>CM055119.1:338454793-338922262 GCA_029206835.1 Rana muscosa
TCCTTGTCCTCTGTACTGCGCAAGCGCTGCGCCTGCGCAGTACGGGCCGGGCACAATCCGATGGCCGGACAGTTTTTGTCACAACACCGGTATACATGTCTATTCTGCACAAGGTACGGACAAGTCCTGTGGGATCCATGCCTGGTTCATTTTAATGAACGTGAGCTTGTCCACATTGGCTCTGGACAGGCGGCTGCGCTTGTCTGTGATAACGCCCCCTGCCGTGCTAAATACACGTTCAGATAATACACTGGCTGCAGGGCAGGCCAGCACCTCCAAGGCATAAACGGCAAGCTCAGGCCATGTGCCCAATTTGGAGACCCAGAAGTTAAAGGGGGCAGACCCGTCATCCAGTACGTGTAGGCCTGTGGACACATACTGCTCAACCATGTTGGTGAAATGCTGCCTCCTGCTAAGACGTTCCATCTCAGCTGGTGGTGCTGGTTGTTGTGGCGTGCTGACAAAGCTTTTCCACATTTCGGCCATGCTAACCCTGCCTTCTGAGGTGCTGCCGGTGCCGCGGCTGCGTTGGCGACCTCTTCCTCCTCCTCTGCCTTCGCCTTGTGCTTCCACCGTACGCCCGCTGTCAGGTGGGAATGCCACCAGCAGCGCGTCTACCAGCGTGCGCTTGTACTCGCGCATCTTACGATCCCGCTCCAGTGAGGGAATTAAGGACGGTACGTTGTCCTTGTAACGGGGATCCAGCAGGGTGGCCACCCAGTAATCAGCACCAGTTAAAATGTGGGCAACTCGGCTGTCGTTGCGGAAACACTGCAGCATGTAATCGCTCATGTGTGCCAGGCTGCCCAGAGGCAAAGAAAAGCTGTCCTCTGTGGGAGGTGTATCGTCTGTGTCCTCTGTATCCCCCCAGCCACGCACCAGTAATGGCCACGAGCTGGTCTGAGTGCCACCCTGCTGTGAACATGGCTCCTCCTCCTCCTCCTCCTCCTCCTCCTCCATCTCCTCCTCCACCTCGTCATCCTCCAGAACTGTGCCCTTTCTGCCGGACAATTGTGTACCTGGCATTTGTTGGTGCAGGAACCCACCCTCGTAGCCACTTGTGAAAGACTGCCCTGAAAGCCTTTGAAATGATCCCGCTTCCTCCTCCTCCTCCTCATCCTCCTGTGCCACATCCTCTTCCATCATCGCACGAAGCGTTTTTTCAAGGAGGCATAGAACTGGGATAGTAACGCTGAGAACGGCGTCATTGGCACTGGCCATGTTGGTGGAGTACTCGAAACAGCGCAACAAGGCACACAGGTCTCGCATGGAGGCCCAGTTATTGGTGGTGAAGTGGTGCTGTTCCGCAGAGCGACTCACGCGTGATTGCTGCAGCTGAAACTCCACTATTGCCTGCTGCTGCTCGCACAGTCTGGCCAGCATGTGCAAGGTGGAGTTCCACCTTGTGGGCACGTCACATATGAGGCGGTGAGCGGGAAGGCCGAAGTTACGCTGCAGCGCTGACAGGCGAGCAGCAGCAGGGTGAGAACGCCGAAAGTGCGCACAGACAGCCCGCACTTTCTGCAGCAGCTCTGGCATATTGGGGTAATTTTTAAGGAACCTCTGGACCACCAAGTTCAGCACAAATGCGCCAGGCAAGGGATGTGCGTCAAACCGGCTAGGCCCAGAGCTGCTACGAGATTTCGCCCATTATCGCACACCACCAGGCCGGGCTTGAGGCTCACTGACAGCAACCACTCATCGGTCTGTTGTTCCATGTCCCTCCACAACTCCTGCGCGGTGTGGGGATTTTCCCCCAAACAGGAAAGTTTTAAAACTGCCTGCTGTCGTTTACCCCTGGCTGTGCTGAAGTTGGTGGTGAAGGTGTTACGCTGAATGGATGAGGAGGCGGTAGAGGATGAGGAAGCGGAGAAGGAGGAGTTAGCAACAGGAGGCAAACTGAAGCGCCCTGCAATCCTCGGTGGTGGAAGGACATGCGCCAAACCGCTATCTGCCTCAGGCCCAGCCGCCACTGCATTTACCCAGTGTGCTGTTAGGGAGATATAACGTCCCTGACCGTGCTTACTGGTCCACGCATCCGTAGTTAGGTGGACCTTGCCACAGATGGCGTTGCGCAGTGCACACCTGATTTTGTCCCCCACCTGGTTGTGCAGGGAAGGGATGGCTCGCCTGGAAAAGTAGTGGCGGCTGGGCACGACGTACTGCGGGACAGCCAATGCCATCAGGCTTTTAAAACTCTGCGTCTCCACCAGACGGAATGACAGCATTTCAAAGGCCAGGAATTTTGAAATGCTGGCATTCAGGGCCAGGGATCGTGGGTGGCTAGGGGGGTACTTTCTCTTCCGCTCCAATGTTTGGGAGATAGAGAGCTGAACGCTTCCATGGGACATTGTGGAGATGGTTGGTGACCCAGGTGGTAGTGTTGCTGGCAGATCCTCTGTTTGCGGGGTGACAGGTGCCACTGTCACTACAGAGGTGGATGAAGAGGCCGAGACTGCAGCAGAAGAGGAAGCAGGAGGAGCCAGAGACCTTTCTTGGTTTTTGAGGTGTCTACTCCACTGCAGCTCGTGCTTTGCACTTAGATGCCTGGTCATGCAGCTTTTGAGAACGTTTATGCCTCGCTTCAGGCTCTGATTGCACAGCGTGCAAACCACTCGTGTCTTGTCATCAACACACTGTGTGAAGAACTGCCACGCTAGGGAAGTCCTTGGACCTGGCTTTGGTGTGCTCGGTCCCTTGCTGCGTTGGGCAGTAGCAGATGTACTGTCTAGGGGACGAATGCTCCGTTTTTGCACCCTGCTCCCTCTTCTGCTGTGCTGGTGGCTCTGTGCGACGACCGCCTCTTCCTCCGAACTACACTGGTCACCTGCATAACGTTGATTCCATGTGGGGTCGAGGACCTCATCGTCCTCCACATCATCTTCCACCCAGTCTTCACCCCTGCCCTCCATGTCTGTCTGCACAATTGCGAAAGCAGCAGCAGTTGGCACCTGTGTTTCGTCATCATCCGAGACGTACTGCGATGGTCCTCCCATGTACTCATCATGAAACATAAGTGGTTGGGCATCGGTGCACTCAATCTCTTCCACTTCTGGGGCAGGGCTAGGTGGATGGCCCTGGGAAACCCTGCTAACAGAGTCATCGAAAAGCAGAAGAGACTGCTGCATGATTTGGGGCTCAGCCTGCTTGGCTAATTTGCAAGGGGGTGAGGTGAAAGACTGATGGACATGGGCTTCAGGTGCCAACTCTGATCTTTCATCAGAAGAGTGGGTGGGAGACAATGTGAAGGAACCCGAGGCACTGTCAGCAACCCAATCTACTATCGCCTGTACTTGTCCTGGCCTAAACATTGGTACAGCCTCATTAGGCGCGACAAAATACCGCCGCAGGCTCGGTCGTCTACTCGCACCTGAGGAAGGTGTTTCACTTGTGCGTGTAGCTGGCACAGATCCACCACGTCCTCTCCCTGCAACAGGAGCTCCACCAGCAGCACCACGACCGGGGCCACCACATCCCTTTGACCTTCCCCTCATATTTTCCAAATTTAGGATCTTGCTCTAAATGGCGTTTTTTGGAAGACCACAACACACCCACAGTACGTAATGGCTGAAACGCACAGCTACAGAACTGCAGAAAATGCTATTCAAAAAAAAAAAGGTTGTTTTTTTTAGTATAGCACAGTACAAGGAAAATATATAGAAATTGTTTATTTCACACACCTCCAGATGTGTATTTCACACTGCAAAATATTTTCTGTGGCCCTAAATGGCGTTTTTTGGAAGAGCACAACACAACCACAGTATTTAACCACTGAATCGCACAGCTATAGAAGTGCAGAGAATGCTATTCAAAAAAAATGTTGTTTTTTTAGTATAGCACTGTACAATATATAGAAATTGTTTATTTTACACACCTCCACATGTGTATTTCACACTGCAATTTATTTTCTGTGGCCATAAATGGCGTTTTTTGGAAGAGCACAACAACTCCAACAGTATATAACCGCTGAATCGCACAGCTGCAGAGGCCAGAGAATGCTATTCAAAAATAATGTTGTTTTTTCACACACCTCCAGATGTGTATTTCACACTGCAAAATATTTTCTGTGGCCCTAAATGGCGTTTTTTGCAAGAGCACAACAACCCCAACAGTATATAACCGCTGAATCGCACAGCTGCAGAGGCCAGAGAATGCTTTTTAAAAATAATGTTGTTTTTTCACACACCTCCAGATGTGTATTTCACACTGCAAAATATTTTCTGTGGCCCTAAATGGCGTTTTTTGGAAGAGCACAACACAACCACAGTATTTAACCACTGAATCGCACAGCTATAGAAGTGCAGAGAATGCTATTCAAAAAAAATGTTGTTTTTTTTTAGTATAGCACTGTACAATATATAGAAATTGTTTATTTTACACACCTCCACATGTGTATTTCACACTGCAATTTATTTTCTGTGGCCATAAATGGCGTTTTTTGGAAGAGCACAACAACTCCAACAGTATATAACCGCTGAATCGCACAGCTGCAGAGGCCAGAGAATGCTATTCAAAAATAATGTTGTTTTTTCACACACCTCCAGATGTGTATTTCACACTGCAAAATATTTTCTGTGGCCCTAAATGGCGTTTTTTGCAAGAGCACAACAACCCCAACAGTATATAACCGCTGAATCGCACAGCTGCAGAGGCCAGAGAATGCTTTTTAAAAATAATGTTGTTTTTTCACACACCTCCAGATGTGTATTTCACACTGCAAAATATTTTCTGTGGCCCTAAATGGCGTTTTTTGGAAGAGCACAACAACCCCAACAGTATATAACCGCTGAATCGCACAGCTGCAGAGGCCAGAGAATGCTATTCAAAAATAATGTTGTTTTTTCACACACCTCCAGATGTGTATTTCACACTGCAAAATATTTTCTGTGGCCCTAAATGGCGTTTTTTGCAAGAGCACAACAACCCCAACAGTATATAACCGCTGAATCGCACAGCTGCAGAGGCCAGAGAATGCTTTTTAAAAATAATGTTGTTTTTTCACACACCTCCAGATGTGTATTTCACACTGCAAAATATTTTCTGTGGCCCTAAATGGCGTTTTTTGGAAGAGCACAACACAACCACAGTATTTAACCACTGAATCGCACAGCTATAGAAGTGCAGAGAATGCTATTCAAAAAAAATGTTGTTTTTTTTTAGTATAGCACTGTACAATATATAGAAATTGTTTATTTTACACACCTCCACATGTGTATTTCACACTGCAATTTATTTTCTGTGGCCATAAATGGCGTTTTTTGGAAGAGCACAACAACTCCAACAGTATATAACCGCTGAATCGCACAGCTGCAGAGGCCAGAGAATGCTATTCAAAAATAATGTTGTTTTTTCACACACCTCCAGATGTGTATTTCACACTGCAAAATATTTTCTGTGGCCCTAAATGGCGTTTTTTGCAAGAGCACAACAACCCCAACAGTATATAACCGCTGAATCGCACAGCTGCAGAGGCCAGAGAATGCTTTTTAAAAATAATGTTGTTTTTTCACACACCTCCAGATGTGTATTTCACACTGCAAAATATTTTCTGTGGCCCTAAATGGCGTTTTTTGGAAGAGCACAACACAACCACAGTATTTAACCACTGAATCGCACAGCTATAGAAGTGCAGAGAATGCTATTCAAAAAAAATGTTTTTTTTTTTAGTATAGCACTGTACAATATATATAGAAATTGTTTATTTTACACACCTCCACATGTGTATTTCACACTGCAATTTATTTTCTGTGGCCATAAATGGCGTTTTTTGGAAGAGCACAACAACTCCAACAGTATATAACCGCTGAATCGCACAGCTGCAGAGGCCAGAGAATGCTATTCAAAAATAATGTTGTTTTTTCACACACCTCCAGATGTGTATTTCACACTGCAAAATATTTTCTGTGGCCCTAAATGGCGTTTTTTGCAAGAGCACAACAACCCCAACAGTATATAACCGCTGAATCGCACAGCTGCAGAGGCCAGAGAATGCTTTTTAAAAATAATGTTGTTTTTTCACACACCTCCAGATGTGTATTTCACACTGCAAAATATTTTCTGTGGCCCTAAATGGCGTTTTTTGGAAGAGCACAACACAACCACAGTATTTAACCACTGAATCGCACAGCTATAGAAGTGCAGAGAATGCTATTCAAAAAAAATGTTTTTTTTTTTTTAGTATAGCACTGTACAATATATAGAAATTGTTTATTTTACACACCTCCACATGTGTATTTCACACTGCAATTTATTTTCTGTGGCCATAAATGGCGTTTTTTTGAAGAGCACAACAACCCCAACAGTATATAACCGCTGAATCGCACAGCTGCAGAGGCCAGAGAATGCTATTCAAAAATAATGTTGTTTTTTCACACACCTCCAGATGTGTATTTCACACTGCAAAATATTTTCTGTGGCCCTAAATGGCGTTTTTTGCAAGAGCACAACAACCCCAACAGTATATAACCGCTGAATCGCACAGCTGCAGAGAATGCTATTCAAAAAAAAGTTTTTTTTTTTTTTTTTAGTATAGCATAGTACAAGAAAAATATATAGAAATTGGTTATTTCACACAACTAGAGATATACACTGCAAAATATTTTTTTTGCCCAAAAATAGGTCTTTTTTGCGCACAACAAAGTGCCTTTTTTTTTTTTTGCAACAGCACAATAAAGTGCCTTTTTTTTTTTTGGGGGCCCAAAAATGGGTCTTTTTTGCAAAAGCACAATAAAGTGCCTTTTTTTTTTCTTTTTCTGCCCGAAATGGGTCTTTTAGCAAGAGCACAATACAGCCACAGTATGGAATAGGTGTATCACTCAACGTAATGCAGTGCACTGAGCTTGCAACACAAACAGATAAACCTATGCAGATCGCTGAACTATTATATCTCTCAATCTGGACTCCTATCTAAATCTCTCTCCCTGAAAGCACAAACAGGATCCTGCCCCTACACTACACTACACTGTCTCTCTATCTTTTCTATCAGTAGATTGCAGAATCAGGACTA
Source organism: Rana muscosa (assembly GCA_029206835.1). NCBI lineage: Eukaryota > Metazoa > Chordata > Amphibia > Anura > Ranidae > Rana > Rana muscosa. The sequence goes on from CM055119.1 coordinate 338,461,800, forward strand.
ACTCCTATCATATAATTCTCTCCCTCACAGCAACAGCAGCCAGGATCCTTTCCCTACACTGTCTAAAAGCAGAGTGACGATCTGTGCTGTGTGCCTCTTGCTTATATAGAAGCTGGTCACATGCTGGGTCACATGTTGCACTGACCAATCACAGCCATGCCATTAGTAGGCATGGCTATGATGGCTTCTAAGGGCACACCAGCTAATCAAATGGTGATTGGCTGGCCCCTGAAGCATTTCTAACTGCGCCATTAAATTCCCGAATCCAGACCCGAACCCGGACTTTAGCGCAAAATCCGGGTCCGGGTCCGGGGTCGGGAAAACGCCAAAATTCGGTACGGACCCGAACTTTACAGTTCGGGTCCGCTCAACACTAAATGTAATACGTTCTTCCTAGTGGTCGATGATGGGATATATGTACATAGCTCCTAGCTGACCAGTCTGTGTGCACAGGGGAAATCTGATATCGTTGATCTGCGGAGAATTTGCGACCAGGAAGACGACCCCCGCCCCCCCGCCTTCTATCTTGTCACCTGTCTCAATCACTCCATAAAACTATATTTAGTCAAAGTCATTGGAGGAGTATCCTGTGTGCGTAGCTGACATAACAACCCCTCCGTGAGAGAACGCTATGGATATTCAGCAATCAGTGGTGTCATTCCGATGGGAAATATTCCTTATTTATGGGGTGTCTGCAATAATGGAACCTTCTGAGCCAGAACAATGAGAAATCTCCATGTCAGGTTGGTTTGTGTGGGGGGGATGAATGAGAGGGGGGGGGGGGGTCACTGTGTACTATGATAAACAGGGACTTTTTTCCTATGTGCTTTAGCACCATCTCTGGGCCAAAATGGGGTACTGCTAGTTTCAGAGGGGTGCACAGAGGAAGGTTTTTGGCCAATGAAGGTAATAGCACCATCTAGTGGTTCCCAAGGCATGACTTTTACTTTTAAAAGCTAAAAGTGTCTGACAGGGTCTTTTCAAGTTTAGGGAGCATCTGGTAAAGCCTGGCACTGTGTCGGATCCAGGATAGGAAATGAGCTGTGCTGAGATAAACATTCTTTAGGAGGAATTAAATATTCTGATTTCGGAACCACGTGGAGTGCCCGGGTCTGTACACCTGCTGTGCCCATTATGAGGGGTTCCCACCATCCTTGTGCTGAGATCCTGGGTCTGTACGCCTGCTGTGTCCATTATGAGGGGTTCCCACCATCTCTGTACTGAGTTATCGGGTCTGTACTCCTGTTGTGCCCATTATGAGGGGTTCGCACCATCCCTGTGCTGAGATCCTGGGTATGTACACCTGCTGTGCCCATTATTAGGGGTTCCCACCATCTCTGTACTGAGTTATCGGGTCTGTACTCCTGTTGTGCCCATTATGAGGGGTTCTCACCATCCCTGTGCTGAGTTCCCCGGTCTTTACACCTGCTGTGCCCATTATGAGGGGTTCCTACCATCAATGTGCTGAGTTCCTGGGTCTGTACACCTGCTGTGCCCATTATGAGGGGTTCCCACCATCTCTGTACTGAGTTATCGGGTCTGTACTCCTGCTGGGCCCATTATGAGGGGTTCCCACCATCCCTGTGCTGAGTTCCCGGGTCTGTACACCTGCTGTGCCCATTATGAGGGGTTCCCACCATCTCTGTACTGAGTTATCGGGTCTGTACTCCTGCTGGGCCCATTATGAGGGGTTCCCACCATCCCTGTGCTGAGTTCCCGGGTCTGTACACCTGCTGTGCCCATTATGAGGGGTTCCCACCATCTCTGTACTGAGTTATCGGGTCTGTACTCCTGCTGGGCCCATTATGAGGGGTTCCCACCATCCCTGTGGATTTCTTTCTGTTTTATGTTATGAAAGATACAACAGGAGGCATTGACAGCGGCAGTACTGTGAATTTTGTGAGAAGTAAATGTAGCAGACAAGTAGGGTTGCCACCTCATCCCTTTAAACCCAAACACATATTAATTACACAGGTTCTGTGGCTGATTAAGGTGGTAATTAAACTCACTTGGTGCCTTATCTGCCTTTAATTAGCGTCAGAACCTGTGTAATTCATATGTGTTTGGGTTTAAAGTGATGAGGTGCCATTGGCAACCCTACATACATGTCCATATTGAATGACAGGTCCACTTACTAGCACTGTGTACCAATTCCACATGAACTCCCCCCAAAACTGTCACTTTGTATAATGAACACTAGATGGCAGCGCTGCTCTCTGGATAGCGGGAGCCATGTGTACAGGTAAGAGAACACATGACGATCCTGAATAGAATCATCACACACAGTGCTGGATTTATGAAAGGGGCAAATACCCTGAGCCCCCCTGACAGAAGATCCCAAAATAATATTAAACAATAAATATAAAGTACTCTGGACTGGTATATTGTGTCGTTTATAAAACTGAATTATGGTAGCTCTTGCAAACACACATGACCTCCGAATGACGTTATGTACAGAACCCCGTCGGTTTGGTCTCCTTTTGGACCTTCTGACCTCCGGTCTTTCCTTCAGTCTTGCACAGTTGTACCGGTTCCTCTCCTGGGCTGAAATGGCTTACTCTGATTTCACTGCACACTGTGAGCTTCTCACAATGTGCATTCGAAGCTTCAGCAAGTCAGATAGAACAAAACAAAACAAAAATTCCCATCTCAACAGTATGCGTTTGTAGTGCCCTGTTACTTTTAACCCCTTGCTTACTGGGCACATATACCCCCTTCCTGCCCAAGCCAAATTTCAGCTTTCAGCACTGTCACGCTTTGAATGAAAATTGCGCGGTCGTGCAACGTGGCTCCCAAACAAAATTGACATCCTTTTTTTCCCACAAATAGAGCTTTATTTTGGTGGTATTTGATCACCTCTGCGGTTTTTATTTTTTGCTCTATAAACAAAAAAAGAGCGACAATTTAAAAAAAAAAAACAATATTTTTTACTTTTTGCTATAATAAATATCCCAATTAAAAAAAAAAAAAAATTCTCAGTTTAGGCCGATACGTATTCTTCTACATATTTTTGGTAAAAAAAATCGCAATAAGCGTATATTGATTGGTTTGCGCAAAAGTTATAGCGCCTACAAAATAGGGGATAGATTTATGACATTTTTAATTTTTTTTTTTTTAACAAGTAATGGCGGCGATCTGCGATTTTTGTCAGGACTGCGACATTATGACGGACACATCGGACACTTTTGACACATTTTTGGGACCATTCACATTTATACAGCGAATAGTGCTATAAATATGCACTGATTACTGTATAAATGTGACTGGCAGGGAAGGGGTTAACACTAGGGGCGAGGAAGGGGTTAAATGTGTTCCCTAGGAGTGATTCTTACTGTGGGGGGAGAGGAGTGACTGGGGGAGGTGACCAATCTGTGTCCCTATGTACAAGGGACACAGCATCGGTCTCCTCTCCATGACAGGCCGTGGATCTCTGTGTTTACACACAGAGATCCATGTCCTTGGCTGTATCACGGCCGCCAGGCACGTGCATCGGCACTTCAGTGACGCGGCGGGCACGCGCGCGCGGCGCCCACGGTGCTCGCGCCCCCCCAGTAGCCGGTGGAGCCGAGGCCGTCAATAGACGGCCTCCTGGACCTGAGGAGCCACCTTGTGGCCGTCATTTGACAATGGCCTGGGCTCCAAGTAGTTAAACTGGCACTATGTGTAAATTTAGGGGTATCTGAGCTGTAAATAGCTCGGAGTGATTATGTAAAGTGTTGGGTTCTGTTCCAGCTTTGGCTGAGTTGTGTGCATTTCCCACTGTCGCCAGTAGGTGTCACTGTTGTCACAGGCCAGTGTGAGAAATACACCGAGCTGAATGCATTGGATATTCTTTCCCCAGAAACAGCCCAATCAGGAGCTTCTTTGTAGCTGGGCATGTTGGGGAAGGATATTTAAGGGGCAGTGCCATGTGCTCTGGGGGAGTTCCTGCCTCATGGCCCTCCAGGCCTGAGGCTATGCTGCTGTGTTTGCTGCAAGTAGGCCCAGAAGCCTGTCTGGGACCTACTTAACTAAAGGTGGTCCTGTGCTGTCTGTCCTGCGGGAAGAAGCCACTCAAACGGAGAAGATTCCAGGGGAGGACCTTGCTGGAGAGAACCAAGCTGAAGGCTGGTTTCTCAGGAAGGGCCTGGTGACTCGTTTGGAGGATGCACTGAAGTTAACCTACCTCACAGTACTGCCGGATGGCTTAAAGGCTCAGGTACTGTGCAGCTGACCTAACTAATTGACTACTGGCTTAACAATCCTGTGGCAGAGGATTATCCTGGAGTTTCCACTTATCACTCAAGTCTGTGGCAGAGACTTTGTCCGTGCTTCATACCGGCTGCTAGGTCGGTGTGAGAGGCCTATCCGGTTGTCGCAAGATCCAGTGACAGAAGCTGTTGTCCTCTGGATTCAAGAACCGCATTAGTGATCTGCAAAACCAAGGTATCTGAACTTCCCCTAACCCTCTATCCTCCTACCTGAAGTTGTTTAACCACTTCCCACCCAGTCAATAGGAGATTGACGTCCGGGAAGTGGTTCAGTTATCCACACTGGACGTCATATGACGTCCTGCAGGATAACAGCCACCGCGCGCACGGGGGGGGGGGGCGGGCATCGCGGCGATCGGTGGAGCGGTGGGTCAGTCTGACCCACCGCTACACTGATCTCGGTAAAAAGCCTCCGGCGGAGGCTTTTTACCACGTGATCAGCCGTGTCCAATCACGGCTGATCACGATGTAAACAGGAAGAGCCGTTGATCGGCTCTTCCTCACTCGCGTCTGACAGACGCGAGTAGAGGAGAGCCGATCGGCGGCTCTCCTGACAGGGGGGGTTCACGCTGATTGTTTATCAGCGCAGCCCCCCCCCTCGGATACCCACACTGGACCACCAGGGAAGCCCCCCCCCAGGACCACAGAGACGCCCCAAACATGTGGATGGCCCCCATGGCCATCCACATGTAGTAAAAAAAAAAAAAAAAAAAAATATGCAAATGGACACTGACTGGCACTATGATGGCACAACCACAATGTGTGGTGGCTGGCATTGCTGGGCATCAGTGTCCATCAGTGCCACCTACTTGTGTCCATCAGCGCCACCTATCAGTGCCCATAAGTGCCCACCTATCAGTGCCCGTCCGTGCCACCTATCAGTGCCGCCTATAAGTGCCCATCAGTGCCGCCTATGAGTGCCAATCAGTGCCGCCTATGAGTGCCAATCAGTGCCGCCTATGAGTGCCAATCAGTGCCGCCTATGAGTGCCACATACCAGTGCCACATATTAGTGCCCATCAGTGCCCATCATCAGTGCCCATCATCAGTGCCACCTCATCAGTGCCACCTCATTGGTGCCACCTCATTGGTGCCCATCAGTGTCGCCTTATCAGTGCTCTTCAGTGCCGCCTTATCAGTGCCCATCATTGAAGTAGAAAAGGTACTTATTTACAAAAAAAAATACAGAAACAAAGAAAAACATATTTTTTTTCAAAATTTTCGCTCTTTTTTTATTTGTTGTGCAAAAAATAAAAATCGCAGAGGCGATCAAATACCACCAAAAGAAAGCTCTATTTATGGTAACAAAATGCTAAAAAATTTGTATGGGTACAGTGTAGCATGACCGCGCAATTGTCATTCAAATTGCGACAGCGCTGAAAGCTGAAAATTGGCTTGGACAGGAAGCTGTATAAGTGCATGGTATTGAAGTGGTTAATAAAGCAATTGAGAAAAAGACTGAAGTGACTGGCAATCACATCTTTCCAAACTACTTAACATAGACCCTTAAGTTCTGGGACGGTGAAATGTGGGGTAACGGCAGGACCCAAATTGTTCCAGCAGCCCTCTAGGGGGTATTGCTACACATTAAAAACAGGGCTTTAGTTTGCACACATTTGCAAATACACGTGTAAGCTACAGAGCCTCGCCAAGGCACCCCAGTATTATCTGTAGCCCTAACTCTAAATTTTGAGATCCTCCATAGTGGAAGCACATGCATTAAAATGGATAGGCAAAGGGCAGGTGAGCCTGGATGGGATATATGTACATAGCTCCTAGCTGACCAGTAAAGGCACCCCTCCAAAGGCACCCTTCCATAAAGGCACAGGGGCACACTGGGCACCCAGCATACAGCACAGGGGCAGCAAAAGGGGTCCAGTGCACCCCCTCACCAATATTACATCAGTACAAACAAATGGCCACTGCCCTCACCTATAACTGGTCTTTGCAGCAAGGAGCACATGAAAGGGCAACCCATGTAAAACAAAACCAAAAAAAATTCCCAGCTCAACTTACTGACAGCCGCAGTTCTGTGATTTCTGTGAGAAGTAAATGTAGCATACATGTCCATATTGAATGACAGGTCCACTTACTAGCGCTGTGTACCAATTCTACATGAACTCCCCCAAACTCTCACTTTGTATAATGAACACTAGATGGCAGCGCTGCTCTCTGTATAGCGGGAGCCATGTGTACAGGTAAGAGAACACATGAAGATCCTGAATAGAATCATCACACACAGTGCTGGATTTATGAAAGGGGCAAATACCCTGAGCCCCCCTGACAGAAGCCCCCCCCCCCATACAAAAATTATATTAAACCAAAAAAGTACTGGCATATTATTCGTTGAATTATAGCAGCTCTTGCAAACACACATGGCCTCAGAATGACGTTGTGTCATGCATTTTAAAAATGTGTGCCTGACATTAAGAATGTAAACCAACCTTGTGTATGAGGGGCCTCCCAAACCCCCCAAGGTCTAAATCTGGCCCTAATTACACGACGGGGACATAGAGCACACATATCGCATGGAGGGGGTACAGAGCACACATATCACATGAAGGGGGGCATAGAGCACACATATCGCATAGAGGGGGCACAGAGCACACATATCACATGGGGGGGGGGGGGGGAGAGACATAGCACACATATCACATGAAGGGGGGCATAGAGCACACATATCGCATAGAGGAGGCACAGAGCACACATATCAGATGAAGGGAGGGGGTGCATAGAGCACACAAATCACATGGAGGGCGGGGCACAGAGCACATATATCACATGGGGGGGACACAGAGCACACATATCACATGAAGGGGGGCATAGAGCACACATATCACATGAAGGGGGGCACAGAGCACACATATCACACAGGGGGCACAGAGCACACATATCACATGGAGGGGGGCACAGAGCACACAAATCACATGGAGGGTGGGCACAGAGCACATATATCACATGGGGGGGACACAGAGCACACATATCACATGAAGGGGGGCATAGAGCACACATATCACATGAAGGGGGGCACAGAGCACACATATCACACAGGGGGCACAGAGCACACATATCACATGGAGGGGGGCACAGAGCACACATATCACATGGAGGGGGCACAGAGCACACATATCACATGGAGGGGGCACAGAGCACACATATCACATGAAGGGGGGCATAGAGCACACATATCGCATGGAGGGGGCACAGAGCACACATATCACATGGGGGGGGACACATAGCACACATATCACATGAAGGGAGACATAGAGAACACATATCGCGTGGAGGGGGCACAGAGCACACATATCACATGGAGGGCGGGCACAGAGCACGCATATCACATGGAGGGGGGGGGCACAGAGCACACATATCACATGAAGGGGGGCATAGAGCATGCATATCACATGGAGGGGGAGCACAAAGCACACGTATCACACTGAGGGGGGCAAAGAGCAGGCATATCACATGGAGGGGGCACAGAGCACGCATATCACATGGCGGGGCACAGAGCACGCATATCACATGGCGGGGGCACAGAGCATGCATATCACATGGAGGGGGGAACAGAGCACACTGATTACATGGAGGGGGAGGCACAGAGCACATATATCACATGGAGGTAGGGTGACCACGTGTCCCGGATTGCCCGGGACAGTCCTGCAGGTCTGTCCCGGGCACCTTCATTCCAGGACAATACAGTGTCCTGGAATAAAACTGACACAGCCCCCCCCCCCCCGGCCGATCTGACACCCCCAAAAAATACTGCAACATCGCTGCTTTACTCACAGACAGTACTTGGCCTGGCCGGGAATGTCTGGAGAGGCACAATCCCCGCCTCCTTCTTGTGAGTGGAGAAATCATAAATCCCGCCTCTTGTGTCTAATCACTGCACTGGGCAGTGTAGAGCCAGTAGAGTAAAGTGGCGATGTGGCGGCCTTTTTTGGGGGCGTGATCAGTTCTTCTGGGTAGAGCGCCCCGGCTGTGCTGTCATTCGTTACAGCACAAGCTGATTTTTGGGAAGAGGGGGAGTGTCCCTGAATGGCAGTTTGGAAATGTGGTCACCCTACATGGGGGGGGGGGGGGCACAGAGCACACATATTACATTTGGGGCACAGAGCACACATGCCATCTGGGGGGGGGGGAACAGAGCAGACATATCACATTTGGGGGCACAGAGCACACATGTCACCTGGGGGGGGGACACAGAGCACACATATTACATTTGGGGGCACAGAGCACACATGCCATCTGGGGGGGGCACAGAGCAGACATATCACATTTGGGGGCACAGAGCACACATGTCACCTGGGGGGGGGACACAGAGCACACATATAACCATAACTCCCAACTGTCCCTGATTTGGAACAATGTCCCTCTGTCCCTCTTTCCTCCTCATTTTGGTCTTCTCTATATAGTTGTATATACAATTTTCCCAGTGCTAAACCTTTCATCCAATTTCTAAATTGCTGCATTTTTTAATTTCAAAAGCCAAAAAAAAGGAATAGTAGTGGTAAAAAAAAAAAGCACCGGTGTCTTTAACTAGTTATTTTTTTGTATAATTCTCCTTTAGGGGGCGTGACAGGGTGTGTGACCTATGTCTACATACTTTTGCTAATAGGTGTCACTCGTTCTCATCTCCTAAAGTTAGGAGGTATGCATAACACATGGGGAGGGGGGGTGCACAGAGCACACATATCACATGGGGTGCACAGAGCACACATATCACATGGGGTGCACAGAGCACACATATCACATGGGGGGCACAGAGCACACATATCACATGGGGGGGCACACAGAGCAGATAATGTTATTAAAACCATGATTCCCCCCCCCCCCCCTTTCACCACAATGCCAGTGACAGTGACGCAGTGCCAGTGCATGCTCTACTATGGTATCACGGTGTCAGTGTACACTTTATAGTGACACGGTGAACTAAAGAACTTTCTTAGGTCTTCAATATTATAGAACAAGTCCAACTGAATGTGACCAACTACTACTAGATATATCATGACCTGCATAATGAGAACTTTGACATGCCCGCTCTGCAATGACATCTCAGTGCACATTCCAGCTGTAGTTGTTACAGTAGCCGGTAATTCCATCCTGAGCAGGAAGTTACTTCCAGCTGTTTACATATTCAGCTTAACCTCGTCTCCTCCTCCTTGTTCTACTACAGCAATTCCATCCCCACACCGGACCGTACTGGAGCCCTGACGGTGAGTACAGCCAGGTGTTCTCTCTCCTCCATCACTGACACAAGGGGGTGGGGGGCACTGCTATCCTGTACACATCGGGTACAGGACTAGCTTCTATTATCTACACAGCTGACAACTTTTCCTATATCTCTTTCCCTCCACAGCTGTCCACCTACTTTTCCCCCGACCCTTCCCTTCCCTTCACGGCTGTCCACCTATTGTACCCCGACCCCTCCATTCCCCTCCCTCCACAGCTATCCACCTACTATACCCCAAACCCTTCGTTCCCTTCCCTTTACAGCTTTCCACCTACTGTTCCCCGACCCCTCCATTCCCTTCCCTTCACAGCTGTCCACCTACTGTACCCTGACCCCTTCGTTCCCTTCCCTTCACGGCTGTCCACCTACTGTACCCTGACCCCTTCGTTCCCTTCCCTTCACGGCTGTCCACCTACTGTACCCCGACCCCTCCGTTCCCTTCACAGCTGTCCACCTACTGTACCCCGACCCCTTCGTTCCCTTCCCTTCACGGCTGTCCACCTATTGTACCCCGACCCCTCCATTCCCCTCCCTCCACAGCTATCCACCTACTATACCCCAAACCCTTCGTTCCCTTCCCTTTACAGCTTTCCACCTACTGTTCCCCGACCCCTCCATTCCCTTCCCTTCACAGCTGTCCACCTACTGTACCCTGACCCCTTCGTTCCCTTCCCTTCACGGCTGTCCACCTACTGTACCCTGACCCCTTCGTTCCCTTCCCTTCACGGCTGTCCACCTACTGTACCCCGACCCCTCCGTTCCCTTCACAGCTGTCCACCTACTGTACCCCGACCCCTTCGTTCCCTTCCCTTCACGGCTGTCCACCTATTGTACCCCGACCCCTCCATTCCCCTCCCTCCACAGCTATCCACCTACTATACCCCAAACCCTTCATTCCCTTCCCTTTACAGCTTTCCACCTACTGTTCCCCGACCCCTCCATTCCCTTCCCTTCACAGCTGTCCACCTACTGTACCCTGACCCCTTCGTTCCCTTCCCTTCACGGCTGTCCACCTACTGTACCCTGACCCCTTCGTTCCCTTCCCTTCACGGCTGTCCACCTACTGTACCCCGACCCCTCCGTTCCCTTCACAGCTGTCCACCTACTGTACCCCGACCCCTTCGTTCCCTTCCCTTCACGGCTGTCCACCTATTGTACCCCGACCCCTCCATTCCCCTCCCTCCACAGCTATCCACCTACTATACCCCAAACCCTTCGTTCCCTTCCCTTTACAGCTTTCCACCTACTGTTCCCCCGACCCCTCCATTCCCTTCCCTTCACAGCTGTTCACCTACTGTACCCCCGACCCCTCCGTTCCCTTCACAGCTGTCCACCTACTGTACCCCGACCCCTTCGTTCCCTTCCCTTCACGGCTGTCCACCTACTGTACCCCGACCCCTTCGTTCCCTTCCCTTCACGGCTGTCCACCTACTGTACCCCGACCCCTTCGTTCCCTTCCCTTCACGGCTGTCCACCTACTGTACCCTGACCCCTCCGTTCCCTTCACAGCTGTCCACCTACTGTACCCTGACCCCTCTGTTCCCTTCCCTCCACAGCTGTCTATTTACTGTACCCGTTCCACCCCCCCCATAGCTGTCCAACTACTATACCCCAACCTCTCAGTCCCTCTCCCTCCACAGCTGTCCAACTACTGTAACCCGTCCCCTTCCCCCCACAGCTGTCCACCTATTGTACCCCCCCATCCCCTTTCCTTCAGAGCTGTCCACCTACTATACCCCAACCTCTCCGACCCCTTCCCTCCGCAGCTGTCCACCTACTGTACCCCAACCCCTCCGACCCCTTCTCTCCAAAGCTGTCCACCTACTATAGCCCAACCCCTTAGTAAGTCCCCCTCCCTCCAGAACTGTCCACCTACTGTAACCTGACCCCTCCATCCCCTTTCTTTCACAGCTGTCCATCTACTGTACCCCGACCCCTCCATCCCCTTCCCTCCACATTTTTCCCTTTTCCTCTACAGCCTTCAACCTAATGTACCCCATCTTCTTCCCTCCACAGCTGTCTACCTATATTACCCCAACCCCTCTGTCCCCTTTCCCCCCCCCAGTCATTCATCTACTGTAGCCGACCCCTCTGTCCCCTTCCCTCCACAACTGTCCATCAACTGTACCCCGACCCCTCATTCCACTTCCCTCCACAGTCTTCAACTCACTGTACCCCGACCCCTCATTCCACTTCCCTCCACAGTCTTCAACTCACTGTACCCCGACCCCTCAGTCCCCTTCCCTCCACATTTGTCCACCTACTATTCCCGACCCTCTCTTCCCTTCCCTCCACATCTGTCCACTTATTATTCCAGACCCCTCTCTTCCCTTCTCTCCACATCTGTCCACCTACTATTCCCCAACCCCTCTGTCCCTTCCCTTTACTGCTGTCCACCTACTATACACTGACCACTCCGTCCCCTTCCCTTCAGTGGTGATGTTCACCTATTGTCCCCCGCCACCCTCCACCATCCCCCCCACCTCTTCCCTCCACAGCTGTCCACCTACTGTACCCCATCCCCCACATCCCCTTCCCTCCAGAGCTGTCCGCCTACTGTACCCCGTCCACCCTGTCCCTTTCCCTCCACAGCCTTCCACCTACTGTACCCCATCCTCTCCATCCCCTTCCCTCCACATCTGTCCATATACTATACCCCAACCCCTCTGTCCCCTTCCCTCCACAGCTGTCTATTAACTGTACCCCGACCCCTCATGCCACTTCCCTCCACAGTCTTCAACCTACTGTACCCCAACTCCTCAGTACCCTTTCCTCCATATCTGTCCACTTACTATTCCCGGACCCTTTCGTCCCCTCCCCTCCACAGCTGTCCACTTACTGTACCCTCAACCCCCTTCAACCCCTTCCCTCCACAGCTGTCTACCTATTTTTCCTGACCCTTCCATCCCTTCCCTTCACTGCTGTCTACCTATTGTACCCCGAACCCCACCCCCCATCCCCTTTCCTCCACAGCTGTCCACTTACTATACCCCAACCTCTCCATCCCCTTCCCTCTACAGCTGTCCAAGTACAGTTTCCCATTCCCACCCCTTCCCCCCACAGCTGTCCATCTTCTGTACTCGGACCCCTCATTGCCCTTCCTTCCACAGTCTTTCATCTACTGTACCCTGACCTTTCCATTCTCTTCCCTCTACAGCCGTCCGCGTCCTGTACCCCAACCCCTTAGTCCCCTTCCATCCACAGCCATCCATCTACTGTACCCCAAACCCTCTGTCCTCGTCCCCCTACAGCCTTCTTCGTACTGTACCCCTACCCCTCTGTCACTTTACCTCCACAGCCGGCCATCTACTGCGCCCCCCCCCAACCCCTCTGTTCCCTTCCACCCATGGCTGTCCATCTACTGTACCCTGACCATACTGTCTCCTTCTCAACACAACTGACTATCTAATGAAGCCGACCCTCCATCCCCAGAGTAGTTTTCTAGAAGATTAAAGAATGGCAGTAACATTTTTCTACCAATCACCATCCATCTCTCATTCTCCTGTATATAGTTACTTTGGTTTACCCTACATCATTCTCGCTCGCTGTGTCACTTTATCACGTCTGCCTGTAATCCATTCTGCTGGCTGACACACAGGACAAGTCTGGGGACATGATGGATGTCTGGATATGTTTCCATAGGAGGTACACTGGGAATGGATTCTCTTATATCACATTAAAGGGACACTGAACATCATTTGGAAATCTTTTCATTTAAAGCCCAATTGAACTTTCAGTTTAAATTAACTAAATCCATTCCAGGTGTATCAATACAAAAGATGTGCAAACAGCCTGAGTAGAAAAGCCGGTCCCCTGCAAGCATGCTGTGGACAAGGACTCTGTGTGGAAGCAGTCATCTCTCTGCAGAGGTCCAACACACCCCTCGGTGAGATGCAGCTAGAGTTCACCAATCAGTGGAAGCTTTGTTGATTGGAGAGCTCTATGACTGCTGGACCTCTGCAGAAAGACTGCTGCTTCCACACAGAGAACAAGGACGCTGCTCCGCAGCATATTGGCAGAGAATAAACTTCTCTACTCGAAAGTCTTACAAAACATTTCCTCTGCAGCTGAGTTGATCACACGTTTCCTCATGAAAGCGGAAGTGTGTCTAGTGATAATTTTATACAGTTTAACCAATCTACCTCGTCTGGCTGATGTGGTACAAACCATCCAGTTTGTAGTTGGTTGGTATGTATCATATTATTAAAGGGGACCTGTCATGCATAGTAGACAGAGGATTTTTCTGTCATAAGCTCCAGATCATTACCCGACCCTTGTTCTTGTCAATTATTAGATCACGTTCTATGCAGAGTGTGGTGCACAATGACAGGTTCTCTTAGATTAGGGATTACAGGCACACTCAGGAAGGAGCAGTGCCCTTCCCTTCCCTCCTGTGCGCTGTATAATGCGCCTCAGCTTGTCCTACCGATATGTGTCAGCCGTCCTGTACAGCTTACACAACCAGTTCTGAGAGCCGGAGCAACCGCAACATTGTGACCGTGTGCCGGGTGATTGGGGCGAGCCAGGGCGTGTGTACCGGCAATTAGACAGTCCACCATAATTATCACTATTATTATTATACATTTATATAGCTCTGACATATACCATAGTGGTGAACAGGGAACACTGAGCCAGTCACATCAGTCTGTACCAGAAGAGCTTACACTTCAATGCCCCCCTCCCCAGTCAGACATTATTATTACACATTTATATAGCTCTGACATATACCATAGTGCTGTACAGAGAACACTGAGCCAATCACATCAGTCTCTGTACCAGAGGAGCTTACACTCTAATGCCCATCCCCACAGTCACACTATTATTATTATACAATTATATAGCTCTGACATATACCGCAGTGTTGTACAGAGAACACTGAGCCAGTCACATCAGTCTCTGTACCAGGAGAACTTACGCTGTAATGCCCTCCACAGTAACATGCTATTATTATTATACAACTATGTAGCTCTGACATATACCGTAGCTCCCAACTGTCCCTGATTTCGAGGGACTGTCCCTGATTTGGAGCAAAGTCCCTCTGTCCCTCTTTCCTCCTCATTTGTCCTTCATTTTGGTCTGATCTATAGAGTTGTATATAAAATGCACTTTTTAGCTTTCAAAAGGGGTTTCCCAGTTCATCCAAATTATAAATTGCTGCATTTGTAAATTTTAAAAGCCATTATAAAGGAATAGTAGTGGAAAAAAAAAGTCCCTTGTGGATTCAATTAACCTTTTTTTTGGTTAATTCTCCTTTAAGGGGGCGTGGCTGGGGTGTGTCCTATGCCTACACACATGTGCTAGTAGGTGTCCCTCATTCCCATCTCAAAATGTTGGGAGGTATGCATATACCACAGTGCTGTACAGAGAACACTTAGCTAATCAAATCAGTCTCTGAACCAGAAGAGCTTACACTTCAATGCACCCCCCCACCCAGTCAGACATTATTATTACACATTTATACAGGGCTTTTTTTCAGCGGGAACGCGGGGGAACGCAGTTCCGGAACCTCCTGGACTGACTGTATGTAATGGCAAGGGGTGCTGGGTAGGGTGAGCACGTGTCCCGGATTGCCTGGGACAGTCCCGCATTTTGCAGGTCTGTCCCGGGTACCTTTATGGCAGGACAATACAGTGTCCCGGAATAAAACTGACACAGCTATTCCCCGGGCCGATCTGATGGCCCCAAAACAGGCCGCCACATCACTGCTTTACTCACTGACAGTACTTGTCCTGGCTGGGAATGCCTGGAGGAGCACAATCCCCGCCCCCTGCTTGTGATTGGAGAAATCATAAATCCTGACTAATGTCTAATGACTGTGCTGTGATTCGTTACAGCACAAGCTGATTTTTGGGAAGGGGGGGTGTCCCTGAATGGTAGTTTGGAAATGTGGTCACCCTAGTGCTGGGGTGTGCTGCAGGGTATTGATGCTCACTGCTGGGGATCTATTCTAGCTGGAGGGGATCTATTTTTGCAGGGGGGTCTATTGTTGCTGAAGGAGATCTACTGTTGGGGGAAGTGGTCTATTGTTGATGGCTGCCAGAGAGTCTATTAATGCTGGCTGTGCGGAGATCTGTACCTCCCAACCCTCCTTTCCCGCATTTATTGAGACCGTAGACCGTTTTCCCACAGTCCCGCGATAGTGCTAGTTTTCCAGCACAGCAAGAGAACCCAGTGGAGGCAGGTGGTAAGAAGAAATCCCCCCCCCCCATCGGCGGCAATACATACCCCGCGACCCCCCCGCTCAACAACATTACGTCAATAGCACCCCCCCCCCCCCGCTCAACAAAATGATACTTGGTTCTGTATTGACTAAAGTGGGCGGTACTGGAAGGTGGGTGGGGGATGGAACCAAGGGACGTTGCTCGGAGGTGGGTAGGGGCAGGGAAAACAAGTGACTCGGAAAAGGGGAGCTCCTGCATTTATTGTCTGAGAAATGAATTTATATAGCTCTGACATATACCGCAGTGCTGTACAGAGAACACTGAACCAGTCACATCAGTCTCTGTACCAGAGGAGCTTACACTCTAATGCCCCTCTCCAGTCACACACTATTATTATTATACAATCATATAGCTCTGACATATACCGCAGTGTTGTACAGAGAACACTTAGCTAATCAAATCAGTATCTGAACCAGAAGACATTACACTTCCATGCCCCCCCCCCCCAGTCAGACATTATTATTATACATTATATAGCTCTGACATATTCCATAGTGCTGTACAGAGAACACTGAACCAGTCACATCAGTCTCTGTACCAGAAGAGCTTACACTCTAATGCCCCCCACAGTCACACACTATTATTATTATACAATTACAGTGCCTTGAAAAAGTATTCATACCCCTTGAAATTTTCCACATTTTGTCATGTTACAACCAAAAACGTAAATGTACTTTATTGAGATTTTATGTGATAGACCAACACAAAGTGGCACATAATTGTGAAGTGGAAGGAAAATGATAAATGGTTTTTCAAAACGTTTTACAAATAAATATGTGAAAAGTTTGGCAGGCATTTGTATTCAGCCCCCTTTACTCTGATACCCCTAGCTAAAATCTAGGGGAACCAATTGTCTTCAGAAGTCACCTAATTAGTAAATAGAGCCCACCTGTGTGTAATTTAATCTCAATATAAATACAGCGGTTCTGTGAAGCCCTCAGAGGTTTGTTAGAGAACTTTAGTGAACACCAAGGCCAAGGAACACACCAGACAGCAGGGTCGTCTTAATAGCGTCATTGGCACCTGGGCAAAGTAATGCACTGGGGCCCCCTACCAGCTTGCCCCAATTTACACACCAACTCTCAAGAATTAAAGTATAAATAGTTAATAGAATTAAGCATAGACTTATTAGTACTATCAATAAAATCGATTTTAAATCAAAGACTAGACAACACAAAGAACACAGTATGGGGGAGGCATGTGGGCACAGTACAGGTTCTGGGACACTGTCTGGGACACAAGCATCCTGGGACAGCTTAGTAAAAAGCGTGACTGTCCCAGCAAATCCAGGACAGTTGACAAGTATGATGTACTGCAAGATTATCATGGGGCCCACATGCACCTGGGGCCCCTGGGCAGTGCCCAGGGGTGCCCATGCATAAGACAGCCCCGCAGACAGTCTAGGTTATAAAACAATATCTTGAGCTTTGAATATCTCACGGAACACTTTTTAATCCATCATCCCAAAATGGAAGGAGTATGACACAACTACAAACCTACCAAGACATGGCCGTCCACCTAAACTGACAGGCCGGGCAAGAAGAGCATTCATCAGAGAAGAGCCAAGAGGTCCATGGTAACTCTGGAGGAGCTGCAGAGATCCACAGCTCAGGTGGGAGAATCTGTCCACAGGACAACTATTAGTGGTGCACTCCACAAATCTGGCCTTTATGGAAGAGTGGTAAGAAGAAAGCCATTGTTGAAAGAAAGCCGTAGGAAGTCCCGTTTGCAGTTTGCGAGAAGCCATGTGGGGGACACATGTGGAAGAAGGTGCTCTGGTCAGATGAGACCAAAATTTTACTTTTTGGCCTAAAAGCAAAACGCTGTGTGTGGTGGAAAACTAACACTGCACATCACCCCTGAACACACCATCCCCACCGTGAAACATGGTGGTGGCAGAATCAAGTTGTGGGATTGCTATTCTTCAGAAGGGACAGGGAAGCTGGTCAGAGTTGATGGGAAGATGGATGGAGCCAAATACAGGACAATCTTAGAAGAAAACCTTTTAGACAAAAGACTTGAGACTGGGGCGGAGGTTCACCTTCCAGCAGGACAATGACCCTAAACATACAGCCAGAGCTACAATGGAATGGTTTAGATCAAAGCATATTCATGTGTTAGAATGGCCCAGTCAAAGTCCAGACCTAAATCCAATTGAGAATCTGTGGCAAGACTTGAAATTGCTGTTCACAGACGCTCTCCATCCAATCTGACAGAGCTTGAGATATTTTGCAAAGAAGAATGGGCAAAAATGTCACTCTCTAGATGTGCAAAGCTGGTAGAGACATCCCCAAAAAGACTTGCAGCTGTAATTGCAGTGAAAGGTGATTCTACAAAGTATTGACTCCGGGGGGAGCCATACAAATGTACGCCACACTTTTCACATATTTATTTGGAAAAAATGTTGAAAACCATTTTTAATTTTCCTTCCACTTCACAATTATGTGCCACTTTGTGTTGGTCTATCACATAAAATCCCAATAAAATACATTTACATTTTTGGTTGTAACATGAAAAAATTTGGAAAATTTCAAGGGGTATGAATACTTTTTCAAGGCACTGTATGTAGCTCTGACATATACCGCAGTTATGCCCCCCTACAGTCACACACTATCATTATTATTATATGATTATATAGCTCTGACATATACCGCAGGTTTGTACTGAGAACACCGAGCCAGTCACATCAGTCTCTGCACCAGAAGAGCTTACACTCTAATGTCCCTTCACGCAATGTGTGACAGTGGAGGTGAAAGTCGCCAGGTAATGTAATAAGGTGGAAGTGTGATGATTAATGATGCTTTTCACATTGGTTCTGTCCACACTGATCGCTCCACTCTTCTGTCCACACTGATCGCTCCACTCTCCTGTCCACACTGATCGCTCCACTCTCCTGTCCACACTGATCGCTCCACTCTCCTGTCCACACTGATCGCTCCACTCTCCTGTCCACAGATGTGACGCGTCATATTATTATCTGCCATTATGTCGCCATTCCTGATCCCGTTCTTTTACTTTTTTATTTTTCTGCGATTTGACCGATTTGAGGTTTTATTTGCACCGACGTTCAGTGTGTGGGGGGCGGGGGAACAAGGAGTGGGTTCAGGGTTTTCCATGTTTGATGGATTAGAGAACAAGGCAA
This sequence comes from Rana muscosa, assembly GCA_029206835.1. NCBI lineage: Eukaryota > Metazoa > Chordata > Amphibia > Anura > Ranidae > Rana > Rana muscosa. The sequence goes on from CM055119.1 coordinate 338,480,646, forward strand.
ACAGGACGTGGAGAAGGAGTCAGCGGCATCATTCATCGAGAGAGCAGAAGCAGGATGCCACACACCCTCTGCCGCTGCGCTACACTGACCGCGTGTCAGGAGGACACAATGCACAGGGTTAACTCTTAGTGATGGGATTTAAATTCACTTCAACAATCTCAATTCACAAATGATCATACTATCATATTTCAGAAAAGCTCCACCTTTTTGCCCTGGATCACACCAGCTTTAACCACTTAAGAAAGATTTGGCTGTAAAAGGAGGCCTCAGCATTCCAAACCTTTGGCTATATTACCTGTCGGCCAGATTCACTCAATTAGCCCAATGGTATGCCCCTTCATTCCAAATCCCTTGGCTCCTGTTCGAGGAAGAATCTATCCTACCCTACAATTTACAAGGACTTCTCTGGTCCAATGTCATCCCACCACAAAAAATAAGGCCCTTAAACCTCATCGTCACTCACACTCTTCAACTATGGAACAGACAAATCTCTAATTTTAAGTTATCCTCGGATGTTCCCCCCTTGGCTTCCTTTATGGGTGACCCACGTTTTCCCCCCCCAGATAGAGCTCAAGATGAAAATTTGCTAACATATTGGAAGTCACATAATCTAATACATTTAAAGTCGCTCTCCCAAGACAATGCATTTCTTACTTTCACCAGACTACAAACAAAATACAATATCTCTCCTACCGAACTAGAGATCTACGCGAAAATAAAACAATTCTATGAGAAATATTACTCACTTACACTCCACCCCCCTTATACACAATTTGAGCAAATTTGTATCTCCTCCCCTCGTGCCCGGGGTTTAATCTCCAGAATATATAAAAATTTAAATGAGACCAACATGCCTGATAAATCACATCCCATGCTACAATGGGAATCAGATTTAAATACCTCATTTACTCTTGATCAGTGGGATACAATTTTTACAAATCTCCACAAATGTACCAGAACAACCTCGATTAGAGAATCGGCCATCAAACTACTTTATAGATGGTATCTTACTCCCGCTAAACTCAATTCATTTTATCCCTCAGTGTCCCCACTCTGCTTCAGGGGTTGCCCCACCCAGGGAACACTTTTACATATATTTTGGGATTGCCCCCACATTAAAGACACTTGGCATAAGGCAAATATTATAATAGAAAAAATATCCAGTAGAAAGATCTCTCTTACACCCCAAATAGGCCTTTTATTCACCCCTATACAGGATATTCCAATGACTAGTACAAGGTTAATACATACACTCCTTAGTTCCATCCACTGGGCCATAGCATTTAATTGGCGCTCCACTACGGTACCTTGGCCACAAATTCTTAACCGCATGTCGAACATTAGGCTTTCAGAAAGAATTCACCACACATTGTATGATTCTATGCCCCTTTACCAAAAAAAATGGACTCTCTGGGATACCACCTCTCTGGTCTAGTACCTTCCCGTTTTTTTTTACCTCCCACTCTTAAAATATATGCAATTGTCACTTAGCCCTCTCTCCAATACAATGCTCTTGATTGACTTTATTTGAACAATATGCATTCCTATACCAGACTCAAAAAAATATGAAAAATAAATAAATAATAATAAAAAAGAACCTTTTCTCTTTCCTCTGTACAATGCTCAATATGAACAATGTTTATATATATACCTGTACCAACATTGTGATTTGTTTTTATACCTTGACCTTTTCTATAATAAAAATCGTTTGTAAACAAAAAAGAAAGATTTGGCTGCTCAATGGCCAGAGCATTTTTTGCGATTCGGCACTGCGTCGCTTTAACTGACAATTGCGCGGCTGTGCGATGCTGTACCCAAACAAAATTGGCGTCCTTTTTTTCCCACAAATAGAGCTTTCTTTTGGTGGTATTTGATCACCTCTGCGGTTTTTATTTTTTGCGCTATAAACAAAAGAAGAGCGACAATTTTGAAAAAAAACATAAGGGGGGTTATTTACTAAAGGCAAATCCACTTTGCACTTCAAGTGCAAACTACAAGTGCAAAGTGCCCTTGAAAATTGCACTGAAAGTGCACTTGGAAGTGCAGTCGCTGTAAATCTGAGGGGTAGATCTGAAATGAGAGGAAGCTCCTCAGATACAGCGACTGCACGTTTTAAGTGCACTTTGCACTTGTAGTTTGCACTTGTAGTGCAAAGTGGATTTGCCTTTCGTAAATAACCCCCAATATCTTTTACTTTTTGCTATAATAAATATCCCACATTTTTTGGTAAAAAAACTAAATTTTTCCTCAGTTTAGGCCAATATATATTCTTCTACATATTTTTGGTAAAAAAAAAAAAAAACGCAATAAGCGTTTATTGATCAGTTTGCGCAAAAGTTATAGCGTGTACAAAATAGGGGATAGATTTATGGCATTTTTATTATTATTATTATTTTTTTTTTACTAGTAATCTGTGATTTTTATTGGGACTGCGATATTGCAGCGGACGAATCAGACCCGTTTGACACAATTTTGGGACCATTGACATTTATAAAGCGATCAGTGCTATAAAAATGCACTGATTACTATATAAATGTCACTGGCAGGAAAGGGGTTAACACTAGGGGGCGATCAGGGGGTTAAATGTGTTCTCTAGTGCGTGTTCTAACTGTAGGGAGGATGGGACTGTCTAGGAGGAGAGATAGATCGGTGTTCATACTTAGTATGAACACACGATCTGCCTCTACTTACCTGAAAGAACCGGGATCTGTGTGCTTACATAAGCGATCGCGGGTGCCCGGCGGTCATCGTGGTCATCGCGCCCGCCCGGCACTTGCATCGTGCGCGCCCCTAGCGGCCAAAAGAAAAAGCGACGTAAGGTAACGTTAATTTGCCCAGCCGAGCCAACCTGCCGCAGTAAAACTGCGGCGGCTGGTCGGCAAGTGGGTAAAATCGCACTACTTCAGCGCGATTTCAAATCCGCATAGCAGTGCGATTTGGATCTCCAATTTCATTGCGGCTCGCGACTTCATTTAACAGAAGTCAGTGCAAGTCACAATGAAATCTCGGAAAAAAGAGCAGGAACCCTTTTCGCACCGGTTTGAACGGATCCATTGCCGTAAATAGAGTGCTACTTGTCATGCGATTTTAAGCTGTCAAATCGCATGACATTGGGGGGAAGAAGGGCTTTATTATTAAAAAGTCGTCCTTGAACTCCAGTCAGTGGTTTTGCCTAGGCTCTCAGATGATGTCATCAGTCTGATGATTTCCTTAATCTCCCCTCCCCCAGTGTTCAGACTGCAACATTGTAACTTTGTAGCAAGTCACAAGGTGAGAGGCTGTAGTAGATACAAAGTTAAAACATTGCAATCTGGTCACTGAGGAAGTGTAACATTGTAAAAAAATAAAAAAAAGTCACAATGTGGTCTGATCACCGAGGAGCTAAAACATTGTGATCTGTGTCAGACATTTGTGAACAAAGCCCAGAACTGCACAGGCACCAGGATTTACATGATCGTGTCATCTCTGAGTTCCCATCTCAATCCAGAAAGTAGATGGTGATCCTGGACGATGCCTGAACAAAGATGGTGCCATCCATAGGCGTGCGCACAGGGTGTGCCAGGTGTGCCCAGGCACACCCTAATCACCCTGTGCAGCACAGATTTGCCCTACTGCCTTGGTTCCCCCTCCTCCCGCGGCACTGCTGGCTTCCCTCCTCTCTTCTCCCACTGGCTGTTGCTGCAGGGATGTTTTAGGATGAATGGGGGAAGGGGCCATTGAATATGTAATTTACCGTTCCCTTCCCTTTCTGAATGGACAGAATAATCGGTAGGGTGTGTTTGAGCTTTGAGGTGCACACCCTAATGCAATAGGCTGAGCACACCTATGGTGCGATCCTCCTGAAAATCAGATAAAGACGTTGTCAGGGGGAGTACTGTGATCTCTGTGAGTGGGAATAAATACCTGGGTTACACTGACACATTACACAGCATGTTGCATTTACCATGAAATTATATTTGATGACAGGTCCACTTTAAAATATGTAAACCACAGGGTTTATTTGTATAAAATGTGCTGTGCAAATGCCTCAGCATGAGAATAATCCCCATAATGTGTTTTAGATGTGTATTTCCTATTATCGTCGGTTCCATCTAGTGGCTATAATGTGGTATTTTCCTGAAATATCACAATCAGAAAAATAATGCATTGTGGCCACTAGATGGAGCTGGCCATCATAGGAAATACACATATTAGTGACATTACAGGGATTATCCTCACGCTGAGGGATTCACACAGTGAATTTCTTTATAACTAGACCCCTTGGTTTGACCAATGATGGGGATTTTCTCTTCCCACAGGTGTTCTGTGTAGAGGATGATGGACGCGGATGGCGATGGCGGATGGCTCCTCCTCTCTTGGGTCTCGTCCTGTCTCATGGTGGTCGGAGGCATCATCCCGTACATCCCCCAGTATCAGGAAATTAAGAGGACCTCCAACACAGAGGGCTTCTCCACCTGGGTCTGTCTGGTTCTGCTGGTGGCCAATATCCTCCGCATATTCTTCTGGTAGGTGGACAACATTCCACTCAAAACTGAAAGATGAGGCTGTGAAGTCAGAAGTTAGCTCCACGCTGGGCAGAAATTGAGGGCCACACAGGGCCCTACAATCTGATGGTATTGTTGGTTTGGACGTGCCTATGTACCCAACAGGGAAGGCCACATTTAAGGTGGACACAGATTGGATCTACCTGAGATATGGTTGGTTTTCCAACAGAAAAGGTCAATAGCTCTTCTCTTACACCACAGCCATCACAAAGCCAAAAGAGGGAGTCTCACTCTTCTTGCTGCAGCATGGCACTCCCTCCTAATAGCTTTCTTATAATGGAGGGAGACATGCAAACATCCACACAAAACTGAATAATAGGGGGTGGGGACCAATAATCACATGGGACGTAAAAAGGAATCTACAGAAGCTCTGACCTCCCCTGTGAGTAAAGACGCTTTGGCCGGAGTTCCACTTTAATCCTCACTGCACTTGTCCTCCTGGATGTCTTATCTCACAGCTGGAAAGTTCCCAACCTTCAGCCGCTCTGCACGGTCACCTTTCCTCCAATTAGGAAGTCATCGTCCCCTCCAGGGATGTTTTATTTCTAATTAATGCTCCAGCCACACATGGTAATTATTCATAGCGGAGTTGGGGGGAGTGAAGGGGATTTTTAATGATCTGATTGTTGCCGGGAAAGTCATTGGATCCAATTCCTGTAATTGTCATTTTTTTCTTTGAGCTCCTCAGACCACTCCAGTGGGATGAAATGTGCGTGGAATTAATGGGAGCGTCTCCGCTTCTCCTTGCAGTCCCGCTAATGGGACTTCCAGAATCAGGACCAGTGTTAGAGAGGAGCAAACTGGGCAAATACCAGGGGCCCCAATCTTCTCCAGTGCACCATTTGAATCCTCTCGGCCCCAAACCCTCTTCAGACTCCCATCTGGATACCCAAGGCTCCAAACTCTCCCAAGTCTCCTAGTTGGATACCATGGGCCCCAGCCATCGCTAATGCTACAGTTGGAGACCTATAGTCAGGCTCTTCAGGCTCCAAATTGGATATGCTAGGCCCCAAACCCTCTCTGGGCCTCCAGTTGAATACCCAGGGCTGTAATCCGCTCCAGTTTCCCAGTTGGATACTCAGGGTCCCAACTGTCACCAGGCTCCCAGTTGGATACCTAGAGCCCTAACCCTCCCCAGGCTCCCATCTGGATCCCTTATGCCGCGTACACACGATCGGAAATTCCGTTAAGAAAACCGTGGATTTTTTTACGACGGAATGTTGTCTCAAACTTGTGTTGCATACACACGGTCACACCAAAATTCCGACCGTGAAGAACGCAGTGACGTACAACACTACAACGAGCCGAGAAAAAATAAGTTCAATGATTCCGAGCATGCGTCAAATTGATTCAGAGCATGCGTGTTTTTTGCACGTCGGAATTGCATACAGACGATCGGAATTTCCTCCAAGAACTTTTCTTGTCGGAAAATTTGAGAAACAGCTCTCAAATTTTTGTTGGCGGAAATTCCGACAGAAAAAGTCAGATGGAGCCTACACACGGTCGGAATTTCAGACCAAAAGCTCACATCAAACTTTTCTTGTTGGATCTTCCGATCGTGTGTGCATAAGGCTGCAAAACCTCTCTGGGTCCTAGTTAGATACTTAGAGACCCAGCCCTCTCCAGGCTCCCATTTGGATACTTTGGGTCGCAAACCCTCTCTGGGTCCCCAGTTAGATAACTAGAGCCCCAACCCTCTCCAGGCTCCCATTTGGATACCTTGGGCCGCAAACCCTCTCTGGGTCCCCAGTTAGATAACTAGAGCCCCAGCCCTCTCCAGGCTCCCATCTGGATACTTTGGGTCGCAAACCCTCTCTGGGTCCCCAGTTAGATAACTAGAGCCCCAACTCTCTCCAGGCTCCCATTTGGATACCTTGGGCCGCAAACCCTCTCTGGGTCCCCAGTTAGAGAACTAGAGCCCTAACTCTCTCCAGGCTCCCATTTGGATACCTTGGGCCGCAAACTCTCTCTGGGTCCCCAGTTAGAGAACTAGATCCCCAACTCCCTCCAGGTGCCCATTTGGATACCTTGGGCCGCAAACCCACTCTGGGCCCCCAGTTAGATAACTAGAGCCCCAACCCTCTCCAGGCTCCCATTTGGATACCTTGGGCCGCAAACCCTCTCTGGGTCCCCAGTTAGATAACTAGAGCCCCAGCCCTATCCAGGCTCCCATCTGGATACTTTGGGTCGCAAACCCTCTCTGGGTCCCCAGTTAGATAACTAGAGCCCCAACTCTCTCCAGGCTCCCATTTGGATACCTTGGGCCGCAAACTCTATCTGGATCCCCAGTTAGAGAACTAGAGCCCCAAATCTTTCCAGGCTCCCATTTGGATACCTTGGGCCGCAAACCCTCTCTGGGTCCCCAGTTAGATAACTAGAGCCCCAACCCTGTCCAGGCTCCCATTTGGATACCTTGGGCCGCAAACCCTCTCTGGGTCCCCAGTTAGATAACTAGAGCCCCATCCCTATCCAGGCTCCCATCTGGATACTTTGGGTCGCAAACCCTCTCTGGGTCCCCAGTTAGATAACTAGAGCCCCAGCCCTATCCAGGCTCCCATCTGGATACTTTGGGTCGCAAACCCTCTCTGGGTCCCCAGTTAGATAACTAGAGCCCCAACTCTCTCCAGGCTCCCATTTGGATACCTTGGGCCGCAAACTCTATCTGGATCCCCAGTTAGAGAACTAGAGCCCCAAATCTTTCCAGGCTCCCATTTGGATACCTTGGGCCGCAAACCCTCTCTGGGTCCCCAGTTAGATAACTAGAGCCCCAACCCTGTCCAGGCTCCCATTTGGATACCTTGGGCCGCAAACCCTCTCTGGGTCCCCAGTTAGATAACTAGAGCCCCATCCCTATCCAGGCTCCCATCTGGATACTTTGGGTCGCAAACCCTCTCTGGGTCCCCAGTTAGATAACTAGAGCCCCAACTCTCTCCAGGCTCCCATTTGGATACCTTGGGCCGCAAACCCTCTCTGGGTCCCCAGTTAGAGAACTAGAGCCCCAACTCTTTCCAGGCTCCCATTTGAATACCTTGGGCCGCAAACCCTCTCTGGGTCCCCAGATAGAGAACTAGAGCTCCAACTCTTTCCAGGCTCCCATTTGGATACCTTGGGCCGCAAACTCTCTCTGGGCCCTTAGGTAGATAACTAGCGACCCAGCCCTCTCCAGGCTCCCATCTGAATATCCTGGAAACCTCTCTAAGCCCCCAGTCAGGTACCCAGGGCTCCAACCCTCTCCAGTCCCACAGTTGGATTCCCAGGGTCCCAACCAACTCTACACCCTCAGTTATTAACCCTGGGCCTACCCATCTACAGGGCCACAGTTGGAAACCCTAGGCCTCAACCCTCATTTACTAAAATCCAATGTAAGCTTTTTAGTAAGCTTTAGTAGCTTAGTTTTCAGTATTTCTAAATCTGCAGCTATAAAAAAAAAAAAACCTGGTGTTCCTGTCATGACGGTCCTGCTATATAGTGACACCGGTCTGTCTCCCAATTGTACTCCTGCATTGTCACCCAGAACATGTGATTCTGATGGAGACTACAAGTGGTTGTTTCAACACACATTACACAGACATGTCTACTGTTGTCACCATCAGGAAACCCATCCTAAAAAATATCATGCAGCTATCACTGGTGTACATTTAGATAGGAAGTGTCTGCAAAGGGTCTGCAGGAGATCAGCAACATTGAGATGTAACAAAGAATGAAATAGTACTGAAAACAGGATTTAAAAAAGTAGCAATGCTTTATATGATACAAAGAACAAACTAAACGCAGTGTGTTCGCCTGCACCGGATCTGGTGCAGTGAGTTTTTGAAAAGTAGTGCATGGTGCAATTTCATCCAATTCAAATAAATGGGCTGAAAATTGCACTGGACTGAGTAGCACAGGGACGCGGACTTCTTTCTTGTGCGATTCAGGTGTTAACCGGCCCTAAAAGATTACGCCTTCCATGGTTATCTCAGAGTCTCTTGCTGCCTGCTAACCGCCATGTTTACTCTTCACAGGTTTGGGAAGTACTTTGAGTTCCCGCTACTACTGCAGAGTGTTCTCATGATCAGCGCCATGTTGGCCATTCTGAACCTGTGCTGCTCTACTCAGTCTTCAAACCGCGTTTCCACCAAACAACGCTCCTTTACAGGTGAGAGCCACTGACACCATAGGTGTACATAACAGTCAGCACGGAGGAGATCCGGCCGACGGGGCCACCGAGATACAAAAACTATCTATACTGCCAGTCACATCAGTCTCTGCACCAGAAGAGCTTACACTCTAATGTCCTCCCGCAGCCACACACTATTATTATTATACATGTATATAGCTCTGACATATACCACAGTGCTGTACTGAGAACACTGAGCCAGTCACATCAGTCTCTGTACCAATGGAGCTTACACTCTAATGTTCCCCCCACAGTCACACACTATTATTATAAATGTACATAGCTATGACATATACCATAGTGCTGCACAGGGAACACTGAGCCACTCACATCAGTCTCTGCACCAGAGGAGCTTACACTCTAATGTTCCTCCCACATTCCTGTGCAGTGAAGTTATTCTGTATTCCGGTCATATATGGTGAAGTTATTTCTGTTATGGTTGGATATTTGAGTCACTTTATACTTTAGTAAATTGGTCCAATGTGATGGGGAGAACATACAGACTCCATGCAGATAGAGGGAAAGGATAGAACGTGAACTACAGTATAAGTCCCAGCTTGCTCTGGTTGCCTGAACAGAGATTTTATCTGACATCAGATGATTTGTCCCGGATTCATTTGTCCTTCGAGATATCGATGACGCGCTCTGCGTTGACCGTTAACGGCCTCACCATATAAATCAGATGATCTGTGATAATAATGTTGGGGGAAGATTTTACTGGCGCACCGCCTGGTGCCAGTGATGGAAAAATCTGCGATAAATCAGAACACAGAGGACTGTAATCGCTTTCACTGCGCCCTTCTCCTCCGTCCATGGAATGAAAGAGAGTCCCTTCTTTTAAACAACCCCGTATCCCATGTTATCCCTCTGTCTGTCCAACCCATCCTGTATTATCCGTCTGTCTGTCCATCCATCCATCCCATCCCATGTTATCCATCTGTCTGTCCAACCCATCCCGTATTATCCGTCTGTCTGTCCATCGATTCATCCCATCCCATGTTATCCATCTGTCTGTCCAACCCATCCCGTATTATCCGTCTGTCTGTCCATCCATCCATCCCATCCCATGTTATCCATCTGTCTGTCCAACCCATCCCGTATTATCCGTCTGTCTGTCCATCCATCCATCCCATCCCATGTTATCCATCTGTCTGTCCAACCAATCCCGTATTATCCGTCTGTCTGTCCATCGATTCATCCCATCCCATGTTATCCATCTGTCTGTCCAACCCATCCCGTATTATCCATCTGTCTGTCCATTGATTCATCCCATCCCATGTTATCCATCTGTCTGTCCAACCAATCCTGTATTATCCGTCTGTCTGTCCATCGATTCATCCCATCCCATGTTATCCATCTGTCTGTCCAACCCATCCCGTATTATCCGTCTGTCTGTCCATCGATTCAACCCATCCCATGTTATCCATCTGTCTGTCCAACCCATCCCGTATTATCCGTCTGTCTGTCCATCCATCCATCCCATCCCATGTTATCCATCTGTCTGTCCAACCAATCCCGTATTATCCGTCTGTCTGTCCATCGATTCATCCCATCCCATGTTATCCATCTGTCTGTCCAACCCATCCCGTATTATCCATCTGTCTGTCCATTGATTCATCCCATCCCATGTTATCCATCTGTCTGTCCAACCCATCCCGTATTATCCGTCTGTCTGTCCATCCATCCATCCCATCCCATGTTATCCATCTGTCTGTCCAACCCATCCCGTATTATCCGTCTGTCTGTCCATCGATTCATCTCATCCCATGTTATCCATCTGTCTGTCCAACCCATCCCGTATTATCCGTCTGTCTGTCCATCCATCCATCCCATCCCATGTTATCCATCTGTCTGTCCAACCCATCCCGTATTATCCGTCTGTCTGTCCATCGATTCATCTCATCCCATGTTATCCATCTATCTGTCCAACCCATCCCGTATTATCCGTCTGTCTGTCCATCGATTCATCCCATCCCATGTTATCCATCTATCTGTCCATCCATCCTATCCCGTGTTATCCATCTATCTGTCCATCCATCCTATCCCGTGTTATCCATCTGTCTGTCCAACCCATCCCGTATTATCCATCTGTCTGTCCATCGATTCATCCCATCCCATTTTATCCATCTATCTGTCCATCCATGCTATCCCATGTTATCCATCTGTCTGTCCAACCCATCCCGTATTATCCGTCTGTCTGTCTAACCATCCATCCCATCCCATGTTATCCATCTGTCTGTCCAACCCATCCTGTATTATCCATCTGGCTGTCCATCGATTCATCCCATCCCATGTTATCCATCTGTCTGTCCATCCATCCTATCCCATGTTATCCATCTGTCTGTCCATTCATCCTATCTCATGTTATCCATCTGTTTGTCTGTCCATCCCATTCCATGTTAACCATCAATCTATCTGTCCATTCCATTTTATTCTGATTAATCTGTCCAATTATCCCATATTTCCATCTGTCTGTCCATCCATTCTGTCCCATGTTAACCATGTGTCTATCCATCCCAAATCATGTTTTCCATTTGTCTATTCTTCAGTATCATCCTATATTGTACATATGTCTGTACATTTATCCCATCTCACGTTATCCATCTGTCCATCCTGAACCGCCTTACCCGTTTGTCCGTCTGTCCATCCCATGTTAACCATCATGTGGCTGTCCTTGATTCCAGTCTTAACCATTTGTCTGTCCATCTATCCCATCCCACGTTACCCATGTGTCCGTCCATCTAACCCATCTTATTTTATCCATCTGTCTACCCATCCATTCCATCCTATGTTATACATCTGTCTGTCTGTCCATGCCATCCTGTATTGTCCTTCTGCCTGCCCATCCAGCCTATCCTGCATTATCCTTCTGTATGTCTGTCCATCCTGCCCTCATTATCCATCTGTCCATACCATCTTGTGTTATCCATCTGTCTGTCCATCCATACCATCCTGTGTTACTCATCTGTCTATCCTGTCCTGCATCATCCATCTGAATGTCTGTCCATCTGCCCTGTATTATCCATCTGTCCATCCTGTTCCATGTTATCCTTCTGTTTTCCATCCATATCATTCTACGTTATCTACTGTAACACTGTGCATTGTTACTGTGAATGCAGATTTGTATTTAACCACAAGATGGCAGTGTTTAGCATTACTGTTCATCACAGCTTTACAGTAATACAGCTGCGCTTTCTGAATGGCCCAGCGGCGGGAGAAGGAGGAGGGGGGCCGAAATTCCGAATGATCTGGTAAAATCTCACGGAAGTGGGGATGGGTACCCATGGGTGTTTTTGCCAAATGTGACACCAGAGGGGGGAGGAGGCAGATAAGCGGAGCTTCCACTTTTGGGTGGAACTCCGCTTTAAAGCAGGTGTCCAGAGACTGCTGAGAGTTGTATGCTGTAAGTAGAACTTTCTTTATAGTTAAGCTGGAACTAAACTACACAGTGAGATATCACCAGGGTGCGGGGGCACACAAAAGCAAAAGCCCTGGAACACGGGAAGGAGTTGGAGAGAGACAATGCTGGTCAGGAGGTAAGGAGGTGTGTGTGTACAAGAGTTGTGTCAAGTCACATGGGCCTGGACTGGACCAGGTTTGGCCGATGGAAGCCGCAAAGTACACTGTTTAAGCTGAGCATTGGGTGGAAGTAGAAGACTTGTGGAGACCTGTTGCCGGCAAAAAGGGGGAGAGCCGCTGCCAGCACAGCCACATTCTCAAGAGAAAAGAGAGCCTCTCATCGCCAGAAGCTCATCGCTTGGCTGATCATTACCTAAGGACTGGGTGAAAGGGTTCCTAACCCACTTATCGACATTTTCAATTACAAACAGTTGCTGCTATTTAGGTTCTTCAAGTTAAAGACACTCTTCAGCCTAGGCCAATAGAAGTGACATTCTTACCAGTGCCTGTATTGCTACAAACTGTAATTTTTCAAATTCTATCACAGTCACTGCCTGCAGGCAATTGAACTAGGTTAACCCCTCTGCTCCCTGCAGGAAGGAATTTTGCTGCTTAAAGAGAAAGTCACCACCAAAAAATCAATCTCAGCAGCTACAAATACTGTAGCTGCTGACTTTTAATAATGGGACACTTACCTGTCCATGGATCCCTCAATGCCGGCACCCCAGTCAATTTTCCAAGTTGGCTCTTGGGTGCTGCCGCTGCTATTCGTCATAAGGGAAACTGTCAGTAAAGCCTTGTGGCTTCACAGCTGGTTCCCTATTGCGCATGTGCAAAGCACACTGCACTTTCTAAATGACCTGGCGGTGGGGGGAGAAGGAGGGGGACTAAACTTTCGAGGGACCTCGCCATGTCGAGCTTTCCCGAAAGTCGGAACGGGTACCTGTCAAAAACAGGTACCCCTTTCCCCCCCGAAAGGTGCCAAATGTGGAGCTTTGCTTTAAGTTCAACTATATTTTTTACACACCTGTCAATTCTTCCACCCTACTTCTCTTAAAGTGACCCTCTTCACTAACTTCACTTATTAAGGAGAACTGTGTCAACCACGGTGCTTCTTAAATAAAACCATTCTATTCTCCATATCAAAAAATGGAATGCATTTTTTACTGTGCGCCATCATAAGGGCCCCAACCACGCCGGCAGATTAATCTACCTTCCAGATTGATTGTGCTCAGGGATCATCTTTCTTAGAAGTACTGGTGTGCTTGTATTGCTCCTGTGCTGATTCACCTTACTTACTGTTAACCCTTCCTTAACTGTTGACTTGCTTACCATTTTCTTTAATGCTAGTAATACAACCTGATCATTTAATTTATAACGTTGCATACATATTTTTCTTGGGAGACTCCCCAGCCAAGGTAATTTGGCTCAGTAGGAGTGGGGCTCCATTCAGGGCCAAGTGAAGAACAGTGGCTCCAGGGGTAGCGCTATAGTACCAGTTTCTACCCATCCATCCCATTCTACATTATGCATCTGTGTGTCCATGCAATCCCATATTATCCACCTGTACTTCCCATTCTGTGTTTATCCATCTGTCTGTCCATCCATTATATCCTGCGTCAGTGATCACATGCCTTTGTTTAGAAACAAAATGCTAGGGCTCCCATTAGGTTTATCATTTCCTAATGCAAAAACAGATTCTGCAACCATTAGGAGGCAAAGGGAGAAAACTATTCAGTCTTAGGTTGCTCAAGAGGACCCGGGCCACTCAATAAAGTTGGATGAGAGGCTGTTGAACCTTAAACTGTATAGGGAGTTCTTTACTGTCAGAGCGGTAAGGATGTGTCAGCGGGAAGTTTCCACAATTTCAAAAAACTTTTAGATAGGCATCTTAGCATACACAATACACAGGGATATGGGAAATTGGTAGAGACATAAATACTTACACACAGGTTGAACTGGACGGACTGATGTCTTTATTCAATCTTACCATTTGTATAACTAGGTAACAGTTAAAGGCCAAAAATCTCTAAAAAATACCTTAAAGCAAGTTCAATCCAAAAATGGAACTTTCGCTTTTCTGGTTCCTCCCCCCCCTCCGGTGTCACATTTGGCACCTTTCAGGGGGAAGGGGGAGCAGATACCTGTCTAATACAGGTATTTGCTCCAACTTCCAGCGATAGATTTTGCGGTGATCTACGCCATGTCTGGCCCCTCCTCCGCCCCCCCCCGCTGTCTTCTGGGAGACACACAGATCCCAGAATACAGCATGGACCAGTGATGACGCGCAGCGCGACTCGCGCATGCACAGTAAAGAACCAGACTTCGGGTGATGACATTGCGGGCGCCCTGGACAGGTAAGTGTCCTAATATTAAAAGTCAGCAGCGGCAGTATTTGTAGCTGCTGACTTTAAAAAATTTTTTTTTTTCGGTGGAACTCCGCTTTAATGTTCCCTCGGACTTCAATACATTGTGCTGCGATATTTTTTCCCAAATTTTGACGACATTTCTGAGAAACAAAATCTTTTCTTCAGATTTTCAGATTTGTATAATCAGCTTGTGACGTGTGTGATTAGATCTCATTGAGAGCTGGTGGAGTCCAGAGTTCAGTGTTTCATGAAGCCCATTCACAGTGTTTGCTTTCCCCCAATATGCACGTCCCTCTGGAGCCCCCTGGTGGTGGTGGCAGTTATTTGTTACATTTATCTTTGTTGCTGATACCGGAAGAAAAAAATGAAACAATGCTAAAAATAAAATGAAATTTACAATAATCTCTTTTAGATTTTCTTCCTCCCCTGAATTCTGCGATCTGGTCAGAGAGGAAGTCAATATCTCTGTCACATGGCGTGTTATCTCTGCGATTTATAGAAACAGGAAGTGGTGGTTTTTATTTTGTAATTTTGTATATAACTTGTTTGTATTAATAAATGCTAAAGCGACCAAATAGCTAAATATTCAATTGTAATTCATATACGAGAACTAATTTGCTTTTCATAATTCCTTTAATTCTGTTCAGCCAGTCTTGTCACACTGACCACTGCCACTCAGCATATCCAGAGGGGTGACATTGCTATTCAAGGCTGGGGCTTAGATACTGTTCATACATCACCAGCTTGCTCATCCAATTGAGAATCAGCATTATCTATATACTGCTGAGGGGTTCCATGCCTTAAACATCCAGGGCCTGCAACATGTTAGGATAACAGCAGTATGGAATGCCATAAATCCTACCTGACTCCCAGTGCTGACATGCCAACTCTCTGCCTGATTTATGGTGTGCATGGACTAAGATTTAAAGTGTAACTCTAGACAAGTCTTCCTGCATGTCTCATTGCCCTCCGTATTATAACGCACTCTCTTGTCACGCTCGCTCTTACTTTGAGAATAGAATAGAGATCATTATGGAAGTACAGTGAACTCAGTTGCCCTGAAATTCTTTCAGCAGTAAGAATGAAATATACGCCATCTGGGGAGTTTTTTTCCACCCGCGCGGTGCTCCATTTATCACGCTCTAGGCGCCATACACTGACTGACTTCTCACTGTTTGCCAATTCACTGATTAGATTGAGGGATCAAGGCATACACACCTCATGCAGATGGTGTTTTATTCAGTCCCAGGGCCCCAGTGCTGCAAGGCAGTAATACGAACCACTAAGCTTCCATGTAATGCCTTCTTTTTTTTTTTTACTTTAAGGGTGACAGGTGCTCCGCAGAGGTGGAGCCAATGTTTGGGGCGTTTCATTGGTCGCTGTGACAGATACTTTGATCTGGTGATGTCACACTGACAGTGTTTGTGATTCGTTGCAGATTTCCAGCAGAAGGACTTCTGGAATTGGAGCCGGTTTGAGGATTATGTGCAATTCTGCCTGTCGTTGGTGGTGTGCGGCGCTCTCGTCACCTACGTCCTCATTGATGTCCCCGTCTTCGTGGAGGGAGTGGGCCTGCTGGCTCTGATGACAGAGGCAATGCTAGGACTCCCCCAGTTCCTGCAGAACAGGAGGAACCAATCTACCCGGGGGATGAGGTAACATTGCACAACAACATCCCTCCAGCTTATGTGACCAACATTGTCAGTCAGACCCTGGGAACAGGGGGTCATGGGAAAGGAATAATATCCCCCAAATAGGGGCAGAAGTGATGCCCCTTCATTGGGGACAAAGGATACCCCCCCCCCCCATTGGAAGCTGGTAGGACACTCCCTATTGGAGACAAGAAGATATCATTAACTGGGGGCAGGAAGAATACCACCCTTGTGGAAGGAAGGATATTTCCCAGTGGAGACAGGAAGTGTACCCCCCATTTAAAAGCAGGAAGGATTCCACCCTAGAGGCACAAGAAGGATACTGCCCTAGTGGCATAGAAAGGATATTCCTCAGTGGGGGCAGGAAGGATACTCCCTTGTGGGGAAGGAAGGACAACCTATAGTGGGACTGAAAGAATATTCCCCAGTGGGGGTAGGAAGGTTACCCCCTAGTAGTGAAGGAAGGATAACCTATAGTGGGACAAAAAGGTTATCCACCAGTGGGGGCAGGAAGGACACCACCTAGTGGGGAAGAAAAAATATCTTCCTAGAATGGGGAAAGGAAGGATATTTCCCAGTGGGGGTAGGAAGGATACCCCTTAGTGGTGAAGGAAGGATAATCTATAGTGGGACTGAAAGGATATTCCCCAGTGGGGGTAGGAAGGATACCCCCTAGTGGTGAAGGAAGGCCAACCTATAGTGGGACTGAAAGGATATTCCTCAGTGGGGGTAGGAAGGATACCCCCTAGTGGGAAAGGAAGGATAACCTATAGTGGGACAAAAAGGATATCCCCCAGTGGGGGCAGGAAGGACACTACCTAGTGGGGAAGAAAAAAATCTTCCTAGGAGGGGGAAAGGAAGTAAATTTCCCAGTGGGGGTAGGAAGGATACCCCTTAGTGGTGAAGGAAGGATAACCTATAGTGGGACTGAAATGATATTCCCCAGTGGGAGTAGGAAGGATACCACCTAGTAGTGAAGAAAAAATATCTTCCTAGAAGGGGGAAAGGAAGGATATCCCCCAGTGGGGGTAGGAAGGATACCCCCTAGTGGTAAAGGAAGGATAACCTATAGTGGGACTGAAAGTATATTCCTCAGTGGGAGTAGGAAGGATACCACCTAGTAGTGAAGAAAAAATATCTTCCTATAAGGGGGAAAGGAAGGATATCATCACAGTGGGGTCAGAAAAGATATCCCCCTAGTGGGGCCGGAGGACTTCTTGGTGCGGGAATAAAGGATGTTCTTTCAGTGAGGCATGAAGAATATCCCCACAGGGGGGGCAGGAAGGATATCCCCCTAATGAACCAGGAAGGATATCCCCCTACCCTAGTGGGACAGGAAGGATTTCCACCAAGAGGGACAGGAAGTATATTTTCCAAGTGGGGGCAAGAGGGATATCCCACAGTGGGGCAGAAAGGATTTCCAAAAAGTGAAGAAAGAGAGGGAATTCTCCCACCGGGGCAGGAAAGATATCCCCCTAGTGTAGCATGAAGGATTTCCAAAAAGTGAGGAAAGAAGGATATCGCTCCAGTTGGGTAAGAAATATTTTCTGCCAGTGGGGTAGAAAGGATCCCCCCCTTGTGGGACAGGAAGGCTATCCCCCTGGGGGGCAAGAAGGTTATCCCACCTGTGGGGCATAAAGGGTTCCCCCTAGTGGGGTTAAGAAGGACATCTCCCTAGTGGAGAAGGAAGAATATTCCCCCAGTGAGTGTAGGAAGGATTTCCCCTCAGAGAGAACCCCTATGGGGGCACGCAGAATATACCCCCTTTCCCTGGTATTCAGCTCAGTGTAGGCAGCTCCAGAAAACTGAGATTTCAGCTCCCCTGTGGCAGACTAATGTCCCGCAGGGAAGAATGTTACACTCCATCTTTACTCTGTCCCCGTCTGTATTTCCCCGGGGAAAGGCGCAGAGCCCCGTCCTGACATATTGGGTATTTTGTCTGGTGATGCGGAGTCCTCCCACCAGAGACAGGCGGTGGAGTTTCCCCCCAGACACAATTAGGAAAAGCCGCAGACAGGAATAATCATTATAAACCCCCCCAGAGCCGATTCCTAGCCGCCGGAGCCCATCCATTGTGTCCAAGGAAAACATTCTCCAGATGCAGAGAACACAAATGACATCATTTGTTACCTCCCGCTCCGGGCGGATCTCCGCCACCAACCGGTAATAAATGGGGTCTGCAGAACAGAACTAAGAATATAGAATTACTCTGGAGCGGGCAGCTGGGGCCGCCGTGCATTCAAATTAAAGCAGGCCTCCAGGCAGGACAGGAAGTTTGTAATCATTAAAAAAAATCCTTACCATACATAATAAAAAACTGCTGGTATAACTGCCTGAAATATGTCTTTATATCAGTTTCCCACAGTAGAAATGAGCAGTGAGCCCTCAGATTTTTGTTAGTCTGACATGTTTCAGGCACCGGGGGCATTGTTTGGTAAACTTATGGGAGCAGAAATCTAGCTGTATCATGATGCTTGTTCACAGTCTAGTGGGCAGGCTGGAGGTGAGGCGGTGACACAGGAAGCTGCTCTATTGAATGATGGTGTCACCCTCTCAGTTCTGCATCATGTCTGCAGAAGCAGAAGGTTCCCCATTATGCAGAATGCACCTCAGCTGTGTGTTTAGCTGTCCAGCAGGAGTTCCCCTTTAGCATTGGGAGCTGCGTCCCGCCAGGGATACTTTGAGATCCGTCAGCACCGAAAACTGCACAATGTCATTACCAAGCTGGGAGCAGAAATCATTATTTTTCCGTCTGCTGAGAAAGTCATTAATGATTTCTGGAGGGGAAACCCGCTGAATAAACACCGGCCCATTACAATCACTTTGATTTAACTCCGCCCGTCAACGAGGAGGAACGCGGAAGGCAGCGGTTATGTTTAATACATGATGGAGGGCGATGAGAAGTGTAGAGGGGGATCGGGGACATAAAATCCTCATTTAAAGCGACAGATGCCTCTATATTCCGAAAATTGGGATGGTTTTTTATTTTCCTTCTTTTTTTTAATCCTGAGTATTTTTCTCCGTAAATCCCCCCAATCCCAGAGCGATTTTTTCAGTAATGTCTAATTTCCGCGAGTTATACCTTTTTAAGGCTTCGTGTACACGGGACATTTTTACAACCCCTCCTGAACGATTTAACTTGACAGATAGTAACCTACGTTTAAAACGTCAGTTTTTCCGCGTTTACATGCTGCGTTTTGAAGCGTTTTAAAAAAAAAATATATATATATTTTTTCAAAATAGCCAAAAGGTGTTTTTCTGTGTTTAGAAGCATTTGGCGCTTGAAATGCCTCCAAGTGAATGGGCTGCCCTATGCAAAACACAGAATTGCATGAAAATCCTAATGTCAAAATCGCATAGCGAGAACGCTCATTCTCGCTACAGGATAATGTGACTGGGACCTTGCTGAAGTGCAGGAAGTGACAATGAACTATGAGAGCGCTCACCAACACCCTTGCAGTTCATTGAGAACTACAAGCCATCTGTGGTGGTGGAAGGCAGGACTTGTAGTTCATTCGTTCACAGAACTCTGTGAATGAATGACATGGTTGTGTGCAGGGTAGGGCTGGCGGCCTTAGGCCTGGGGGGCAAGTCCAGTCAAGTGGCCCATTGAACCACCGAATCAGCTCACCATCCATGGTCCACCTGGTTTTTCAATGCAGCCTCACCAGTGCCCATCAGTGCAGCCAACTCCAGTGCCCATCAATGCAGCCTGATCACTGGGGCAGGTTACATGGGGTGTATGGGGGGGAGCTGGGGGGTCAGCTAGGGGTGTCAGGGTCTCTCACCTCAGCGATCTCAGCTCAGTAAGTCCTTGCACACCACAGTTTCCGGGGGGGGGGGGGGGGTAACGCTCCTGGGGTCAAGTTGCAACCAGCGCCCAGCCCTGCAGCCCGACTCCCTGGCACACCCTACCTCTGCCTGCTTCCAAGAATCCGGTCCCAGGGAGTTGTAGTTTCCTCTGCGCTGCTGTGTTTTCCACCCACCAGAAGCTTTAGTGCGGACTACAACTCTTGGAATGCAACAGCTAGTGGTTGGCCACCATGGCCATGCCCCCTAGACCAGAATAAAAAAGAAAATGGCTGCCGGACATTTTGAACATAAGTTAGGGTGGCCTGGGAGGCAATTGCCACCCTGCCCCCTGGCCCAGCCCTCCCCTGATTGTGTGGGCGGAGTCCCGAATAGTTTTTAAATTGTGACAGCGGGTATGGGGAAAAGATCACCCGTCAGCTGTACTGTTACAGCCTCGTAACCCTAAGCCACTGCATTACAATTAGCGGCAGCGTTGTCAGCGTGCCGTGTGCGCATTGGCTGCATATTTATCCAATTAAAACAGAAGTATCTGTAAACAGTTTTTAGTGAGAAACATAATAAATAGAAAATAAATGTAAAAAAAACTATTCCGATCCCTTTTATCCTGTGGCTGCATTGGCCATATTTTGCATTATATCTCTGGTTTCTGGGTAAACCCTGGAGCTGGGTGTGGCTCTTTCACCCCGCCTTCATTGCTATTAAAGCCCACCCCTGAGCTTCCTACAATATATTTTTTTATCACTAGGCCCCACCCCGATATTGTGAGTTTTTTTTTTATTTTTATCAATCGTACAGAAGGCAGCAGTGCTCTGATGGGGGAAGGGACACAATGGAAATGTACACATGATTCTTGTATGTCTTGGGGACCCAGCTTCCCCCTTACCAAGTTCTATCATTATAGTATACAGTATGCCTGGGGTGGTGCCTGGTGGTATTCACAGAAAGGCTTATAGTTATCTAGAACGAGGACAGCGTTATCTCAGGGGACCTCTTCACATAGAAATTGTTTATTGAGAATATCCTTGATATGGAAGCTTATTTTCAGATCTTCGGAGTGTGGGGGACCCTGCTGCAACCCCTGAGCCCACCCTGACGAGCCCCGTACCCTTCATATCCTTCAAACACAAAACAGCCAGATAGCAGTATGATAATCTATGGCCCTAGGGCCTCTTTGTGGACAGCCCAACTCTAGCTGGATGATGGATGATCCTGTCAGTAGGAGAGGTGGTGAAAATGTGCGGTCACTGAGGTGGGAGACTGGTGAAGGTGACGGATGATGGAGACAAATGGACTCTCCTAGAGAGAAATGGAGCGGACAGACCGATTTTACAGAGTGCCGTAATGAGGCCCCCCAGACACGGGGCCACCAGGGGGAAGACATAGGGCCCCATCCAACCTCACCATTTATAGATAGTGCCAGAAATTTCACTGTCTCCTGTAGAATGTCTGCAGTCTCTGACCATCTCCTGTACCATGTCTGCAGTCTCTGACCATCTCCTGTACCATGTCTGCAGTCTCTGACCATCTCCTGTACCATGTCTGCAGTCTCTGACCATCTCCTGTACCATGTCTGCAGTCTCTGCCCATCTCCTGTACCATGTCTGCAGTCTCTGCCCATCTCCTGTACCATGTCTGCAGTCTTTGACCGTCTCCTGTACCATGTCTGCAGTCTCTGCCCATCTCCTGTACCATGTCTGCAGTCTCTGACCATCTCCTGTATCGTGTCTGTAGTCTCTGACCATCTCCTGTAACATGTCTGCAGTCTCTGCCCATCTCCTGTAACATGTCTGCAGTCTCTGACCGTCTCCTGTACCATGTCTGCAGTCTCTGCCCATCTCCTGTACCATGTCTGAAGTCTCTGACCGTCTCCTGTACCATGTCTGCAGTCTCTGACCATCTCCTGTACCATGTCTGCAGTCTCTGACCATCTCCTGTACCATGTCTGCAGTCTCTGCCCATCTCCTGTACCATGTCTGCAGTCTCTGCCCATCTCCTGTACCATGTCTGCAGTCTTTGACCGTCTCCTGTACCATGTCTGCAGTCTCTGACCATCTCCTGTACCATGTCTGCAGTCTCTGACCATCTCCTGTACCATGTCTGCAGTCTCTGACCATCTCCTGTACCATGTCTGCAGTCTCTGCCCATCTCCTGTACCATGTCTGCAGTCTCTGCCCATCTCCTGTACCATGTCTGCAGTCTTTGACCGTCTCCTGTACCATGTCTGCAGTCTCTGCCCATCTCCTGTACCATGTCTGCAGTCTCTGACCATCTCCTGTATCGTGTCTGTAGTCTCTGACCATCTCCTGTAACATGTCTGCAGTCTCTGCCCATCTCCTGTAACATGTCAGCAGTCTCTGACCGTCTCCTGTACCATGTCTGCAGTCTCTGCCCATCTCCTGTACCATGTCTGCAGTCTCTGCCCGTCTCCTGTACCATGTCTGCAGTCTCTGACCGTCTCCTGTACCATGTCTGCAGTCTCTGACCGTCTCCTGTACCATGTCTGCAGTCTCTGCCCATCTCCTGTACCATGTCTGCAGTCTCTGCCCATCTCCTGTACCATGTCTGCAGTCTTTGACCGTCTCCTGTACCATGTCTGCAGTCTCTGCCCATCTCCTGTAGAATGTCTGCAGTCTCTGACCATCTCCTGTATCGTGTCTGTAGTCTCTGACCATCTCCTGTAACATGTCTGCAGTCTCTGCCCATCTCCTGTAACATGTCTGCAGTCTCTGACCATCTCCTGTACCATGTCTGCAGTCTCTGCCCATCTCCTGTACCATGTCTGCAGTCTCTGCTCATCTCCTATAACATGTCTGCAGTCTCTGACCGTCTTCTGTACCATGTCTGCAGTCTCTGCCCATCTCCTGTATCATGTCTGCAGTCTCTGCCCATCTCCTATAACATGTCTGCAGTCTCTGACAGTCTCCTGTAGTGTGTGTGCACCCTTCTAAAAATGTCAGGGGCCACAGTCGGGGGCCCCCTATATCTAGCAGGTTGATTACCAATGCTGGTATACCTCACATAAGTGCAGGGAAGGGACATGAAGGATGCACTTTCTGTACAGAATGGAATGTTAGTAGGAATGGTGGGGTCCCCAGCTTTAGGGGCCCCTGTATTACCCCCCCAGAGTAGATTCTGTGTGTAATTCCTGCTCTGCTCTCTCCTCAGTGTGAAGATGGTTCTGCTCTGGATGGCCGGTGATTGCTTCAAGACCACCTACTTCATCATAAAGCAGACCCCCGCCCAATTCTGGCTGTGCGGGGCCCTGCAGATCGGTCTGGACATGGCGATCCTCTCTCAGGTGTATCACTATAAGCAGACAACTCACACGAAATACGGGTGACCTCTCAGCCAATCACAAGCAGTAAAGAAAATGACTTTGTACTGCCACCCCTGAGACTTCCTTGTGCTGGAGAACCACAAATATCAGCGGGCCTTGGCAGCTGGAGGCCAAGATCTGAGATTTCCCACCTCTTGGAGGTCCACCGATGGTCCATACATGAAGTATTAAGACACTGCCAATGACACTGGAACAAAGATCTATCTGTGACATATCCACGGCCTATGTCAGCCTCTCTGCACTCTCCAGCCTCCTGACCTCCACCTCTCACAGATCTCAGTGTTGTGGAGCAGATGGAGGCAGTATAGAAATCACCTTTCACATTCATCTTGCCATTGCTGGGTAATGAGCAGTGGAAAATCAGCTTTTTTTGTACCTTCTATTTATTTTCTGGCTCTGAGCTGCATGGAGCCAGTACTGCGAGCACTGCAGGCATAGGCGTGTGCAGGGGGTGTGCCAGGGCACACCGTAATTACTCTGTGCATTGCCAATTTCCCCTACTGCCCAGGCTTTCCTCAGTGTTTTGCCCCCCCCCACAGTGCTACTGGTTTCTTTCCTCTCCTCTCCTCTCCCCTGGCTGTTACAGGGGTTTTCTCAGGATGGAGAACAGGGGAAGGGGCTAGCCCATGGGGGCTCAACCTGTGGCCCTCCAGCTGTTGCGGAACTCCAAGTCCAATGAGACATTGCAAGCTGCGGTCAGTTACAAGCATAACTCCCAAAGGCAGAGGCATGATGGGACTTGTAGTTCCGCAACAGCTTGAGAACCACAGGGTGAGCACCCACGGGCTAGTCAATATGTCATTTACTGGCCCCTTCCTTTTCTAAATGAACATAGTGAACACACTCGCTCTCTGTGTTCATTCATAGCTGAAGCATATTAAACTGTGATTACTATGCTTCAATTTGTGAATGAACAGGTAGCTACATGGCTCCTTCCATTCATTCCCTGTGCAGTGCAGCTGAGGCTGCAGAGAAAAAGGGCGTGTATTTGAGCTTTGGGGTGCACACCCTAATACAGTGGGCTGCACACCCCTATGACTGCAGGGAACTGTCCAGCATGGAGGAACAGGAGGAGTGTAGTGTTACAATGTCATTTATGACTGGATGATTATTCTATCAAGTATTGTTTCTGATTGGAGGGATCTTTGTGATTGGAGGGATCTCTATTTGAATAGAGCGATTTCTGTGATCATAGGGATCTCTGTGTGATTGGAAGGATCTCTGTGATTGGAGGGATCTCTGTGTGATTGGAAGGATCTATGTATGATTGGAATGATTTCTGTGATTGGACAGATTTCTGTGATCATAGGGATCTCTGTGTGATTGGAGGGGTCTCTGTGATTGGAAGGATCTCTATGTGTTTAGAGGAATATCTGTGATTGGAGGGATTTCTGGATAATTTGCCGAATCTCTGTGATTGGAGGAATCTTTGTGATTGGAGGGTGCTCTGTGACTCAAGGTATCTTTTAATTATTGGAGTGATCGCTGTGATTGGAGGAATCTCTGTGTGATTGAAGGGATCTTTGTGTGATTGGAGGGATCTTTGTGTGATTGGAGGGATCTCTATGTATACGTTTGGAGGGATCTCTGTGATTAGAGGAATTTCTGGATGTTTTTAGGGATCTCTGTGATTGAATGGATCTCTGGATAATTGGATGGATCTCTGTGATTGGAGGAATCTCTGTGACTCAAGGTATCTCTGAATTATTGGAGTGATCTCACTGTTTGGAGGAATCTCTGTGTGATTGGAGGGATCTTGGTATGATTGGAGGGGTCTCTGTAATTGGAGGGATCTTTGTGTGTTTGGAGGGATCTCTTGATCAGAGGGATCTCTGTATGTTTTGGGGAGGGGGGTTACTGTATGATTGGTGAGGTCTCTGTGTGATTGGAGGGGTCTCTGTGATTGGAGGGGCCTCTGCATGATTGGGGGGGTCTCTGTGATTGGAGGGGCCTCTGCATGATTGGAGGGGCCTCTGCATGATTGGAGGGGTCTCTGTGATTGGAGGGGCCTCTGCATTATTGGAGGGGTCTCTGTGATTGGAGAGGTCTCTGTATGATTAGAGGGGTCTCTGTATGATTGGAGGGGTCTCTGTATGATTGGAGGGGTCTCTGTGATTGGAGGGGTCTCTGTGATTGGAGGGGTCTCTGTGATTGGAAGGGCCTCTGCATGATTGGAGGGGTCTCTGTATGATTAGAGGGATCTCTGTATGGTTAGGGGGATCTCTGTATACTTGGAGGGGTCGCAGCAATTTTTTTTTTTTTGGGAGGGGGGGTCTCTGTGATTGGAGAGATATCTGTGTGAGTGAAGGGATCTCTGTGATTTGAGGAATCTCTATGTGATTGGAGGGATTTCTATATGATTGGAGGAATCTCTATGTGATTGGAGGGATTTCTGTATGATTGGAGGGATCTCTGTGATTCAAGGAATCTCTATGGTTGGAGGAAACTTTGTGATTGGAGGGATCTCTGTGATTGGAGGGATCTCTGTGATTAGACTGACCTCTTTATGTATTTTGTTACAGTGCCATAGTCGGAAGTGTTACAATGTTCCCTCCTCGCTGATTGCTGGAATACTTTTCCCTGTCTGGTGTCTCTGTTGTATTATATTGTACAGAGGTGACTCCGTATAACGCCAGGTATAATACACCAAGAAGAGTCATATTGTATGGCAGAGCAGCCAATCAGTTCTCAGGAAAATGTGACACTTCATTACCCAGCTAGTAATTTGATAGGCTGGATGCAGGTTACAGGTGCTCTTTAATACTATTTTATTACTTCGCTGTGTACAATGTGGCTGGCAATTGTTACGTATATCCAAAGCCAAAATCTTGTCTTTTAGTTTTGGGTGGAGCGTGGAAGGGTTAGACCCTCTGTTAGGTTTGTATTGCTGTCTATCCTGGAGAGATTCACCCCATATGTATCCTGGTGTCAGTGAAGAGGCATCCAAAATATTACAGTTGTCACCAGAACATGAATGGAGTGGAAATCTTCCAATGGGGACACCTGTTCTCTAGAGGATTTCCTCTTATTTCCTGTTGTGTCTTCAGGACAGGAAGTGAATTTAAATCTCTTAAAATCTCCCTTTCCTTCCTTCCTTGAAGACTGTCCAGGATAAGCCTTCTCCAGACTCCGATCAACTCCACCTTGAACTGAACGAAGAACTGTCTTTGTTGCCCCATAACAGCACATGAGCTACAGACCTTCCTTGGAGTGACAAATGGAGTAAGAATGTCTGAACCTGATTGGTTGCTGTGGGGCAGCACAGACAGTTCATAAGACACAATGGTACATTGTATACAAGTCCTGGATTTCTGTTGTGTCAGTCCTTCTCACAGCTCATTCTACTGAATAAAGATTTTCATCCGCTGATACTGGTCCTTCCTGGAGTGATTTCCTCTTCTTTTAATTCACCTCTAAACAATGGAAATACCGCTCCATCCACACTAAGCAACGATAGCGCCACCTTGAGGCTCCAGCGTCAGGTTACACTCAGTTTAGGGTGGAGAAGGTTCTCTGTGAGATTTTATTGTAAAGTATGGAGATTGATCTCAGCTCTGTAGAAATGAGAAAAAAATGAGCCAGCAAGAGCCGGAGCAGATCTAAAATAGGGAATGGTTTTCCACAAAGATCAAAATGTTAAACATAGAGCTCCCCTTTAATTGTCTGGTGATTTACGGTGGAGTCGATTTGCCATATTTTCTCTTCTCCTAATTAAAGCCGATCTCCGTTCTCTGACTCACGTCTTCCTCATCCTCCCAGATGGCTCCGTGGGATCGCAGGACTCTGCGCCAAAAATCTGAACAAAACATCTCTGAAATATCTGAAGATAGGAACAAATTATAAACAGGTGATGGTACAGAGTGTCAGCTCTGAGGGTTCCTACTGCTACTGTAGAGTGTGAGCTCTGAGGGTTCCCATTATAGAGTGTAAGCTCTGAGGGTTCCCATTATAGAGTGTAAGCTCTGAGGGTTCCCATTATAGAGTGTAAGCTCTGAGGGTTCCCATTATAGAGTGTGAGCTCTGAGGGTTCCCATTATAGAGTGTGAGCTCTGAGGGTTCCCATTATAGAGTGTGAGCTCTGAGGGTTCCCATTATACAGTGTAAGCTCTGAGGGTTCCCATTATAGAGTGTA
Source organism: Rana muscosa (assembly GCA_029206835.1). Taxonomy (NCBI): domain Eukaryota; kingdom Metazoa; phylum Chordata; class Amphibia; order Anura; family Ranidae; genus Rana; species Rana muscosa. The sequence goes on from CM055119.1 coordinate 338,508,051, forward strand.
AGCTCTGAGGGTTCCTACTGCTACTGTAGAGTGTGAGCTCTGAGGGTTCCCATTATAGAGTGTAAGCTCTGAGGGTTCCCATTATAGAGTGTAAGCTCTGAGGGTTCCCATTATAGAGTGTAAGCTCTGAGGGTTCCCATTATAGAGTGTGAGCTCTGAGGGTTCCCATTATAGAGTGTGAGCTCTGAGGGTTCCCATTATAGAGTGTGAGCTCTGAGGGTTCCCATTATACAGTGTAAGCTTTGAGGGTTCCCATTATAGAGTGTAAGCTCTGAGGGTTCCCATTATACAGTGTAAGCTTTGAGGGTTCCATGTGTAGATTGTGAGCTCTAAGGGTTCCTAATATCAAGTGTGAGCTCTGAAGGTTCCTAGTGCAGTGTGAGCTCCGAGGTTTCCTATTATAGAGTGTTAGCTCTGGGGGTTTCCTTTATAGAGTTTGGGCTCTAAGGGTTCCTAAAATCAAGTGTGAGCTCTGAGGATTCCTAGTGCAGATTGTGAGCTCTGAGGGTTCCCATTATAGAGTGTGAGCTTTGAGGTTTCCCATTATAGAGCGTGAGCCCTGAGGGTTCCCATTGTAGAGTATGAGCTCTGAGGGTTCCCAGTACAGAGTGTGAGCTCTGAAGGTTCCCAGTACAGAGTGTGAGCTCTGAAGGTTCCCAGTACAGAGTGTGAGCTCTGAAGGTTCCCAGTACAGAGCGTGAGCTCTGAAGGTTCCCAGTACAGAGCGTGAGCTCTGAAGGTTCCCAGTACAGAGCGTGAGCTCTGAAGGTTCCCAGTACAGAGCGTGAGCTCTGAAGGTTCCCAGTACAGAGCGTGAGCTCTGAAGGTTCCCAGTACAGAGCGTGAGCTCTGAAGGTTCCCAGTACAGAGCGTGAGCTCTGAGGGTTCCCAGTACAGAGTGTGAGCTCCGAAGGTTCCCAGTACAGAGCGTGAGCTCCGAAGGTTCCCAGTACAGAGCGTGAGCTCTGAAGGTTCCCAGTACAGAGCGTGAGCTCTGAAGGTTCCCAGTACAGAGCGTGAGCTCTGAAGGTTCCCAGTACAGAGTGTGAGCTCCGAAGGTTCCCAGTACAGAGCGTGAGCTCTGAAGGTTCCCATTTCAGAGGGTGTGTTTTGAGGGTTGTGTCATTGAGTAATACAGTATAACAATAAATGGTTACATTGTGTTTACTATTTCATGCATATGTAGGTGTGACCTTTATCCTGCATATGACATCACTTAAAAAAACTTTACAACCGAATCATCTCCAACTAACAGCTGTGTGAAGTTGGCACCCCATGTTTGTAAAACCTAAATACAAATATACCATTTGTTTGTGCCGCGTTTGTGCCGCAAAAATGAGCGTTTGTGCCGGTTCGGTTTCTGAGATATTACCTTTTTTACCTTTATAATTTTGTTTGTTACTTTTTTCAGTGTCACATAACAAGAGAATATGCAAAAAAACAAACAAAAAACAAAACCTTTCTGTATTTGGAAATAACTTTGAAATACTTTGTAGCAGAAACAACATTTTAATGTCATCTAAACAGCACAAACCATAGAATGAAATGTACACTTTTTATTTTCATTAAAACTACAGTTTTCACGTCTGTAGATTTCATTGGGTTTTAAATAATTTTCTAAATGTAATAATTTATTAATTTTATAAAAACAGTTTTGTGAAGAGTAAGCCTAGCTTTCAGGCTGCATTCACACCTGGGCGTTTTGAATCATGGGCAGATTTGCCGCGATTCTGCCCGCAATTTCAGAACGCCCAGGTGTTAATGACAAATCGCACAATGCACAGTTGAGGGCACCTAAAATTGCGGCGCGGTTCTACCGTGATTTTTGCGCAATAAATCGCGCTGCAGTTGCAGCAAACCACTGTGCGTGAAGCCTGCCGCCCGAAAGAAGCTCCTGAACTTTTTTGGGTGACAAACTTCACGCGATACGTTTTGCTGCGATTTCAGCGCAAGAGTAGTGGCAGAAACTGCACCGTGATTTTAGGCGCCTTTCAAACGAATGGCATCTCAAATATGCGTTGTGCGATTTTCACACCGTTTTAAAATCGCGGGGAGAATCGTGGCAAATCTGCCCGCGAATTCAAAACGTCCAGGTGTGAATGCAGCTTATGTAATGACAAAGGTATTGCCAATTAGTGATGAGCCGAACACCCCCGGGTTCGGTTCGCACCAGAACCCGCGAACGGACCGAAAGTTCGTACGAACATTAGAACCCTATTAAATACAATGGATGCGAACGTTCGAATTCTAAAGTGCTAATTATAACAACTATTATGCATGTTATTGTCCTAAAAAGGGTTTGGGAACCCGGGTTCTGCACCAGGGGACATGTATCAATGCAAAAAGAAGTTTTAAAAACGGTCGTTTTTCGGGAGCAGTCATTTTAATGATGCATAAAGTGAAAAAAAAAAGTCAAATATTCCTTTAAATATCGTACCTGGGGGGTGTCTAAAGTATGCCTGTGAAGTGCCACGTGTTTCCCGTGTTTAGAACTGTCCCTGCACAAAATGACACTTCTAAAGGAAAAAAAAGCCATTTAAAACTGCTTGCGGCTTTAATGTAATGTCTGGTCCCGGTAATATGGATGAAAATCTTTAAGAAAAATGGCATAGCTACCCCATGACCCCCCCCCCCCCTACCCCAGCCCATTACCAGCCCCTTTGGGTCTTGTATGGATATTAAGGGGAACCCCGCACATAAAATAAAAAAGGCCCTATATACTCTGAACAGCCGTATACAGGCGGTGCATACAAGACAGGGGTTGTAGGTTTGTTCTTATGTAGAATCTGTTTGTAATTTTGAACAGGTACATTGTTTAAGTGTAGCTCCAGCCAAAAAATCTATTTTTAAGCTTTTTGGAAAACATAGGTAAGGGTTATCACCCCTGTAACATTTGTTTTGCTGTCTGTGCAGTGTGCACCTGTTCAGAACAGTTCACCTCACTTTCCGTCCTAATGACAAATGTGTTTTGAAAATTTGGGGTTTTTATTGAAACAAGAATTGGTGATAAAGCATCAGTGGAGAGGAGACACTTTTTTTCCCATATTAACTCTTACAGGAGAAAATTTCCCTTCCTAGGGGTAGATTTCCTCTCACTTCCTGTTGTCTTCTTGCGTTTGCAAGTAGGAGTCGTTTGTAAGTTGGATGTTTGAAAGTAGGGACCTGCCGTATATACTCTGCAGAAATAGGCCCCTTAGTTGTTGGTGTTGGCACAACACTGTAAGCACTCACAGTTACTCTTGGTTGGTGCTGGAACGCCCTGCTGTCAACTATTATATCAGGAATTTTAATTACATATAATTGTTGAACAGTGGTAGTAAAAATTGGGCCTTTGATGGTGGTGCTGGTGCCACAACACTGTAAGCCCTGACAGTTACTCTTGGTGGGTGCAGCAATGGGCCCTGCTGTGAATTATTAGATCAAGAATTGTAATTGCATGCCCCTGTTGAACAGGGGCTGAAAAATTGGGCCTTTCGTGGTGGTGGTGGTGGTGGTGGTGTTGCCACAACACTGTAAGCCCTCAGAGTTACTCTTGGTGGGTGCAGCAATGGGCCCTGCTGTGAATTATTAGATCAAGAATTGTAATTACATGCCCCTTTTGAACAGGGGCTGAAAAATTGGGCCTTTCGTGGTGGTGGTGGTGGCGTTGCCACAACACTGTAAGCCCTCAGAGTTACTCTTGGTGGGTGCAGCAATGGGCCCTGCTGTGAATTATTAGATCAAGAATTGTAATTGCATGCCCCTGTTGAACAGGGGCTGAAAAATTGGGCCTTAGGCACTGGTGGCACAACACTACAACCCCTCACAGATACTGTACTTGGAGCACAGCAATGAGCCCTGTTGCAAAGTATTGCTTCAAAAATTGTAATGACACGCCCCTGTTAAACAGGGGCTGAAAAATTGGGCCTTAGGCACTGGTGGCACAACACTACAACCCCTCACAGATACTGTACTTGGAGCACAGCAATGAGCCCTGTTGCAAAGTATTGCTTCAAAAATTGTAATGACACGCCCCTTTTAAACAGGGGCTGAAAAATTGGGCCTTAGGCACTGGTGCCACAACACTCCAACCCCTCACAGATACTGTACTTGGAGCACAGCAATGAGCCCTATGGCAAATTATTGCTAAAAAAATTGTAATTACACGCCCCTGTAAAACAGGGGCTGAAAAATTGGGCCTTAGCCACTGGTGGCGGCACCCATAAACAAAAATGATCTTCCAAGCTATCATCATCAATCGTATCATTGAGGACTCGGAGGAGGAGGATAGCCAGTCAACATAACAGCACAGGCACTCAGCATCAGCATCAGTCTTGAAGGGATGTGACATGTTAAAATCAATTAGTCTGTTATATCAGCATCAGGTGTGTGGTAGCTGGTGGTGATCCAAGACTGGTTCATCTTGATGAAAGTCAGTCGATCAACCGAGTCGGTGGACAGGCGCACCCTGTGATCCGTGACAAATCCTCCAGCAGCACTGAATGTGCGTTCCGAAAGAACGCTGGATGCAGGACAGGCCAGTAGCTCAATTGCATACTGTGCAAGCTCTGGCCAGTGATCCATCCTCAAGACCCAGTAAGCCAGAGGATTTTCTGTGGGGAAGGTGTCCAAGTCTGACCTTGCCCCTAGATATTCCTGCACCATGTTTATCAGACGCTGGCGATGGTTGCTGGAACCGATCATACTTTGGGGCTGCGGACTAAAGAATTGTCTGAACGCATCGGTCAGACGGCCACCTTCCCCACCGCTCCTTCTTTGACTGGCCGAAGCCTCAGCAACTCGTTGTCCAGGACCAGGAGTTTGTAACCTCCCAGTCTCTGGGAACGCGTTGCACAGACCTTTCTGCAAGGCCTCCCGGAGTTGTCTCATCCTCTGCTCCCTCTGCGAAGGTAACATAAGGTCCGCAACCTTACCCTTGTACCGTGGATCAAGGAGAGTGGCCAGCCAGTAATGGTCCCTCTCCTTGATCCGAAGAATACGAGGATCCTTCCGCAGACTTTGCAGGATCAGGGAGGCCATGCAGCGTAGGTTTGCTGAGGCATTCGCTCCGGAGTCCTCTGGGTCACTAAGGACGACATGATCCGCAGCCACCTCCTCCCAGCCACGTACAAGTCCACTGGTTTCTTGGGACTGTAAATCATCCCTAAAAGACTGCTGCTGATGATGCTGAGTGCCAGCCTCCACCTCCATGCTGACACAATACTCCTCCTCCTCCTCCTCCTCCTCCTCTTCCTGTGCGATGGGTGGGACAGAAGGAACACTGTCTGGGTAAAGGGGGCCTTGAGAGGCAAGGAAGTCCTCCTCTTCCTGCCTCTGTTCTGCCTCAAGTGCCCTGTCCATTATTCCACGCAGCGTGTGCTCCAACAGGTGGACAAGAGGTACAGTGTCACTGATGCATGCACTGTCACTGCTCACCATCCTCGTGGCCTCCTCAAATGGTGCCAGGACAGTGCATGCATCCCTGATCATGCCCCACTGGCGTGGAGAAAAAAAACCAAGCTCCCCTGACCCTGTCCTGGTGCCGTAGTCGCACAGGTACTCATTGATGGCCCTCTGCTGCGTGTGCAGCCGCTGCAGCATGGCCAACGTTGAGTTCCACCTGGTGGGCATGTCACATATAAGGCGGTTCTTGGGCAGGTTCAACTCCTTTTGCAGCTCAGCCAGGCGAGCACTGGCATTATAAGATCTGCGGAAATGCACACAGACTTTCCTGGCCTGCCTCAGGACATCCTGTAAGCCCGGGTACCTGCCCAAGAACCGCTGCACCACCAGGTTAAGGACGTGAGCCACACAGGGCACATGGGTCAGTTGTCCCTGTCGGAGGGCGGAGAGGAGGTTGGTGCCATTGTCGCAAACCACCATTCCTGGCTTAAGCTGGCGTGGCGTCAACCACCTCTCGGCCTGGCCCTGCAGAGCAGACAGGACCTCTGCCCCAGTGTGGCTTCTGTCCCCCAAACACACCAGCGCAAGCACGGCATGGCATCTTTTTGCCTGCGTACTTGCGTAGCCCCGTGAACGGCTACGGAGCACCGCTGGTTCATAGGACAAACCACAGGAAGAGGCCATGGAGGAAGAAGAAGAGGAGGGGGTGGAGGAGAGAGGTGTGTCACAACCAGTAGTAGCATTTTGGAGGCGTGGCGGTGGAACAACCTCCAACACTACTGCACCTTGTCCTGCATCCTTCCCAGCTGCCAAAAGAGTGACCCAATGGGCCGTGAAAGAAAGGTAACGTCCCTGTCCATGCCTGCTGGACCATGAGTCAGCGGTAATATGCACCTTACCGCTGACCGCCCTGTCCAGCGAGGCCAAGACATTGCCTTCCACATGCCGGTAGAGAGCCGGAATAGCCTTCCGTGAGAAAAAGTGACGTTTGGGAACCTGCCACTGAGGAACCGCACATTGCACAAACTCACGGAAGGGGGCCGAGTCTACCAACTGAAAAGGCAGCAGTTGAAGCGCTAGCAATTTAGCCAAGCTAGCATTTAACCGCTGGGCATGTGGATGGCTGGGAGTGAACTTCTTTCGACGGTCCAGCAGCTGGGGCAGGGAAATTTGCCTGCTAGAATCGGACGTCGGTGTACTGCTAGCAGAGTGGCCGCAAGTACTTGGCTGTGACACACCTAATTCTACACCTTCATTCCTCTCAGTGCATGTTTCAGAGAGGACTGAAGTTATAGTGGGGTTGGAGATCCCAGCTGATGCGGTGCAAGGAGAGGTCCGCTTTGTTCTTTGGTGTGGGTCTTTGAGGTAGGCTTGCCAACGAGCTGCATGGCAGGTCAACATATGTCTGGTCAGGCATGTGGTACCCAAGCGGCTGATGTTTTGGCCACGCGATATACGCTTGAGACATATGTTGCAAACAGCAGCTGTGCGATCTGATGCACTAGCCTCAAAAAAGGCCCACACCAAGGAACTTTTTGAATGACGGGCAGAGGCAGCGCCCTGCACAGGCGGAGCTCTGCGGTGTGATTCCGTCGGTGTACTGCCCTTACGCTGGCCACCAAAGGGCATCCTGCCTCGTTGGAGATGTGCCTCCTCCTCATCCTCCTCCTCCTCCTCTCTCCTATTAGGCACCCACGTGGAGTCAGTGACCTCATCATCCCCTCCCTCCTCATCACTGGAGCCAATCTGGCAGTATGCTGCAGCTGCTGGAACATGACTGCCAGATTGGTGTCCTTCTTGAGCATCCCCTCTGTCTGCTCTCACGCTACTGCCTTCCTGTAGCTGGGTTTCATCATCAGACCCTTCGAAACACTGGGCATCCTCCTGGAGCATGTACCCAACACTGTGCTCAAACAGTTCGGGGGACTCCTCAGGAGGAGGACATGGTGGGTCTAGGGAAGGAGTGACTGATGATGAGTCTGACATTGATACCAGGGAAGAGGACGCTTTGGCAGCTGCTTTGCCAGTACCCTGAGCCTGGGTGAGAGAGGATGAGGAGGAGGAGGAGGGCTTGGTCATCCACTCTACCAAGTCTTCGGCATGATGTGGCTCAACATGTCCAGCTGCCGAAAAGAAGGACAAGCGTGTCCCATGGCCATGTGCTGATGACAATGCACCGCGTCCACGACCAGCACTGTTGCCCCCAGACACAGAGCCTGCTTGCCCTCTTTTATTGCCTCCTGACTGTCTGCCTCTCCTTGTTTGCCTTCCAGACATTCTAATAGATGGCCTGCAGGGAGATGGGAAAAAAGCAATAAGGGCTACCTTCAGGTGTCCTTCTCTGTCCCTTTACTTAAGGATTTCTAAATATGGTTGAGGATGATTGCTTTTGCACAGAATAGCACAACGACAATTTCCCTGACTGTCCAAAAAACAAGGATTTCAAAGATGGTTGATAAGGAATGCTTTAGCACACTATAGCACAAGGAGAAATCCCCTCACTTTCCTTCTTTGTCCCTAGAAACAAGGACTCGCACAGTGAAAGAAACTGACACTCTCCCTACCTAGAGTTTTCTGTCCCTAGAAAAAATGTTTTTTTAAAGCACACTATAGCACAAGGAGAATTCCCCTCACTTTCCTTCTTTGTCCCTAGAAACAAGGACTCGCACAGTGAAAGAAACTGACACTCTCCCTACCTAGAGTTTTCTGTCCCTAGAAAAAATGTTTTTTTAAAGCACACTATAGCACAAGGAGAATTCCCCTCACTTTCCTTCTTTGTCCCTAGAAACAAGGACTCGCACAGTGAAAGAAACTGACACTCTCCCTACCTAGAGTTTTCTGTCCCTAGAAAAAATGTTTTTTTAAAGCACACTATAGCACAAGGAGAATTCCCCTCACTTTCCTTCTTTGTCCCTAGAAACAAGGACTCGCACAGTGAAAGAAACTGACACTCTCCCTACCTAGAGTTTTCTGTCCCTAGAAAAAATGTTTTTTTAAAGCACACTATAGCACAAGGAGAATTCCCCTCACTTTCCTTCTTTGTCCCTAGAAACAAGGACTCGCACAGTGAAAGAAACTGACACTCTCCCTACCTAGAGTTTTCTGTCCCTAGAATTTTTTTTTTTTAAAGCACACTATAGCACAAGGAGAATTCCCCTCACTTTCCTTCTTTGTCCCTAGAAACAAGGACTCGCACAGTGAAAGAAACTGACACTCTCCCTACCTAGAGTTTTCTGTCCCTAGAAAAAATATTTTTTTAAAGCACACTATAGCACAAGGAGAATTCCCCTCACTTTCCTTCTTTGTCCCTAGAAACAAGGATTCGCACAGTGAAAGAAACTGACACTCTCCCTACCTAGAGTTTTCTGTCCCTAGAAAAAATGTTTTTTTAAAGCACACTATAGCACAAGGAGAATTCCCCTCACTTTCCTTCTTTGTCCCTAGAAACAAGGACTCGCACAGTGAAAGAAACTGACACTCTCCCTACCTAGAGTTTTCTGTCCCTAGAAAAAATGTTTTTTTAAAGCACACTATAGCACAAGGAGAATTCCCCTCACTTTCCTTCTTTGTCCCTAGAAACAAGGACTCGCACAGTGAAAGAAACTGACACTCTCCCTACCTAGAGTTTTCTGTCCCTAGAAAAAATGTTTTTTTAAAGCACACTATAGCACAAGGAGAATTCCCCTCACTTTCCTTCTTTGTCCCTAGAAACAAGGACTCGCACAGTGAAAGAAACTGACACTCTCCCTACCTAGAGTTTTCTGTCCCTAGAAAAAATGTTTTTTTAAAGCACACTATAGCACAAGGAGAATTCCCCTCACTTTCCTTCTTTGTCCCTAGAAACAAGGACTCGCACAGTGAAAGAAACTGACACTCTCCCTACCTAGAGTTTTCTGTCCCTAGAAAAAATGTTTTTTTAAAGCACACTATAGCACAAGGAGAATTCCCCTCACTTTCCTTCTTTGTCCCTAGAAACAAGGACTCGCACAGTGAAAGAAACTGACACTCTCCCTACCTAGAGTTTTCTGTCCCTAGAAAAAATGTTTTTTTAAAGCACACTATAGCACAAGGAGAATTCCCCTCACTTTCCTTCTTTGTCCCTAGAAACAAGGACTCGCACAGTAAAAGACACTGACACTCTCCCTACCTAGAGTTTTCTGTCCCTAGAAAAAATGTTTTTTTAAAGCACACTATAGCACAAGGAGAATTCCCCTCACTTTCCTTCTTTGTCCCTAGAAACAAGGACTCGCACAGTGAAAGAAACTGACACTCTCCCTACCTAGAGTTTTCTGTCCCTAGAAAAAATGTTTTTTTAAAGCACACTATAGCACAAGGAGAATTCCCCTCACTTTCCTTCTTTGTCCCTAGAAACAAGGACTCGCACAGTGAAAGAAACTGACACTCTCCCTACCTAGAGTTTTCTGTCCCTAGAAAAAATGTTTTTTTAAAGCACACTATAGCACAAGGAGAATTCCCCTCACTTTCCTTCTTTGTCCCTAGAAACAAGGACTCGCACAGTGAAAGAAACTGACACTCTCCCTACCTAGAGTTTTCTGTCCCTAGAAAAAATGTTTTTTTAAAGCACACTATAGCACAAGGAGAATTCCCCTCACTTTCCTTCTTTGTCCCTAGAAACAAGGACTCGCACAGTAAAAGACACTGACACTCTCCCTACCTAGAGTTTTCTGTCCCTAGAAAAAATGTTTTTTTAAAGCACACTATAGCACAAGGAGAATTCCCCTCACTTTCCTTCTTTGTCCCTAGAAACAAGGACTCGCACAGTGAAAGAAACTGACACTCTCCCTACCTAGAGTTTTCTGTCCCTAGAAAAAATGTTTTTTTAAAGCACACTATAGCACAAGGAGAATTCCCCTCACTTTCCTTCTTTGTCCCTAGAAACAAGGACTCGCACAGTAAAAGACACTGACACTCTCCCTACCTAGAGTTTTCTGTCCCTAGAAAAAATGTTTTTTTAAAGCACACTATAGCACAAGGAGAATTCCCCTCACTTTCCTTCTTTGTCCCTAGAAACAAAGACTCGCACAGTAAAAGACACTGACACTCTCCCTACCTAGAGTTTTCTGTCCCTAGAAAAAATGTTTTTTTAAAGCACACTATAGCACAAGGAGAATTCCCCTCACTTTCCTTCTTTGTCCCTAGAAACAAGGACTCGCACAGTGAAAGAAACTGACACTCTCCCTACCTAGAGTTTTCTGTCCCTAGAAAAAATGTTTTTTTAAAGCACACTATAGCACAAGGAGAATTCCCCTCACTTTCCTTCTTTGTCCCTAGAAACAAGGACTCACACAGTGAAAGAAACTGACACTCTCCCTACCTAGAGTTTTCTGTCCCTAGAGAAAATGTTTTTTTAAAGCACACTATAGCACAAGGAGAATTCCCCTCACTTTCCTTCTTTGTCCCTAGAAACAAGGACTCGCACAGTGAAAGAAACTGACACTCTCCCTACCTAGAGTTTTCTGTCCCTAGAAAAAATGTTTTTTTAAAGCACACTATAGCACAAGGAGAATTCCCCTCACTTTCCTTCCCTGTCCCTAGAAACAAGGACTCGCACAGTAAAAGACACTGACACTCTCCCTACCTAGAGTTTTCTGTCCCTAGAAAAAATGTTTTTTTAAAGCACACTATAGCACAAGGAGAATTCCCCTCACTTTCCTTCTTTGTCCCTAGAAACAAGGATTCGCACAGTAAAACACACTGACACTCTCCCTACCTATCCTTCTCTTTCCCTAAACTAAAGGAATCCAGGTTAAGCAAGAAAGAAATAAATGTCACTGTCCCTGCCTATGCTTCTCTTTCCCTGCTCCGGAACACACTACACTAGGCCGCCGTGCTGGCGGCCTTTTATAGTGTGGGGCGTGTACTAAACACCCTCAGCAATAATTGGCCACAGGCATCCTGCCTGTGGCCAATCATTGCTCTCCTCGCTGCCGGCGCTGTGATTGGCCAAGCATGCGGGGTCACAGTGCATGCTTGGCCAATCACAGCGCCTGGATGACACTGCGATGGCGTAGTGCATTGTGGGCCGTTCGCGTCACTCGAATTTGGCGCGAACGGCCCAAATCGTTCGATCTTCGTCGAACGATCGAACAGCCGATGTTCGAGTCGAACGTATGTTCGACTCGAACACGAAGCTCATCCCTATTGCCAATTAACCAGATTCATAGTAGACTTGTCTGGGTGTCGGAGGATATTTCCAGGTAAGTTGCGTTCATCCGGCAGTTATATATATTTTCATCCTCCATCATGCCTGTGATCTGCTCACAGACGAGAAATCCGATAATTAAGCAAAGAATCCGAAACTTAAAGACACCTCTGTCCGCTAAGATGCCCCCGACATCCTCTCTCTGGCGAACGCGCGCCGTACTCCCAGTAACGCCGTCTGATCCATTGTAAGTGAGACGCTCGCTATTGTCTTAAAGAGCGAAACGAGAGAGATTTTTATCTGATGCGCCTTTTGATTGTCCTCCGCAGAAGGAAGATTCTAGAAGTCTTTGTCATGAGACGACTAATTCTTCTGTGTTTTGATATTCCGCCGGCGGGGGATTGTATATCGCCAACGTCCCCGAAACCGTCGCTATGCGTCTCAAGATTAGGATAACAATAAAAGGAAACGATAGGAGAGCTTATCTAGAGGACCCGGAGAGTCGACACAGATAATACAATACATGCGAGAGCGCTTTGATCCGAAAGAAAAAGGGCGACTCCGAAAAAAGTGAAGCAGCATATCAGCAGACGGCGAGCAGAAAGACGGCGGCGGACCTACGTCTGAAGAATTCTGGGTAAACGGCACAAAGGGAACTAACTATAAAATACACTATATTACCAAAAGTATTGGGACACCTGCCTTTACACACACATGAACTTTAATGACATCCCAGTCTTAGTCCGTAGGGTTCAATATTGAGTTGGCCCACCCTTTGCAGCTATAACAGCTTCAACTCTTCTGGGAAGGCTGTCCACAAGGTTTAGGAGTGTGTCTATGGGAATGTTTGACCATTCTTCCAGAAGTGCATTTGTGAGGTCAGGCACTGATGTTGGATGAGAAGGCCTGGCTCGCAGTCTCCGCTCTAATTCATCCCAAAGATGTTCTATTGGGTTGAGGTCAGGACTCTGTGCAGGCTAGTCAAGTTCCTCCATCCCAAACTCGCTCATCCAGGTCTTTATGGACCTTGCTTTGTGCACTGGTGCGCAACAAATGTTGGATGGCAGGCTAGTAAATTTCCGGTGGACAACGGTCTGTTGTCTTATTTTCGGATGGTCAGTACACAAATCCGTCACAAAAGTCGAAAGTACAAACACGCATGCTCGGAATCAGTGCTCACCAAACACGAAATTAGCAGAAGGGGCCCAAGTGGTGGCGCTCAAGAGCTGAGATTTCTCATAGTAAAACAAAAATCTCCTGCGCTCTCGGTGTAACGTCAAAACATGGGTAGTATGGTTCCGTCTTCTTTCTTATTTCTCAGTAAGTCACTACGTTCGTGTTTGTTGGCCGACAATTGTGTACCGTTAGTATGCAAGACAAGTTCCTGGCACACGCCCTTTGGGCAAAAATCAGACGTTCGGTTGGCCAACAATCCGATCGAGTGTACGAGGCTTATGACTGGGATGTCATTAAAGTTCATGTGTGTGTAAAGGCAGGCGTCCCAATACTTTTGGTAATATAGTGTATTTTAAAGTGAAACTCCTGCCAAAATTTTCTGTTTAATAATTGGTTCCTGTACTGAAATCAACTACTCTGATTTAACTGCACACTGTGAGCTTCTCACAATGTGCATTAAAAGCTGCAAGTTGGATAGCGCCCGCCTCATTTCCTGGCTGGAGGGCGTCCAGCATCATCCCCAGCCTGATTATCTCCGGCCCGCCCCTTTCCATCATTGGATTTCAGTTCTTGCATTAACAGAGGCTCAGTAACACATGTGGGCATTACTTATGCAAATACAGCCCGCCTAGGACCACACACTCCTCCAGGTTGGCATCCACCCATTAAGACATTTGATATTTGCATAACTCCTCCCACTGCTTGCATTAGGGTTGAGGGTTCTTGAGAAGAGTACTGAGGCCGGGTGCTGTGATGTCTTTAGGAAGCTTTGTACAGCACCCTCCTGGCTCCTCCCACCTGCCATGATCTGCCTGCATCGCATTGAGAGGCATAAAGACCCAGTAATAATGTCATTGGGTCTAAAATAAGGAATGTAATGAAAATAGAAATGTGTCCTTATTATGTTAATGAGGGGGGGAGGGAAAACCAGGACAAAATATGGTGTAAAATAAAAGTCACAAATAAAAGGACAAACCGCCCGGCAATAAGCACTCATCTCTCCTTGTAGGACGACCCGCCTGTGCCAAGCTCTGGGTGTAAAATGTCATCAGCGGTGCACCGGCGGGCGGGCGGACGCAGCGCCCTCCATCATGGAGTCCACCCCCCCCCCCCAGGGCGACATGTTTATTAAACTCCTTAAATCGCTGGCAGTCCTCCCTGTCGAGGATCAGAGAACATTACACACATTAGCATCAGATATCAGCGGCGCCACTTCAAGTGCCCGCTCCAATTAAAATGATATCTGTAATACGTTCAAAACAATTTCTCACGACGCGCCTTTACATCTGTACTGAATGCAAATCTTTACCACCATACATATTGATGGAGGGCGCATTTCCCTGCAGGAGCCGCCCCCGCTCTGTGTAAAGGCCACCGGCCCCGCTTCGCTAAGCGCTGCTGCAATCCGTCGCTGGAACTCATTTAAAGGGGGATACCGCTGATATCTGAAATCTTAGATGTCAGTGCACTTCCCTAAGGATCGCTACAATCGCTGATCTGCTCTCTCCCCATGCTTTACTCTTACATGCACAATTGCACGTATAGCGCTAACCACTAGGGATGAGCTTCGTGTTCGAGTCGAACATACGTTCGACTCGAACATCGGCTGTTCGATCGTTCGACGAAGATCGAACGATTTGGGCCGTTCGCGCCAAATTCGAGTGACGCGAACGGCCCACAATGCACTACGCCATCGCAGTGTCATCCAGGCGCTGTGATTGGCCAAGCATGCACTGTGACCCCGCATGCTTGGCCAATCACAGCGCCGGCAGCGAGGAGAGCAATGATTGGCCACAGGCAGGATGCCTGTGGCCAATTATTGCTGAGGGTGTTTAGTACACGCCCCACACTATAAAAGGCCGCCAGCACGGCGGCCTAGTGTAGTGTGTTCCGGAGCAGGGAAAGACAAGCATAGGCAGGGACAGTGACATTTATTTATTTCTTGCTTAACCTGGATTCCTTTAGTTTAGGGAAAGAGAAGGATAGGTAGGGAGAGTGTCAGTGTGTTTTACTGTGCGAATCCTTGTTTCTAGGGACAGGGAAGGACAGTGAGGGAATTCTCCTTGTGCTATAGTGTGCTTTAAAAAAACATTTTTTCTAGGGACAGAAAACGATAGGTAGGGAGAGTGTCAGTGTGTTTTACTGTGCGAATCCTTGTTTCTAGGGACAGGGAAGGACAGTGAGGGAATTCTCCTTGTGCTATAGTGTGCTTTAAAAAAACATTTTTTCTAGGGACAGAAAATTATAGGTAGGGAGAGTGTCAGTGTGTTTTACTGTGCGAATCCTTGTTTCTAGGGACAGGGAAGGACAGTGAGGGAATTCTCCTTGTGCTATAGTGTGCTTTAAAAAAATATTTTTTCTAGGGACAGAAAACTATAGGTAGGGAGAGTGTCAGTGTGTTTTACTGTGCGAATCCTTGTTTCTAGGGACAGGGAAGGACAGTGAGGGAATTCTCCTTGTGCTATAGTGTGCTTTAAAAAAACATTTTTTCTAGGGACAGAAAACTATAGGTAGGGAGAGTGTCAGTGTGTTTTACTGTGCGAATCCTTGTTTCTAGGGACAGGGAAGGACAGTGAGGGAATTCTCCTTGTGCTATAGTGTGCTTTAAAAAAATCATTTTTTCTAGGGACAGAAAACTATAGGTAGGAAGAGTGTCAGTTTCTTTCACTGTGATAATCCTTGTTTCTAGGGACAAAGAAGGAAAGTGAGGGAAATTCTCCTTGTGCTATAGTGTGCTTTAAAAAAACATTTTTTCTAGGGACAGAAAACTATAGGTAGGGAGAGTGTCAGTGTCTTTTACTGTGCGAATCCTTGTTTCTAGGGACAGGGAAGGACAGTGAGGGAATTCTCCTTGTGCTATAGTGTGCTTTAAAAAAACATTTTTTCTAGGGACAGAAAACTATAGGAAGGAAGAGTGTCAGTTTCTTTCACTGTGATAATCCTTGTTTCTAGGGACAAAGAAGGAAAGTGAGGGAAATTCTCCTTGTGCTATAGTGTGCTTTAAAAAAACATTTTTTCTAGGGACAGAAAACCATAGGTAGGGAGAGTGTCAGTGTCTTTTACTGTGCGAATCCTTGTTTCTAGGGACAGGGAAGGACAGTGAGGGAATTCTCCTTGTGCTATAGTGTGCTTTAAAAAAACATTTTTTCTAGGGACAGAAAACTATAGGAAGGAAGAGTGTCAGTTTCTTTCACTGTGATAATCCTTGTTTCTAGGGACAAAGAAGGAAAGTGAGGGAAATTCTCCTTGTGCTATAGTGTGCTTTAAAAAAACATTTTTTCTAGGGACAGAAAACTATAGGTAGGGAGAGTGTCAGTGTGTTTTACTGTGCGAATCCTTGTTTCTAGGGACAGGGAAGGAAAGTGAGGGAAATTCTCCTTGTGCTATAGTGTGCTTTAAAAAAACATTTTTTCTAGGGACAGAAAACTATAGGTAGGGAGAGTGTCAGTGTCTTTTACTGTGCGAATCCTTGTTTCTAGGGACAGGGAAGGACAGTGAGGGAATTCTCCTTGTGCTATAGTGTGCTTTAAAAAAACATTTTTTCTAGGGACAGAAAACTATAGGTAGGGAGAGTGTCAGTGTCTTTTACTGTGCGAATCCTTGTTTCTAGGGACAGGGAAGGACAGTGAGGGAATTCTCCTTGTGCTATAGTGTGCTTTAAAAAAACATTTTTTCTAGGGACAGAAAACTATAGGAAGGAAGAGTGTCAGTTTCTTTCACTGTGATAATCCTTGTTTCTAGGGACAAAGAAGGAAAGTGAGGGAAATTCTCCTTGTGCTATAGTGTGCTTTAAAAAAACATTTTTTCTAGGGACAGAAAACTATAGGCAGGAAGAGTGTCAGTTTCTTTCACTGTGATAATCCTTGTTTCTAGGGACAGGGAAGGACAGTGAGGAAAATTCTCCTTGTGCTATAGTGTGCTTTAAAAAAAACATTTTTTCTAGGGACAGAAAACTATAGGTAGGAAGAGTGTCAGTTTCTTTCACTGTGATAATCCTTGTTTCTAGGGACAGGGAAGGACAGTGAGGGAAATTCTCCTTGTGCTATAGTGTGCTAAAGCATTCCTCATCAACCATCTTTGAAATCCTTGTTTTTTGGACAGTCAGGGAAATTGTCGTTGTGCTATTCTGTGCAAAAGCAATCATCCTCAACCATATTTAGAAATCCTTAAGTAAAGGGACAGAGAAGGACACCTGAAGGTAGCCCTTATTGCTTTTTTCCCATCTCCCTGCAGGCCATCTATTAGAATGTCTGGAAGGCAAACAAGGAGAGGCAGACAGTCAGGAGGCAATAAAAGAGGGCAAGCAGGCTCTGTGTCTGGGGGCAACAGTGCTGGTCGTGGACGCGGTGCATTGTCATCAGCACATGGCCATGGGACACGCTTGTCCTTCTTTTCGGCAGCTGGACATGTTGAGCCACATCATGCCGAAGACTTGGTAGAGTGGATGACCAAGCCCTCCTCCTCCTCCTCATCCTCTCTCACCCAGGCTCAGGGTACTGGAAAAGCAGCTGCCAAAGCGTCCTCTTCCCTGGTATCAATGTCAGACTCATCATCAGTCACTCCTTCCCTAGACCCACCATGTCCTCCTCCTGAGGAGTCCCCCGAACTGTTTGAGCACAGTGTTGGGTACATGCTCCAGGAGGATGCCCAGCGTTTCGAAGGGTCTGATGATGAAACCCAGCTAGAGGAAGGCAGTAGCGTGAGAGCAGACAGAGGGGATGCTCAAGAAGGACACCAATCTGGCAGTCATGTTCCAGCAGCTGCAGCATACTGCCAGATTGGCTCCAGTGATGAGGAGGGAGGGGATGATGAGGTCACTGACTCCACGTGGGTGCCTAATAGGAGAGAGGAGGAGGAGGAGGATGAGGAGGAGGCACATCTCCAACGAGGCAGGATGCCCTTTGGTGGCCAGCGTAAGGGCAATACACCGACGGAATCACACCGCAGAGCTCCGCCTGTGCAGGGCGCTGCCTCTGCCCGTCATTCAAAAAGTTCTTTGGTGTGGGCCTTTTTTGAGGCTAGTGCATCAGATCGCACAGCTGCTGTTTGCAACATATGTCTCAAGCGTATATCGCGTGGCCAAAACATCAGCCGCTTGGGTACCACATGCCTGACCAGACATATGTTGACCTGCCATGCAGCTCGTTGGCAAGCCTACCTCAAAGACCCACACCAAAGAACAAAGCGGACCTCTCCTTGCACCGCATCAGCTGGGATCTCCAACCCCACTATAACTTCAGTCCTCTCTGAAACATGCACTGAGAGGAATGAAGGTGTAGAATTAGGTGTGTCACAGCCAAGTACTTGCGGCCACTCTGCTAGCAGTACACCGACGTCCGATTCTAGCAGGCAAATTTCCCTGCCCCAGCTGCTGGACCGTCGAAAGAAGTTCACTCCCAGCCATCCACATGCCCAGCGGTTGAATGCTAGCTTGGCTAAATTGCTAGCGCTTCAACTGCTGCCTTTTCAGTTGGTAGACTCGGCCCCCTGAGTTTGTGCAATGTGCGGTTCCTCAGTGGCAGGTTCCCAAACGCCACTTTTTCTCACGGAAGGCTATTCCGGCTCTCTACCGGCATGTGGAAGGCAATGTCTTGGCCTCGCTGGACAGGGCGGTCAGCGGTAAGGTGCATATTACCGCTGACTCATGGTCCAGCAGGCATGGACAGGGACGTTACCTTTCTTTCACGGCCCATTGGGTCACTCTTTTGGCAGCTGGGAAGGATGCAGGACAAGGTGCAGTAGTGTTGGAGGTTGTTCCACCGCCACGCCTCCAAAATGCTACTACTGGTTGTGACACACCTCTCTCCTCCACCCCCTCCTCTTCTTCTTCCTCCATGGCCTCTTCCTGTGGTTTGTCCTCGGAACCAGCGGTGCTCCGTAGGCGTTCAAGGGGCTACGCAAGTACGCAGGCAAAAAGATGCCATGCCGTGCTTGCGCTGGTGTGTTTGGGGGACAGAAGCCACACTGGGGCAGAGGTCCTGTCTGCTCTGCAGGGCCAGGCCGAGAGGTGGTTGACGCCACGCCAGCTTAAGCCAGGAATGGTGGTTTGCGACAATGGCACCAACCTCCTCTCCGCCCTCCGACAGGGACAACTGACCCATGTGCCCTATGTGGCTCACGTCCTTAACCTGGTGGTGCAGCGGTTCTTGGGCAGGTACCCAGGCTTACAGGATGTCCTGAGGCAGGCCAGGAAAGTCTGTGTGCATTTCCGCAGATCTTATAATGCCAGTGCTCGCCTGGCTGAGCTGCAAAAGGAGTTGAACCTGCCCAAGAACCGCCTTATATGTGACATGCCCACCAGGTGGAACTCAACGTTGGCCATGCTGCAGCGGCTGCACACGCAGCAGAGGGCCATCAATGAGTACCTGTGCGACTACGGCACCAGGACAGGGTCAGGAGAGCTTGGTTTTTTTTCTCCACGCCAGTGGGGCATGATCAGGGATGCATGCACTGTCCTGGCACCATTTGAGGAGGCCACGAGGATGGTGAGCAGTGACAGTGCATGCATCAGTGACACTGTACCTCTTGTCCACCTGTTGGAGCACACGCTGCGTGGAATAATGGACAGGGCACTTGAGGCAGAACAGAGGCAGGAAGAGGAGGACTTCCTTGCCTCTCAAGGCCCCCTTTACCCAGACAGTGTTCCTTCTGTCCCACCCATCGCACAGGAAGAGGAGGAGGAGGAGGAGGAGGAGGAGGATTGTGTCAGCATGGAGGTGGAGGCTGGCACTCAGCATCATCAGCAGCAGTCTTTTAGGGATGATTTACAGTCCCAAGAAACCAGTGGACTTGTACGTGGCTGGGAGGAGGTGGCTGCGGATCATGTCGTCCTTAGTGACCCAGAGGACTCCGGAGCGAATGCCTCAGCAAACCTACGCTGCATGGCCTCCCTGATCCTGCAAAGTCTGCGGAAGGATCCTCGTATTCTTCGGATCAAGGAGAGGGACCATTACTGGCTGGCCACTCTCCTTGATCCACGGTACAAGGGTAAGGTTGCGGACCTTATGTTACCGTCGCAGAGGGAGCAGAGGATGAGACAACTCCGGGAGGCCTTGCAGAAAGGTCTGTGCAACGCGTTCCCAGAGACTGGGAGGTTACAAACTCCTGGTCCTGGACAACGAGTTGCTGAGGCTTCGGCCAGTCAAAGAAGGAGCGGTGGGGAAGGTGGCCGTCTGACCGATGCGTTCAGACAATTCTTTAGTCCGCAGCCCCAAAGTATGATCGGTTCCAGCAACCATCGCCAGCGTCTGATAAACATAGTGCAGGAATATCTAGGGGCAAGGTCAGACTTGGACACCTTCCCCACCGAAAATCCTCTGGCTTACTGGGTCTTGAGGATGGATCACTGGCCAGAGCTTGCACAGTATGCAATTGAGCTACTGGCCTGTCCTGCATCCAGCGTTCTTTCGGAACGCACATTCAGTGCTGCTGGAGGATTTGTCACGGATCACAGGGTGCGCCTGTCCACCGACTCGGTTGATCGACTGACTTTCATCAAGATGAACCAGTCTTGGATCACCACCAGCTACCACACACCTGATGCTGATATAACAGACTAATTGATTTTAACATGTCACATCCCTTCAAGACTGATGCTGATGCTGAGTGCCTGTGCTGTTATGTTGACTGGCTATCCTCCTCCTCCGAGTCCTCAATGATACGATTGATGATGATAGCTTGGAAGATCATTTTTGTTTATGGGTGCCGCCACCAGTGGCTAAGGCCCAATTTTTCAGCCCCTGTTTTACAGGGGCGTGTAATTACAGTTTTTTTAGCAATAATTTGCCATAGGGCTCATTGCTGTGCTCCAAGTACAGTATCTGTGAGGGGTTGGAGTGTTGTGGCACCAGTGCCTAAGGCCCAATTTTTCAGCCCCTGTTTAACAGGGGCGTGTCATTACAATTTTTGAAGCAATACTTTGCAACAGGGCTCATTGCTGTGCTCCAAGTACAGTATCTGTGAGGGGTTGTAGTGTTGTGCCACCAGTGCCTAAGGCCCAATTTTTCAGCCCCTGTTCAACAGGGGCATGCAATTACAATTCTTGATCTAATAATTCACAGCAGGGCCCATTGCTGCACCCACCAAGAGTAACTCTGAGGGCTTACAGTGTTGTGGCAACGCCACCACCACCACCACCACGAAAGGCCCAATTTTTCAGCCCCTGTTCAAAAGGGGCATGTAATTACAATTCTTGATCTAATAATTCACAGCAGGGCCCATTGCTGCACCCACCAAGAGTAACTCTGAGGGCTTACAGTGTTGTGGCAACACCACCACCACCACCACCACCACGAAAGGCCCAATTTTTCAGCCCCTGTTCAACAGGGGCATGCAATTACAATTCTTGATCTAATAATTCACAGCAGGGCCCATTGCTGCACCCACCAAGAGTAACTCTGAGGGCTTACAGTGTTGTGGCAACGCCACCACCACCACCACCACCACGAAAGGCCCAATTTTTCAGCCCCTGTTCAAAAGGGGCATGTAATTACAATTCTTGATCTAATAATTCACAGCAGGGCCCATTCCTGCACCCACCAAGAGTAACTCTGAGGGCTTACAGTGTTGTGGCAACACCACCACCACCACGAAAGGCCCAATTTTTCAGCCCCTGTTCAACAGGGGCATGCAATTACAATTCTTGATCTAATAATTCACAGCAGGGCCCATTCCTGCACCCACCAAGAGTAACTCTGAGGGCTTACAGTGTTGTGGCAACACCACCACCACCACCACGAAAGGCCCAATTTTTCAGCCCCTGTTCAACAGGGGCATGCAATTACAATTCTTGATCTAATAATTCACAGCAGGGCCCATTGCTGCACCCACCAAGAGTAACTCTGAGGGCTTACAGTGTTGTGGCAACACCACCACCACCACCACCACCACGAAAGGCCCAATTTTTCAGCCCCTGTTCAACAGGGGCATGCAATTACAATTCTTGATCTAATAATTCACAGCAGGGCCCATTCCTGCACCCACCAAGAGTAACTCTGAGGGCTTACAGTGTTGTAGCAACACCACCACCACCACCACCACCACGAAAGGCCCAATTTTTCAGCCCCTGTTCAACAGGGGCATGCAATTACAATTCTTGATCTAATAATTCACAGCAGGGCCCATTGCTGCACCCACCAAGAGTAACTGTCAGGGCTTACAGTGTTGTGGCACCAGCACCACCATCAAAGGCCCAATTTTTACTACCACTGTTCAACAATTATATGTAATTAAAATTCCTGATATAATAGTTGACAGCAGGGCGTTCCAGCACCAACCAAGAGTAACTGTGAGTGCTTACAGTGTTGTGCCAACACCAACAACTAAGGGGCCTATTTCTGCAGAGTATATACGGCAGGTCCCTACTTTCAAACATCCAACTTACAAACGACTCCTATTTGCAAACGCAAGAAGACAACAGGAAGTGAGAGGAAATCTACCACTAGGAAGGAAAATTCTCTCCTGTAAGAATAAATATGGGAGAAAGGTGTCTCCTCTGTACTGATGCTTTATCAGCAATCCTTGTTTCAAGAAAAACACCACATTTCAAAAACAGTTGTCATTGGGACGGAAAGTGAGGTGAAATGTTCTGAACAGGGGCACAGACAGCAAAACAAATGTTACAGGGGTGATAACCCTTACCTATGTTTTCCAAAAAGTTTAAAAATAGATTTTTGGGCTGGAGCTACACTTCAACAATGTACCTGTTCAAAATTACAAACAGATACGGCCTGTATACGCCTGTATACGGCTGTTCAGAGTATATAGGGCCTTTTTTATTTTATGTGCGGGGTTCCCCTTAATATCCATACAAGACCCAAAGGGGCTGGTAATGGGCTGGGGTAGGGGGGGGGGGGGGGTCATGGGGTAGCTATGCCATTTTTCTTAAAGATTTTCATCCATATTACCGGGACCAGACATTACATTAAAGCCGCAAGCAGTTTTAAATGGCTTTTTTTTTCTTTAGAAGTGTCATTTTGTGCAGGGACAGTTCTAAACACGAAAAAAACGTGGCACTTCACAGGCATACTTTAGACACCCCCCAGGTACGATATTTAAAGGAATATTTGACTTTTTTTTTTTCACTTTATGCATCATTAAAATGACTGCTCCCGAAAAACGATCGTTTTCAAAACTTCTTTTTGCATTGATACATGTCCCCTGGTGCAGAACCCGGGTTCCCAAACCCTTTTTAGGACAATAACATGCATAATAGTTGTTATAATTAGCACTTTAGAATTCGAACGTTCGCATCCATTGTATTTAATAGGGTTCTAATGTTCGTACGAACTTTCGGTCCGTTCGCGGGTTCTGGTGCGAACCGAACCCGGGGGTGTTCGGCTCATCACTACTAACCACCCTCTCCTCCTTGTATTTCGGCTCCTCGCAGGAGGAAAGGGCACACCCAGCTCTATATGCCCGTACCCTCCTGTGTGGGGAGGTTGAGCGGTGTTGTGATGGGTCTCCACAGCCAGATACTCCCACAGAATGGTTCCCCCAATGACTTCAATGTCCACACCAGCTGTAACTCCAACGTAGAGTTTATTTCTCTTAGACAACTGTCTCTGATAGGAAAGGTTGGAGAGAGAACAGGACAGCATAAGGTGTGGGAGAGGTCCAGGCACAAACGTAATACACTTCACTGCTTAGCTTCTCAAGCAGACTTAGTCCATTTGGATAGTCGCCCTAGATAGGGACTAGCAGCCAAAATGGTACTCGAACCAACCGCACAATCACTACAAAAACTGGTACCCTGGTCTCTGCCACAGACCTGGTGAACTTGGCCTCTGTCACAGACCTGGTGAACTTGGCCTCTGCCACAGACCTGGTGAACTTGGCCTCTGCCACAGACCTGGTGAACTTGGCCTCTGCCACAGACCTGGTGAACTTGGCCTCTGCCACAGACCTGGTGAACTTGGCCTCTGTCAAAGACCTGGTGAACTTGGCCTCTGCCACAGACCTGGTGAACTTGGTCTCTGCCACAGACCTGGTGAACTTGGCCTCTGCCACAGACCTGGTGAACTTGGCCTCTGCCACAGACCTGGTGAACTTGGTCTCTGCCACAGACCTGGTGAACTTGGTCTCTGCCACAGACCTGGTGAACTTGGCCTCTGCCACAGACCTGGTGAACTTGGCCTCTGCCACAGACCTGGTGAACTTGGCCTCTGCCACAGACCTGGTGAACTTGGCCTCTGCCACAGACCTGGTGAACTTGGTCTCCGCCACAGACCTGGTGAACTTGGTCTCTGCCACAGACCTGGCGAACTTGGCCTCGGCCACAGACCTGGTGAACTTGGCCTCTGCCACAGACCTGGTGAACTTGGCCTCTGCCACAGACCTGGTGAACTTGGCCTCTGCCACATACCTGGTGAACTTGGCCTCTGCCACAGACCTGGTGAACTTGATCTCTGCCACAGACCTGGTGAACTTGGCCTCTGTCACAGACCTGGTGAACTTGGTTTTCAAAGCTTGGCCTCTATGTAAGAAGAAGACATCCCTCCAGAGAGTTACCGGGCCCCTTCCTTCACTGTGACTTCTAACCAGTCCCTCGGAACGGTTCCTCCCCCGAGCCTCCTCGTCTAAGATGCGGGTCCCCTCACAAGGCGGCACCCTGGGATTCCTCTATCCTTGACGGGCCCCAGCCGAAGGTGCTGGGCGCAAGGCCTTTAGTTGCAGCCCCAGGGCTAAAGGTGCCTGGGACTGATTCACCGACCTCCGCCTCTGGGCTAAAGGTGCCCAGGGGGGACAGGAACACAACTCCCTGGGAGTAGGACTCCTGATGATGAACGACGACGACCCCCCTGAACAGCGTCTGCCCCTTTTGTATCCTCTCCCAGCATACACAGCAGGCCGACCACACCCACTGTACGGCTGCTGAGAGGGGACACACAAGGCACAGCACTGTATCAGCAGTTCAACCCTGGCCCACTATGGCAGCGCCACCTGCAGGCCACAGGGAACAGTACACTGATACTCTTCCTGCAGACAAAATGGTTGATAATGTCTTAACAATTTAGGTGTTTGAGCATAACTACCACTCAAACACTACCCCTAAATTGAGGACCCCGCTACACACATACACAGAACAATTGTAGTTTACTGATCACCCCTCGTATCCTTTACATCTTCACTCAAAATCTTTTGCTCACATAGTAACCAACAGCAAATAATAGTGTCAGGGTCGGGACAAGGGGTGGGCAGAAGGGCTAGCTGCCCTGGGCGCAGCGTGTATTGTAGGGATGGGGGCACTACAAGTTCCTTCTACTATAAGGCTGACAGGAGTAGTGACAGCGGCATCACTACTTCTGTCAGTCCATCGCTGGAGGTGGCAAGGAGAGGATAAGAGAGCCGGGAGGAGGTGTGGGCTGTGCTCTCTTTCCCCTTCCTCCTCATAGGCTCGCACATAATGAAGGAGGGCCCAATTTGGCATCTTTGCCCCGGGCACTGGATGATCTTGTCCCGGCACTCAATAGTGTAGCACACCCCTCATAAGAGCTGCTGATTTAGGGCTCCCCACTGCTGTGCAGCCAGTTACTTAGCATTTCCTTCATTCACTCAGACACAGAAATCAGTCCTTGGCCTGTTTTTGTTGTTTTATCAGGGGGTGATAACTTGGATGGGGTAGAGAATTATGGGACGCCCAACTTGAAAAATGTCAAAACTCAAACAAAGGGACAACTTCCTCCCTATTTACATGGATCTTCTTCTTCCTTCCTCCTGCACAAACTTGGTTCCTTCGTACAGCACCTGGGGGAGCTAACAGTTATAGTTGGTTCGGCAAAGGCCCATTACAGGCAGGGACTCACAGACACTTTTTGACACAGTACAAAGTTAGAGTGAAGAGCAAAACACATGACACTGATCTTCGCTCCGTGTACACGGAGCCGAGATCGGTGTCATTGTCACTAAGCAGAGCAGGGAGATGCTTGTGTAAAATGCCTGCTCTATACCTCCGTGAGACGATCGCGGGGATCCCCGTGGCGATCGAGTCCGCGGGACCCGCGGGCCGACTCACGGGGAAGGCGGCAGGGTCGCGAGCGCACCGCCGGCAGCGCGCACGCGACCACACGGCAGGCATTTAAAGGGCCACATATAAACTATGTAAATTATACTGCGCTGTCCATTAGGTGAGACATAAAACACTGATTTAGTGAATCTATCTCTCCATAAATTGTTGCTGCAACTTCTATGTGAGACACACACAAAAAAGAAATAATAAAGATAATAAAGCTGCGCAAATAGTGAAAATTGGTATATGAGCACCACCTTTAAACCATAAGTAAAAAATATATAATAAATAATAAAATAATAATAATTGAATAAAATTAATATACTCAGACTAAGTCTTAATTGCCAATGTGACAAATAGAAATGATGAAAGTCCCGACTGTCAATCAGACACCTACATCACATTCAGCAAGAGTCTTGTATAGTGAAAGAATTGATATTGAATAGTAACTGTGTAAATTTAAACAGTCCTGATAGCCAAAACTGCATTGAAGTGTGGATAAGAATCTTCTCGTTCAGCTAATTGGTGACTTCAAACGCACAACACCCAATGAAAAGTGCCAAACACTTGATAGATATAGATTCCACCACCATCAGTTCTCACTGCCGCTTACCAGAACTAGTGATCTCCGCAGAGATCGATACAAACAGATGGCTATTCCCCAGCCAGGGTCTCTAGATAATTTCAGCTTATCTCCCGAATTTCACGCCACTCCTTAGATGCGGCATAAATTCGTATTCGCTACCTTCTCCAAGAGCCAAATTTGAAAGGAAATTCCTATACCTTATCCAGCCATGTGCTTGAGCTCAGTGTTCCCTCCCACAGTCTGTGATCAGCGCTGTCATTGGAAGTTCCCTCCTTCTTCACCTCCCGCTCTCTGCACTACTCCCAGCGTCTCCCACTGAGTTCACAGGAGCCAGAACTACAGAGGAGGTATCAGGTAGCAATTCTTGCTTATTTAAAGGGCCACGTACAGGTACGTGATTATGCCTGTCCGTGCCATTCTGCCGACGTATATCTACAGTGCGCGGTCCTTAAGCGGTTAAAGTGATCAAGTAAAAAAAATAAAAATGAAAGAGACAGTGTAAAAATAAAAAATATGATACATAAGGTAGGTAGTGGTACACATTGCACACCCCTAGAAACCCCTTTCTCCTTGACTCACCCTTCTCGAGGGCGAAATTGCTCATACGATTGTTCCCTTAGACAATTGATTTACGAGGGTTCTCATTTTTTTCTGTACCTACATGCCTCTTACACCACACCTACATTTTTGGACAAGGTTGTAGTGAAACATGACGCTATGCCCCAGTTTGTTCCCATCAGGGGCAGGGGCGGATCCAGAGTCTTTTCTCGGCAGGGGCACTGCCAAAAAATATGTTTTTTTTGTGGGAAATTTATCGGGGAAATGGCTGGTGTTGGTGCTTCAATCATCCCGGCACCAAGGTTGTTATGGTATCAGGATGATTGAAGCGCATTATTTCTATTATTATATTGTAATATAAAATTAAATAGTTCAATGCAGAATCAGTAGGAAGCCCCGAGTGTGTCACTTGCCACCGTCGCCTGCAATTAGTGGGAGCCCTGAGCGTGTCACTTGCCACACGTTGCGGATTGTCACTTGCCACATCACCTGCCACACCTTGCGGATTGTCACTAGCCACACCTTGCGGATTGTCACTAACTTGCCTGCTAAGGTGTAGTTTTGGTTGTCTCTTGCTGTGTCCCAGACTCCCAGAGTCAGGCGGCAGAGGGATAATGTAATCTCTCTGCTGCCTGCACAGTGAGGGCGGAAGTCACTGCAGGAATGCAGGGCAGGCACGGGCGGTGAGAGATGATCTCATCTCTCTGCTCCCCCGCTCCCGGCTAGCTGATTGGCCAGCTGCCACACTGAGCCTGCTCTCTCACTCTCACCTGCGCTGCCAACACACTGAGCAGCACAGTCTGCCCACGAACCGCGCCGCCCGCCCACAAACCGCACCACAAGCGGAGCCGCCCGCTTTCTTACCCGTCTGTGGAGCCGCCCGCTATCGCACCTGCCTGCAGAGTGGCCCGACGTGACTCACTGACGTCACTCGTTGCTAGACGCCGAGCAGCCCAGGCGTTAGCAACGAGTGCAGGGAAGAGGCTCCACCCACCTCCTCCTCCGCTCCTGGTATCGTGTCAGTGCGCCGCGTAACTACATTAGAAGAGTCTCTCCCTCTGCGCCGCTGATCGGCTGATGTGAGAAATTGAGAGAGAGACTCAGAGAGGCAGCGGCAGCCGCAGAACAAGTACTGTATACACCCGAGTATAAGCCGACCTGAATATAAGCCGAGGCACCTAATTTTACCCCAAAAAACTGGGAAAACTTATTGACTCGAGTATAAGCCTAGGGTGTCCATCTGCATGCCTCACTGTGCCCATGCCTCACTGTGCCCATGCTTCACTGTGCCCATGACTAGACTGATGTTTAACATGGGAGTCTATGGAAGGAGTGCCCGGCTTTGAAAAATCGGTTCTCCCCGGCACCAGACACCAAACTTTGCACACTTGTAGAGGAGACATGGGGCTACATGTGTGCCAAGATTGGGGTCCAGGGGACCTACGACCGGCCGGTACCGGGTCCGCAAAATCACTGGAGAAATGACCGTTTAACATTGGAGTCTATGGAAGGGGTGCCCGGCTTTAAAAAATCAGTGCTCCCGGCTGTAGGTTCCCCAGACACCAAACTTTGCACACTTGTAGAGGAGCCATGGAGCTACATGTGTGCCAAGTTTACAGCCTGCCGGTAACGGGTCCCCAAAGTCCGGGAGATCAGGCGCAAAAAAAAAAACCAGAGCAAGCAAGTGAGTGTGACAGATAGTCTCGAGGGGGGGGGGGGGCAATTGCCCTGTTGCCCCCCCCCCCTGGATCCGTCCCTGATCAGGGGTGCTCGGCTGGACCAGGGGTATACCGGAGGCATATTCGGCATCTCTCAGAGACTGTCAGAGTTCCTCTGCTCCAGTCTTTTTCATGGTCCAGTTATATTGGTTCTTTATCGATTACATTGTTTAAGTTCATCCTTTTGCATATGATCTTGCCTTTACTTGTATACGTAATGAAAGTATCCCATCTGAATGTTAGTATACTTTGTGTTCCGCCTGAAAATTTCAATAAAAATATTGAACATAAAAAATAAAAAAATAAAAAGTAGAATAAATAAGAAAAAAATGCATTAAATTGAAAGCGCCCCCATCCCTCCGAGCATACGTAAGTCACGCCCACATATGTAAATGGTGTTCGAACCACACGTGAGGTATCGCCGCGATCGTTAGAGCAAAACCAATAAATCTAGCACTAGACCTCCTCTGTAACTCTTAACAAGTAACCTGTAAACATTTTTAAAGCATTGCCTATGGAGATTTTACTTTACCGTAGTTTGTCACTATTTCACGAACATGCGCAATTTTAATGCATGACATGTTTGGTATCTACTCACTCGGCGTAACATCATCTTTCACAATATACAAAAAAATTGGGCTCATTTTACATTATTTTATTTTTTTTATTCATTAAAGGGTATTTTTTCTCAAAAAATTGCGTTTAAAAGACCGCTGCGCAAATACAGTGTGACATAAAATATTGCAACAACTGCCATTTTATTCTCTTATGCCGCATACACACGACCGTTTTTAATGACGAGAAAAATGCAATTTTTTAAAAATGATCGTGTGTGGGCTTTCGAGCATTTTTCACGACGTGAAAAATGGCCAAGAAAAAATTGGAACATGCTCTAATTTTTCTCGTCGTTTTTCACATCGTCGTTTTTCTCGTCATGAAAAACGGCCATGTGTATCCTTTAACGACGTGAAAAAAAATGCGTATGCTCAGAATCAAGTATGAGACGGGAGCGCTCGTTCTGGTAAAACTAGCGTTTGTAATGGAGATAGCACATTCGTCACGCTGCAACGGACTGAAAAGCACGAGGCTGAAAAGCGCGAATCGTCTCTCAACAAACTTTACTAACATGAAGGGTGGCGCCATCCGAATGGAACTTCCCCTTTATAGTGCCGTCGTACGTGTTGTACGTCACCGCGCTTTACTCAAACATTTTTTTCCACGATAGTGTGTAGGCAAGGCAGGCTTGAGAGGAAACACGAGAAAAATGCAGTTTTTTTCAATGACATTAAAAACGGTTGTGTGTACGCGGCATAAGGTATCTGCTAAAATATATATATATACAGGTCCTTCTCAAAAAATTAGCATATTGTGATAAAGTTCATTATTTTCTGTAATGTACTGATAAACATTAGACTTTCATATATTTTAGATTCATTACACACAACTGAAGTAGTTCAAGCCTTTTCTTGTTTTAATATTGATGATTTTGGCATACAGCTCATGAAAACCCAAAAATCCTATCTCAAAAAATTAGCATATTTCATCCGACCAATAAAAGAAAAGTGTTTTTAATACAAAAAAAGTCAACCTTCAAATAATTATGTTCAGTTATGCACTCAATACTTGGTCGGGAATCCTTTTGCAGAAATGACTGCTTCAATGCGGCGTGGCATGGAGGCAACCAGCCTGTGGCACTGCTGAGGTGTTATGGAGGCCCAGGATGCTTCGATAGCGGCCTTAAGCTCATCCAGAGTGTTGGGTCTTGCGTCTCTCAACTTTCTCTTCCCAATATCCCACAGATTCTCTATGGGGTTCAGGTCAGGAGAGTTGGCAGGCCAATTGAGCACAGTAATACCATGGTCAGTAAACCATTTACCAGTGGTTTTGGCACTGTGAGCAGGTGCCAGGTCGTGCTGAAAAATGAAATCTTCATCTCCATAAAGCTTTTCAGCAGATGGAAGCATGAAGTGCTCCAAAATCTCCTGATAGCTAGCTGCATTGACCCTGCCCTTGATAAAACACAGTGGACCAACACCAGCAGCTGACATGGCACCCCAGACCATCACTGACTGTGGGTACTTGATACTGGACTTCAGGCATTTTGGCATTTCCCTCTCCCCAGTCTTCCTCCAGACTCTGGCACCTTGATTTCCGAATGTACTTTGGACCACTGAGCAACAGTCCAGTGCTGCTTCTCTGTAGCCCAGGTCAGGCGCTTCTGCCGCTGTTTCTGGTTCAAAAGTGGCTTGACCTGGGGAATGCGGCACCTGTAGCCCATTTCCTGCACACGCCTGTTCACGGTGGCTCTGGATGTTTCTACTCCAGACTCAGTCCACTGCTTCCGCAGGTCCTCCAAGGTCTGGAATCGGTCCTTCTCCACAATCTTCTTCAGGGTCCGGTCACCTCTTCTCGTTGTGCAGCGTTTTCTGCCACACTTTTTCCTTCCCACAGACTTCCCACTGAGGTGCCTTGATACAGCACTCTGGGAACAGCCTATTCGTTCAGAAATTTCTTTCTGTGTCTTACCCTCTTGCTTGAGGGTGTCAATGATGGCCTTCTGGACAGCAGTCAGGTCGGCAGTCTTACCCATGATTGCGGTTTTGAGTAATGAACCAGGCTGGGAGTTTTTAAAAGCCTCAGGAATCTTTTGCAGGTGTTTAGAGTTAATTAGTTGATTCAGATGATTAGGTTAATAGCTCGTTTAGAGAACCTTTTCATGATATGCTAATTTTTTGAGATAGGATTTTTGGGTTTTCATGAGCTGTATGCCAAAATCATCAATATTAAAACAAGAAAAGGCTTGAACTACTTCAGTTGTGTGTAATGAATCTAAAATATATGAAAGTCTAATGTTTATCAGTACATTACAGAAAATAATGAACTTTATCACAATATGCTAATTTTTTGAGAAGGACCTGTATATATATATATATATATATATATATATATATATAATGTTTGGGGGTTCTAAGTAATTTTCTACCAAAATATTTACATTTGTACTTGTAAACGACAAATGTCAGAAAAATGCCTGGTCAGCAAGTGGATAGATAACCTATAGTGCTCTGGGAATCCTTTATCATGTATTAGATGTTTAGTTGTAAAATAATGTAATATATACTGTATATATATACACATACAGAGAGGGAGAGATACAGTAACTATTAAACATCAGCTAAAACGTATTAACTATTTAAAGTGTATGCATCCCCCACATCTATTTCTCTGTATGTTTGGTATCATGTCTCGCTGTACACAGTTTTCGTGAGCAAATCATTTTTTGTTGTGAATCGGTTGCAGACTTTCTTACCTGGAGATCCTGCCAGTAATGGCAATTCCTGTTGCAGGCTGACAACACAAATCCTCTTCCTCACTATTAGCAGCAGTGTTGTCAGCCTGCCGTCCACGTTTCTTTGGTTGGCCGTTGAGTTGCCTATCTCACAGACCTCATATCAGCCCCACAGACCACGCTGCTGACGGCAATGTAAGCGAAGACGCCATACCAGCTCCGTCCCAAAAAATATCCGCCTCCTCCACCATCCATCATACTGGCGTGTGATAAATCACAGCAAACCCTGCATGTGAAGTGAGGCGGATGTTAGCTGCACTGTACTGGCTGTGCCTGTTGGAGGAGCCGACAAATGAGGCCCTATGGGGCTAATTTAGGAAAGGTTGCCCGCTCTCAGAATCCATGGTGTTCTGTCTGGCCATATGGGGGGTGGTAGGAGGTAACCCAGCTCTGCATGATTTATAGGAGGGGAATTTTCATTGTAATTATAGCTGGGCCGCACCGACTTTCCTTGAGTTCCAGAAATCTCATAGCACGTACACTGGAATTAAAGGGGCGCTCCGGCTAAAAGTAAAAATTTAATTCACAAAGTGATGTAGAGTTTCTATAATAAAGGTTCTCAAGTTTTCTAAAGATGTAACTGTAGCCAGGTGCCTGGCTACAGCAATATGAAGAAGACATTGCCTTCTATTCTTCTCTCCCTCTACTGAGATACTGATGTTATGCTGAACCATCCTCCTCTGGCCAGCAGGGGGAGAGCTAAAGCCAAGCAAACCCTATAGACTTCTATACAGAGAGCTGAGAATCCTGGGAGTTGTAGTTTGAGATGGCAGCCATGTAATGGGACGAATAGACTCCTTACAATACATATCCCAATAGGCACTGTGCAGTAGGAGTGGAGAGATGATTTTTATTAAACTGCCCAGGAAAGTTCTTCCACTTGGCACTGAGGGAGTTAGAGGGAAAGCACCTTTCTCTGGATATTTGTCTGCCAGCTGGAGACCATACCAGCAGAGATCTGAGCCTCAGACCCCATACACACTATTAGATTTTCTGCAGATTTTTGTATCAGATTTACTAAAATTATATATATATATATATATATATATATATATATATATATATATGAGGTCAAACCTTAAAGCCCTGTACACACGATCGGTTTTACCGATGAAAACAGTCCGATGGACTTTTTTCATCGGACAAACCGATCGTGTATGGGACCCATCAGTCTTTTTTCCATCGGTTTAAAAAAATAGAACATGTTTTAAATTTTTCCGATGGATCAAAAACCGATAGCAAATTCCAATCGTCTAGGGGCAAGTCCATCGGATAAAAAACCCACGCATGCTCAGAATCAAGTCGACGCATGCTCAGAAGCATTAAACTTAATTTTTCTCGGCTCATCGAAGTGTTTTACGTCACCGCGTTTGGAACGGTCGGTTTTTTGACTGATGGTGTGTAGGCAAGACTGATGGAAGTCAGCTTCATCCGATTACCGATGGAAAAATTCATCGGATTAGAATCCATAGGATATCTGATCGTGTGTACAGGGCTTAAGAGTTTAAATTTGGATGCAATCAGGCAGGCCCTTGTACTACATGGTTTTGGTAAATCTAAAGACAAAAATCTGCAGAAAATCTAATAGTGTGTATGGGGTCTAGGAGTGAGGATACCAGGGGGCAGTACAGCACCGCCCACATCACAGAACCTGCACTGCTGCAGCAGGGAGACTGAATCCTCCACTCACCCTCTGCTTCCCACCCCTGATCACCAGTGGCTTTCGAGGAGAGACCGAGGGGGCCCCCCTTCTACAGCAATAGGTTACCGCAGCATTCCGGGGACTGGTGAAAGTACTATTCGCCCATTTCTAAAACCACTAGCATGGACTGAGCCACTGAGAGCTGGACACCAAGCATAACCAATCCACACTGCACCCATACAGCACTCTGTAGTGCAATTCCAAACCTAGACTGCACCTATTCCGACCCTATACCACATTATACTGAACCTTTACTGCATTCAACCTTGCACCTGTGCGGAGAATATACTGTACCTATACTGCATGCATGTTAACTGGGACTGTTGTTAAGTGAAAAGGCAATCTTTTAGCGCCCCAATGATAGCCGGCAGATAAATATTTAAAAAGACTGCCTCTCCTGTAACAATTATTCTGCAAGCCCCCGTTGTTCCCCTACCCCTTTCCCGACCATCTTCCTTTTCTTTTGGACAGTGCATACCAAGTCGTTTTAGGACCAGCATCGCCGCCATAAATGCATTCTGGCATTATAGTTCCAGCACTCGGTAGATTGATAGATTAATAGCCAGGTCATAATTATGCAATTCTCTGCTGTGTAACCGCCGTCTCATGCTCCAGTGTGTGTGTGTTTTTAGGGTGGGCGGATGGTAGCCAGGTCATAAATATACAATACACCGCTCTGCAACCTCCCTCTCATGCTCCACTGTGTGTGTTTGGGGTGGGTGGGTTGGTGTGGGCGGATGTTGGCTAGGTCATAATTATACAATTCTGAGCTCTGCACCCTCCCTCTCATGCTCCACTGTGTGTGTGTGTGTGCTTGGGTGGGGTGGGGTGGGGGGGAGGGGTTGGGGTGGCGGATGGCAGCCAGGTCATATTTATGCAATTCTCTGCTGTGCAACCTCCCTCTTATGCTTTATTGTGTGTGGCTGGGCTCAGAGAGGGGGCGGAGCTGGGAACCTGGAAACACGCTTGCTGAATTTTCCCAATGTCAAGTCAGAGAAGAATTAGCCATTGCAGGGGCAGCCAGATGTAGAAGATGATAATCAGGAGCTGATCAGTTAATCTGTGTCCCCCTGAAGCAGATTACATACAAAGGTCACCCTTCTCACTGCACACTAGCTGAAGTTTCAAATCAGGCTGGCTTGCACAGAGCGACAAACATGATTGCACAAATATGGTCATTGGATGAGCTGTGTGATTGCACTGCTCTGACCATGTATAATATCCTCCTAATAGAGGTTCAGCCTGGCCGTCACTGCGATATTTATAGAATAAATATTACCGCCACCTTTCATCAAAGACGGCGGTAATTGAATCATCAGCTCCAGCGCTGTCCTCAATAAACAGATCCATAATGTTCCCCTCTCATTCCTGTAATTACATTGTATCCCCGGACGCTCTGTTTAATTATCTGCAAATAGCGGACTCTGAGCGCTGCTGACAGCACATGAAACATGACAGAGAGGAGCGGGCGAGTCCATAAACTGCAGGAGGTCCTCTGCCACAAGATCATGTGATCACCCAGACCTGTGCCGTGCCCTCACTTCACTACTACTAGAATACTATCAGAGCTTCAGCTACAGGTGATACTCGAAAAATTAGAATATCATGCAAAAGTTCATTTATTTCACTAATGCAATTTAAAAGGTGAAAGTAATATATGAGATAGACGCAAAGCAAGATAGTTCAAGCCGTGATTTGTCATAATTGTGATGATTATGGCTTACAGCTCATGAAAACCCCAAATCCACAATCTCAGAAAATTTGAATATTGTGAAAAGGTGTAATATTCTAGGCCAGGGATAAGCAATTAGCGGACCTCCAGCTGTTGCAAAACTAAAAGTCCCATCATGCCTCTGCCTCTTGGTGTCATGCACGTGGCTGCCAGAGTCTTGCTATGCCTCATGGGATTTGTAGTTCTGCAACAGCTGGAGGTCCGCTAATTGCATATCCCTGTTCTAGGCTCAAAGTGTCGCAAGCTAATCAGCTAATTAAGCCATAACATCTGCAAAGGGTTCCTGGGCCTTTAAATGATCTCTCAGTCTGGTTCAGTAGGAATCACAATAATGGGAAAGACTGCTGACCTGACAGTTGTGCAGAAAACCATCATTGACACCCTCCATAGGGAGGGAAAGCCTCAAAGGGTAATTGTCGCACTTTGAATGACAATTGCGCGGTCATGCAACGCTGTACTCAAATGAATATTTTATCATTTTCTCTCCTCAAATAGAGCTTTCTTTTGGTGGTATTTAATTACGACTGGAGTTTTAATTTTTTGCTAAAAGTAATTTTTCTCCTTCACTGATGGGCACTGATGCGACTGCACTGATGGGCACTGATGAGGCTGCACTGTTGGGGTGGCACTGATGAGGCTACACTGATGGGCACAGATGGGCATTGATGGGGTGGCACTGATGAGGTGGCACTGATGGGGTGGCACTGGTGAGACAGCACCGATGGGCACTGATGAGGCGACACTGATGGGCACAGATAAGGGGGCAATGATGGGCACTGATGAGGCACTGATATGCAGAACTGAGCACTAATAGGCGGCACTGATGGGCACTGATAGGTGGCACTGATGGGCACCGATGAGGCAGCACTGAAGGGCACTGGTGAGGCGGCACTGATGAGGCAGCACTGATCGGCACTAATTTGCAGCACTGATAGGTGGCACTGATATGCAGCACTGAGCACTAATAGATGGCACTGATGGGCACTAATAGGTGGCACTGATAGGCACTGATAAGGCAGCACTGAAGGGCACTGGTGAGGCGGCACTGATGAGGTGGCACTGATGGGCACTGATGAGGAGGCACTAATATGCAGCACTGATGGGCACTGATATGCAGCACTGAGCACTAATAGGCGGCACTGATGGACACTTATGACAGAGTGCCCATCAGTGCAATGATGGGCAATGATAGGTGGCATGGATAGGCGGCACTGATTGGCAGCACAAATTGGCATCACTGATGGGCACAGACTGGTGTCACTGAGCACAGATTGGATTCCCCTTATTTCCTGTTCTGCTGGCAACTGATAAATTTCAAATTTCCCCTATATATTCACAATGCTCGCTGAAGGACGGCACTATCTTTGTTCAGGCATCTTCCAGGGTCACATCTACTTCCTAGACTAAAATCCTGGCTCAGAGATGACACAATCAAGTAAATATTGGTGCCTGTGCAGTTTTGGACTGTATTCACAAATGTCTGACACAGAGCGGCCTCTGCTGCAGCCTCTCACCTCATGACTTGCTACAAACTGTTGCAGTGTGGTCACAGGGAGGAGAGACTGAGAAAATGCTTCCTCCTGCCTGTAGCAGAGTGATCACAGGGAAGAGGGGGTTTAGAGGAGACAGTGGAAATGCTTCCTCCTGTCTGCAGCAGACTG
Source organism: Rana muscosa (assembly GCA_029206835.1). NCBI lineage: Eukaryota > Metazoa > Chordata > Amphibia > Anura > Ranidae > Rana > Rana muscosa. The sequence continues at coordinate 338,545,084 of CM055119.1, forward strand.
ATGACATCATCTCAGCCTAGGCAAAGTCACTGACTGCAGCTGACAACAGGTTTTTGATGATAAAGGTGGAGCTCTTCTGATTAAAGATGCTGTTGCTGTGTATTTTAAAAAATGTATCAATGCAACTCCTAAAGGTACTTTAAAGGGGAGCTCCGGGCTCCTTCAGAATTTTTTATAAAGTCTTTTAATATAAGGACACTTACCTGTCCAGGAATCCATCTGTGTCCTCGCCCGAGCCAATATTTCAATCAGCTCTCGGGTGCTGCCTCTTCCATTTCTTGTAAGGGAGCCTTGCGGCTTCACAGCCAGCTTCCTACTGCGCATGCGCAAAGCACGCTGCGCTTCGTGAACAGCCTGACGGCAGGGAAAGGAGGAGGGGGGCCATGGCAAAGTCACCCGGAAGTGGGAGCGGGTATCTGTCAAAACCAGGTACCCGCTCCCCCCCTTCCCAATGTGGCAGCGGAGGGGAGAAGGAAGCAAACAAGCGGAGCTTCCCCTTTTGGGTGGAGCTCCGCTTTAAACTAGAACTATAGGCAAAACTTTTTTTTTTTTTTCATTTTGGATAGAGCAAGGGAGGGTTATAACACCCATTCCCTTTTTTATTATCGGTGAGTACGAGTACCGATACTTTTGGTCAAGTACTCGATACTACGGTTGGAATTTGCACCCATACATAATGAATGGGTTTCAATCACACTGCAAACAATTGCATGCGATTCAAAAAGAAATGCAGTGTGATTCCTGTCAGAATAGGAACAGGAATCGCATGCAGTCTGAATAGGAATGCGGTGCGATTCCTGTCCAAATCGCATGCGGTTTCCCCACCACTCCTGTGTGAACCCAGGCTTGTCACTCCTGTGTGAAGCCAGGAGTAAGTGCGGGAAAACACATGCGTTTCGGACAGGAATCGCACCGCATTCCTATTAAACCCGCATGCGATCCTTTGCAGTGCGATTTGAGACCATTCGTATTGTATGGGCGCAAATTGCACCGCAAAGTATCGGTTTCGGGTATTGGAGCATTTTTACTCGTGAAAATACTCGGTATGGGTGCATCCCTAATTATAACCCCTGTCAGATTTTTTTTCTGCCATCTGTGTCCCATTGGGGAGATTTCCCTTCACTTCCTGTCCCATAGCCAAAACAGGAAGTGGGAAGAAATTCCTGCAAGTTAAGTGAATTCTTTTGGGACCCCCAGGTCACCAGAACTAGTGTCCCTATTGGAAGATTTTCCCTCTATTACCTTTCTGGGGACAACCCAAAATTTGGGATTTTCTTTTACTATAACTTTCAATGATAACGGTATACAGGACAAATAGAGAGGGTGAATGTCCCTAATGGGAACACAGACAGCAATCATTATAATCCCTCTCCACTCTATCCAACACTAAAAAAAAGTTTTGCCTTTAAATTAAATACATTTTTTTTAGATTACTTTACCCGCTTGCCGACTGCCTCGCGCACTTATACGTCGGCAGAATGGCACGGGCAGGCAAAGCAAACCGGCGGGACCCGCAGACTCGATGTCCGCCGGTTTCCTGTGATCAGGTCATGGATCGGCAGAACAGGGGGGATGCCTTTGTAAACAAGGCATCTCCCTGTTCTTCCTAGTGACAGGACACTGATCGTCTGCTCCCTCTCATTGGGAGCGGTGATCAGTGTCGTGTCACAGTAAGCCCAACCCCCACACAGTTAGAATCACTCCCTAGGACACACTTAACCCCTTTCTAGCCCCCTAGTGGTTAACCCCTTCCCTGCCAGTCACATTTACACAGTAATCAGTGCATTTTTATAGCACTGATCGCTGTATAAATGTGAATGGTCCCAAAATAGCGCCAAAAGTGTCCGATGTGTCCGCCATAATGTCGCAGTCACGATAAAAATCGCTGATCGCCGCCATTACTAGTAAAAAAAATAATAATAATAAAAATGCCATAAAACTATCCCCTATTTTGTAGACGCTATAACTTTTGCGCAAACCAATAAATAAACGCTTATTGCGATTTTTTTACCAAAAATATGTAGAAGAATACGTATCGGCCTAAACTGAGGAAAAAAATCTTTTTTTTATATACTTTTTGGGGATATTTATTATAGGAAAAAGTAAAAAATATTGCTTTTTTTTCAAAATTGCGGCTCTATTTTTGTTCATAGCGCAAAAAATAAAAACCGCAGAGGTGATCAAAAACCACCAAAAGAAAGCTCTATTTGTGGGGAAAAAAGGACGTCAACTTTGTTTGGGAGCCACGTCTCACGACCGCGCAATTGTCAGTTAAAGCGACGCAGTGCCGAATCGCAAAAAGTGGCCCGGTCATTTGGCAGCCAAATGGTCCGGGGCTGAAGTGGTTAATTCTGGAATATTCTATAACATGAGTGGCTGATCCCCTCTGGCCTCTTTATGGGGTGATCTGTACTCTGGGTGGCGCTGGGCCCCCACATCACAGATCTGTATTAGTGTGATAGTGATTGACCTGCCTGCAGAGGGCGCCCTGCAGCTCTGCGCCTCATTAAATGGTTTCATGGAGTGTCAGAACCTGGAAATAGACTTTTGTTTCTAAAATCATTTGTGTAACGCGGCGAAGCAGACAGGTCGTCTCATTAATAATTCACATCACAAGAAATAAAGTTTGTAGATTATTTGGCGTGGAGTGGACAGGAGTGGGGGAGGGGTAGGATTAGCGATGGACGGGGTGTCCTCGGGGACTCCGGCTGTACATATATATTGGTAAAGGTGTTCCCAGCGGAGTACCCCGGATTATCTCCGCCCTGCAGCAAGGTAGCAGCACAGCGCACTCCGCGGCTTGACACCGGGGCAGCCGGTCCAGATGGGGCTCATTAAAAATGATGTACGGCCCTTCAGGGGAACTCCGCATCCGAAAAAACACGGCGAGAAACAAACAAACAAAATCCTGCTGAGCGCAGGCACATTTAACGCTCTCTCTGCCGCTCGGGCAAAATAAACCAGACAGAAAAAAGGCAGACTGGACGCCGAAATCTCCGCACTGCCGTCACCATCGTTATTTCTTTTTATTAATTTCCGGAGTCACCTTTTTCCCTGAGGACACATAGTGCTATATAAATCGATGTGGGGGGGGGGGGGGGGATGGGAGGTGGCCATCCTGGGTGTGCTCAGGACATTATCGTACTAGGGGCCAATTTTTGAGCAGGGGCCAATTATTGCAATTGTCTTTGGAGTGTGAGCAAAAATTCACCCCAACTCCATGCAGTTCTGGGGTCCTTGTAATTTAAACTAAGAACACCAGCGCTGCAAGGCAGAAATGCTAATCACTGTGCTGCCACTCATGCATTACCTTCCACCCTCAATGACTTTAATCCAGTAATAAAGACCGCTCACTGCTGCTCTCTCTCCTTGTGCAGGGTTACTGGTCTTGTCTCCTCCCCCTCCTGTAGTTTTCTGCAGGCAGCCTGTAGTGGGGGGAGCCTGCTGGATCCCTCCCACAGCTCTGCTCTCTCTCCTTGTGCAGTGTCACTGGTCTTGTCTCTGCCCCCTCCTGTAGTTTCCTGAAGGCAGCCTGTAGTGGGTGGAGTCTGCTGGATCCCTCCCACAGCTCTGCTCTCTCTCCTTGTGCAGTGTCACTGGTCTTGCCTCCGCCCCCTCCTTTAGTTTCCTGAAGGCAGCCTTTAGTGGGTGGAGTCTAATGGGCCCCTCCCACAGCTCTGCTCTCTCTCCTTGTGCAGTGTCACTGGTCTTGTCTCTGCCCCCTCCTGTAGTTTCCTGAAGGCAGCCTGTAGTGGGTGGAGTCTGCTGGATCCCTCCCACAGCTCTGCTCTCTCTCCTTGTGCAGTGTCACTGGTCTTGCCTCCGCCCCCTCCTTTAGTTTCCTGAAGGCAGCCTTTAGTGGGTGGAGTCTAATGGGCCCCTCCCACAGCTCTGCTCACTCTCCTTGTGCAGGGTCACAGGTCTTGTCTCCGACCCCTCCTTTAGTTTCCTGCAGGCAGCTTTTAGTGGGTGGAGCCTAATGGGCCCCTCCCACAGCCCTGCTCACTCTCCTTGTGCAGGGTGACTGTTCTTGTCTCCGCCCCCTCCTTTCGTTTCCTGCAGGCAGCCTTTAGTGGGTGGAGCCTGCCGGGCCCCTCCCACAGCTCTGCTCTCTCTCCTTGTGCAGGGTTTCTGGTCTTGTCTCCACCCCCTCCTTTAGTTTCCTGCAGGCAGCCTTTAGTGGGTGGAGCTTAATGGCCCCTCCCACAGCTCTGCTCTCGCTCCTTGTGTAGGGTCACTGATCTTGTCTCCGCCCCCTCCTGTAGTTTTCTGCAGGCAGCCTGTAGTGGGTGGAGCCTGCTGGGCCCCTCCCACAGCTCTGCTCTCTCTCCTTGTGCAGGATGACTTGTCTTGTCTCCGACCGCTCCTTTAGTTTCCTGCAGGCAGCCTTTAGTGGGTGGAGCCTAATGGGCCCCTCCCACAGCTCTGCTCTCTGCACAGTCGATGTATAGCACAGTGATGATGTCACTGTTACTTCTACAGGGTAATATCTGGGTTTGCAAAGGCATTTGGTGCTCACAAAGTGGATTTATAACCTTGTGGCTACTAAGGAATAAGTTTTCACACCTGGAGTTTACCTTTAACAACCATTACCAGGAAACAAGTAAAAATAAATCAGCTGCTGATGTCATTCTGGAGACCCATCTAATCCAACACACCAGATTCAGCAAGCTTTATATTGGGCTTCTGGGGAGGACTGCAGCTTCTTGTCACATGATGCTATGCCATGTATCTTCCTGTCATGGTCCAGTTTGGGTCTGCGATGGGCTCAGAGCTGGAATTTAGGCTGCAACTTCAGAGGCTTCCGCCCAATTATAAGAAAAGGACACGGAGGGGACGTCCCCTGAGGAGCTCACATGTTTATAATTGACTAAAGGGCAATCCACCAACAGAAAATTGTATTTCAGTTATAGGTGGAGCGTAGAGGGCTGACTCACCTAACCATCTTATCATACAAGTGGAGGTGACGTCTCCCTGTAGAGATGCTGCAGAGCTGGGAAGTCTGTAATTGGCAATCAAATCGTCATTAACCCAAAACCGATTCCAGGGAAATCTGCGGCCGGTGAGATGGCGGCACATTCCTGACGTCTGTGCATTCTGCGTGCCGCGATACATCATCTGGAAGTTCCTGTCAGCGGAACATGAAAGAAAATTAGTGCAGTTATTGATCTGAAGAGATAATTAGAGATATATTACTAATCAATAAACTCGCCGGATTGAGAATCCTGATTGTACCAGATATCCAGAGGTGAATAAAGACTCAACTCCCGATGTGATCAGATACAAAAGCAGGTGGGTGGAGGATCTCATGACGGCTCCTCATTCCATTCTTCTGATATCTTTCCATTAAGGGTGGAGGATCTCATGACGGCTCCTCATTCCATTCTTCTGATATCTTTCCATTAAGGGTGGAGGATCTCATGACGGCTCCTCATTCCATTCTTCTGATATCTTTCCATTAAGGGTGGAGGATCTCATGACGGCTCCTCATTCCATTCTTCTGATATCTTTCCATTAAGGGTGGAGGATCTCATGACGGCTCCTCATTCCATTCTTCTGATATCTTTCCATTAAGGGTGGAGGATCTCATGACGCTTCCCATTCTATTCTTCTGATATCTTTCCATTAAGGGTGGAGGATCTCATGACACTTCCCATTCTATTCTTCTGATACCTTTCCATTAAGGGTGGAGGATCTCATGACACTTCCCATTCTATTCTTCTGATACCTTTCCATTAAGGGTGGAGGATCTCATGACGCTTCTCATTCCATTCTTCTGATACCTTTCCATTAAGGGTGGAGGATCTCATGACACTTCCCATTCTATTCTTCTGATACCTTTCCATTAAGGGTGGAGGATCTCATGACACTTCCCATTCTATTCTTCTGATACCTTTCCATTAAGGGTGGAGGATCTCATGACGCTTCTCATTCCATTCTTCTGATACCTTTCCATTAAGGGTGGAGGATCTCATGACACTTCCCATTCTATTCTTCTGATACCTTTCCATTAAGGGTGGAGGATCTCATGACACTTCCCATTCTATTCTTCTGATACCTTTCCATTAAGGGTGGAGGATCTCATGACACTTCCCATTCTATTCTTCTGATACCTTTCCATTAAGGGTGGAGGATCTCATGACGCTTCTCATTCCATTCTTCTGATACCTTTCCATTAAGGGTGGAGGATCTCATGACACTTCCCATTCTATTCTTCTGATACCTTTCCATTAAGGGTGGAGGATCTCATGACACTTCCCATTCTATTCTTCTGATACCTTTCCATTAAGGGTGGAGGATCTCATGACACTTCCCATTCTATTCTTCTGATAACTTTCCATTAAGGGTGGAGGATCTCATGACGGCTCCTCATTCCATTCTTCTGATATCTTTCCATTAAGGGTGGAGGATCTCATGACACTTCCCATTCTATTCTTCTGATACCTTTCCATTAAGGGTGGAGGATCTCATGACACTTCCCATTCTATTCTTCTGATACCTTTCCATTAAGGGTGGAGGATCTCATGACACTTCCCATTCTATTCTTCTGATACCTTTCCATTAAGGGTGGAGGATCTCATGACGCTTCTCATTCCATTCTTCTGATACCTTTCCATTAAGGGTGGAGGATCTCATGACACTTCCCATTCTATTCTTCTGATACCTTTCCATTAAGGGTGGAGGATCTCATGACACTTCCCATTCTATTCTTCTGATACCTTTCCATTAAGGGTGGAGGATCTCATGACACTTCCCATTCTATTCTTCTGATAACTTTCCATTAAGGGTGGAGGATCTCATGACGGCTCCTCATTCCATTCTTCTGATATCTTTCCATTAAGGGTGGAGGATCTCATGACACTTCCCATTCTATTCTTCTGATACCTTTCCATTAAGGGTGGAGGATCTCATGACACTTCCCATTCTATTCTTCTGATACCTTTCCATTAAGGGTGGAGGATCTCATGACACTTCCCATTCTATTCTTCTGATACCTTTCCATTAAGGGTGGAGGATCTCATGACACTTCCCATTCTATTCTTCTGATACCTTTCCATTAAGGGTGGAGGATCTCATGACGCTTCCCATTCTATTCTTCTGATACCTTTCCATTAAGGGTGGAGGATCTCATGACACTTCTCATTCCATTCTTCTGATACCTTTCCATTAAGGGTGGAGGATCTCATGACGCTTCTCATTCCATTCTTCTGATACCTTTCCATTAAGGGTGGAGGATCTCATGACACTTCCCATTCTATTCTTCTGATACCTTTCCATTAAGGGTGGAGGATCTCATGACGCTTCTCATTCCATTCTTCTGATACCTTTCCATTAAGGGTGGAGGATCTCATGACACTTCCCATTCTATTCTTCTGATACCTTTCCATTAAGGGTGGAGGATCTCATGACACTTCCCATTCTATTCTTCTGATACCTTTCTATTAAGGGTGGAGGATCTCATGACACTTCCCATTCTATTCTTCTGATACCTTTCCATTAAGGGTGGAGGATCTCATGACACTTCCCATTCTATTCTTCTGATACCTTTCCATTAAGGGTGGAGGATCTCATGACGGCTCCTCATTCCATTCTTCTGATATCTTTCCATTAAGGGTGGAGGATCTCATGACACTTCCCATTCTATTCTTCTGATACCTTTCCATTAAGGATGGAGGATCTCATGACACTTCCCATTCTATTCTTCTGATACCTTTCCATTAAGGGTGGAGGATCTCATGACACTTCCCATTCCATTCTTCTGATACCTTTCCATTAAGGGTGGAGGATCTCATGACACTTCCCATTCTATTCTTCTGATACCTTTCCATTAAGGGTGGAGGATCTCATGACGCTTCTCATTCCATTCTTCTGATACCTTTCCATTAAGGGTGGAGGATCTCATGACACTTCCCATTCTATTCTTCTGATACCTTTCCATTAAGGGTGGAGGATCTCATGACACTTCCCATTCTATTCTTCTGATACCTTTCCATTAAGGGTGGAGGATCTCATGACACTTCCCATTCTATTCTTCTGATACCTTTCCATTAAGGGTGGAGGATCTCATGACACTTCCCATTCTATTCTTCTGATACCTTTCCATTAAGGGTGGAGGATCTCATGACACTTCCCATTCTATTCTTCTGATACCTTTCCATTAAGGGTGGAGGATCTCATGACACTTCCCATTCTATTCTTCTGATACCTTTCCATTAAGGGTGGAGGATCTCATTACGGCTCCTCATTCCATTCTTCTGATATCTTTCCATTAAGGGTGGAGGATCTCATGACACTTCCCATTCTATTCTTCTGATACCTTTCCATTAAGGGTGGAGGATCTCATGACACTTCCCATTCTATTCTTCTGATACCTTTCCATTAAGGGTGGAGGATCTCATGACACTTCCCATTCCATTCTTCTGATACCTTTCCATTAAGGGTGGAGGATCTCATGACGCTTCTCATTCCATTCTTCTGATACCTTTCCATTAAGGGTGGAGGATCTCATGACACTTCCCATTCTATTCTTCTGATACCTTTCCATTAAGGGTGGAGGATCTCATGACACTTCCCATTCTATTCTTCTGATACCTTTCCATTAAGGGTGGAGGATCTCATGACACTTCCCATTCTATTCTTCTGATACCTTTCCATTAAGGGTGGAGGATCTCATGACGCTTCCCATTCTATTCTTCTGATACCTTTCCATTAAGGGTGGAGGATCTCATGACGCTTCCCATTCTATTCTTCTGATACCTTTCCATTAAGGGTGGAGGATCTCATGACGCTTCCCATTCTATTCTTCTGATACCTTTCCATTAAGGGTGGAGGATCTCATGACACTTCTCATTCCATTCTTCTGATACCTTTCCATTAAGGGTGGAGGATCTCATGACGCTTCTCATTCCATTCTTCTGATACCTTTCCATTAAGGGTGGAGGATCTCATGACACTTCCCATTCTATTCTTCTGATACCTTTCCATTAAGGGTGGAGGATCTCATGACACTTCCCATTCTATTCTTCTGATACCTTTCCATTAAGGGTGGAGGATCTCATGACACTTCCCATTCTATTCTTCTGATACCTTTCCATTAAGGGTGGAGGATCTCATGACACTTCCCATTCTATTCTTCTGATACCTTCCATTAAGGGTGGAGGATCTCATGACGGCTCCTCATTCCATTCTTCTGATATCTTTCCATTAAGGGTGGAGGATCTCATGACACTTCCCATTCTATTCTTCTGATACCTTTCCATTAAGGGTGGAGGATCTCATGACACTTCCCATTCTATTCTTCTGATACCTTTCCATTAAGGGTGGAGGATCTCATGACACTTCCCATTCCATTCTTCTAATACCTTTCCATTAAGGGTGGAGGATCTCATGACGCTTCCCATTCTATTCTTCTGATACCTTTCCATTAAGGGTGGAGGATCTCATGACGCTTCTCATTCCATTCTTCTGATACCTTTCCATTAAGGGTGGAGGATCTCATGACACTTCCCATTCTATTCTTCTGATACCTTTCCATTAAGGGTGGAGGATCTCATGACACTTCCCATTCTATTCTTCTGATACCTTTCCATTAAGGGTGGAGGATCTCATGACACTTCCCATTCTATTCTTCTGATACCTTTCCATTAATGGTGGAGGATCTCATGACACTTCCCATTCTATTCTTCTGATACCTTTCCATTAAGGGTGGAGGATCTCATGACACTTCCCATTCTATTCTTCTGATACCTTTCCATTAAGGGTGGAGGATCTCATGACACTTCCCATTCTATTCTTCTGATACCTTTCCATTAAGGGTGGAGGATCTCATGACACTTCCCATTCTATTCTTCTGATACCTTTCCATTAAGGGTGGAGGATCTCATGACGCTTCCCATTCTATTCTTCTGATACCTTTCCATTAAGGGTGTAGGATCTCATGACACTTCTCATTCCATTCTTCTGATACCTTTCCATTAAGGGTGGAAGATCTCATGACGCTTCTCATTCCATTCTGCTGATACCTTTCCATTAAGGGTGGAGGATCTCATGACGCTTCTCATTCCATTCTTCTGATACCTTTCCATTAAGGGTGGAGGATCTCATGACACTTCTCATTCCATTCTTCTGATACCTTTCCATTAAGGGTGGAGGATCTCATGACGTTTCTCATTCCATTCTTCTGATACCTTTCCATTAAGGGTGGAGGATCTCATGACGCTTCTCATTCCATTCTTCTGATACCTTTCCATTAAGGGTGGAGGATCTCATGACACTTCCCATTCCATTCTTCTAATACCTTTCCATTAAGGGTGGAGGATCTCATGACACTTCCCATTCTATTCTTCTGATACCTTTCCATTAAGGGTGGAGGATCTCATGACGCTTCTCATTCCATTCTTCTGATACCTTTCCATTAAGGGTGGAGGATCTCATGACACTTCCCATTCTATTCTTCTGATACCTTTCCATTAAGGGTGGAGGATCTCATGACACTTCCCATTCTATTCTTCTGATACCTTTCCATTAAGGGTGGAGGATCTCATGACACTTCCCATTCTATTCTTCTGATACCTTTCCATTAAGGGTGGAGGATCTCATGACACTTCCCATTCTATTCTTCTGATACCTTTCCATTAAGTGTGGAGGATCTCATGACACTTCCCATTCTATTCTTCTGATACCTTTCCATTAAGGGTGGAGGATCTCATGACACTTCCCATTCTATTCTTCTGATACCTTTCCATTAAGGGTGGAGGATCTCATGACACTTCCCATTCTATTCTTCTGATACCTTTCCATTAAGGGTGGAGGATCTCATGACGCTTCCCATTCTATTCTTCTGATACCTTTCCATTAAGGGTGGAGGATCTCATGACACTTCTCATTCCATTCTTCTGATACCTTTCCATTAAGGGTGGAAGATCTCATGACGCTTCTCATTCCATTCTTCTGATACCTTTCCATTAAGGGTGGAGGATCTCATGACGCTTCTCATTTCATTCTTCTGATACCTTTCCATTAAGGGTGGAGGATCTCATGACACTTCTCATTTCATTCTTCTGATACCTTTCCATTAAGGGTGGAGGATCTCATGACACTTCTCATTCCATTCTTCTGATACCTTTCCATTAAGGGTGGAGGATCTCATGACGCTTCTCATTCCATTCTTCTGATACCTTTCCATTAAGGGTGGAGGATCTCATGACACTTCTCATTCCATTCTTCTGATACCTTTCCATTAAGGGTGGAGGATCTCATGACACTTCCCATTCTATTCTTCTGATACCTTTCCATTAAGGGTGGAGGATCTCATGACACTTCCCATTCTATTCTTCTGATACCTTTCCATTAAGGGTGGAGGATCTCATGACACTTTCCATTCTATTCTTCTGATACCTTTCCATTAAGGGTGGAGGATCTCATGACGCTTCCCATTCTATTCTTCTGATACCTTTCCATTAAGGGTGGAGGATCTCATGACGCTTCTCATTCCATTCTTCTGATACCTTTCCATTAAGGGTGGAAGATCTCATGACGCTTCTCATTCCATTCTTCTGATACCTTTCCATTAAGGGTGGAGGATCTCATGACGCTTCTCATTCCATTCTTCTGATACCTTTCCATTAAGGGTGGAGGATCTCATGACACTTCCCATTCTATTCTTCTGATACCTTTCCATTAAGGGTGGAGGATCTCATGATGGCTCCTCATTCCATTCTTCTGATACCTTTCCATTAAGGGTGGAGGATCTCATGACACTTCCCATTCTATTCTTCTGATACCTTTCTATTAAGGGTGGAGGATCTCATGACGGCTCCTCATTCCATTCTTCTGATACCTTTCCATTAAGGGTGGAGGATCTCATGACGCTTCCCATTCTATTCTTCTGATACCTTTCCATTAAGGGTGGAGGATCTCATGACACTTCCCATTCCATTCTTCTGATACCTTTCCATTAAGGGTGGAAGATCTCATGACACTTCCCATTCTATTCTTCTGATACCTTTCCATTAAGGGTGGAGGATCTCATGACACTTCCCATTCTATTCTTCTGATACCTTTCCATTAAGGGTGGAGGATCTCATGACACTTCCCATTCTATTCTTCTGATACCTTTCCATTAAGGGTGGAGGATCTCATGACGCTTCCCATTCTATTCTTCTGATACCTTTCCATTAAGGGTGGAGGATCTCATGACGCTTCTCATTCCATTCTTCTGATACCTTTCCATTAAGGGTGGAAGATCTCATGACGCTTCTCATTCCATTCTTCTGATACCTTTCCATTAAGGGTGGAGGATCTCATGACGCTTCTCATTCCATTCTTCTGATACCTTTCCATTAAGGGTGGAGGATCTCATGACGCTTCTCATTCCATTCTTCTGATACCTTTCCATTAAGGGTGGAGGATCTCATGACGCTTCTCATTCCATTCTTCTGATACCTTTCCATTAAGGGTGGAGGATCTCATGACACTTCCCATTCTATTCTTCTGATACCTTTACATTAAGGGTGGAGGATCTCATGACACTTCCCATTCTATTCTTCTGATACCTTTCCATTAAGGGTGGAGGATCTCATGACACTTCCCATTCTATTCTTCTGATACCTTTCCATTAAGGGTGGAGGATCTCATGACGGCTCCTCATTCCATTCTTCTGATACCTTTCCATTAAGGGTGGAGGATCTCATGACACTTCTCATTCCATTCTTCTGATACCTTTCCATTAAGGGTGGCGGCGGGATTATCTCTCTAGGAAATTCTGCTTTGTCTTGTCCAGTGAATACAAAAAAGTATGTGAACCCCCCATCTGATGATCTAGATGTCTCCAGTGAAGGGTCCTGGTAATCAGGGCTGCTGTTAGAAATCACAGGGCCTTATACAACTTACCTGACAGGCCCCCCACGGTGCGAAGTGACTGAGGACATAGATTTTATCAGTCCCTTTCTTTGTAGGCTCAGTTCCAAAGTTGAATATATTGGAAGCGCTCTGAATCTTCTTACTATGCTTCGGTGATGAATGGATACATAAGTGATTGGTACCGATCATGCACTGTGTTCATTCAGGAAAGGAAGGGGGCCAATAAATTATATATTTACTTGCCTCCTTCCCCCGCTCTCCACCCTAAAACATCCCTCTGTGTGCAGCTTCCGGCAGGAGAGGAGGGAAGCAAGCAGCGCTGCGAGGGAAAGAGGAACACAGGGGGGCGGACAGCAGATGGAAGGGGTGCATGTGCTGGAACCAATCCCCTGTAGTGCAGCCGGAGGGAGAAGCTGGCAGCATTGCAGGAAAGGCAGAAGAGGATCGGTGTCTGCAATAAGACAGTACAGTCGGCCCTCCTGCTCAGCAGGTGACTGGCCCCCCTTTTGAACTGATGGGGCCCGGGCCCAGTACAGGAGGGCTGACTGTACTGCCTTATCAGCGGCCCTGCTGGTAATACAAATCATAGAAAGACATTGTAGACCATTGAGCTCTTCTAACCTTGTGGTAACAGTTTGGTGAAGACCCTTTTCTGCTCCAGCATGACTGGGGCCTCTGTGTACAAAGCCAGCCCCCTAAAGACATGGTTTAATGAGTTTGGTGTGGAGGGACTGGAGTGTCCTGCACAGAATCCTGACCTCAACCCTACTGATCACATTTGGGGTGAATTGTAACACTGATTGTGAGCTAAGTATTCTTTCAGGTACCCAATGTGGGGCCCAATGCCTGAGTCAGGTCTTCTCCTCCAGCGTCAGTACCTGACCTCACAAATGGGCACAAATTCCCACAGACACCCTCCAAAATCATGTGGAAAACCCTCTCAGAAAATTGAGCATTATATAAAAGAACATGTCCCTGGCATCCCTTTGGATGTGCATGCTCCTCCCTGCTGGCCACTGGGTGCTGCAGACAGCTGTGCAATCTTCTGATTAGTTGCTTGATTACACTGTTGTACACTATTGATTAGATCTGATCAGTAGTTTGCAATACAAGCTCTGGTGAGACCTGTGTGAATCTTGGGTGTGAGCAGTATGAATATCGGATGAGAGCTGTATCAAACTCGAGCATAAGCTGGGTGCTGCAGACATTAGCTCTGATGTGAGAGCTGTGTGAATCTCGGGTGTAGGCTGGGTGCTGCAGACATTAGCTGTGCAATCTGCTGATCAGTTGCTTGATTACACTCCAATAGATCCGATCAGTAGTATGTAATACAAGCTCTGGTGGGAGCTGTGTGAATCTTGGGGGGAGAACTTTCTGAATCTTGGGTGGAAGCTGTGTGACTCTTGAATGGGAGCTGTGTGAATCTTGGGTGGGGCTGTGTGAATCTTGGGTGGGGCTGTGTGACTCTTCGGTGGGGGCTGTGTGAATTTTGGGTGAAAACTCATTGAATCTGGGGTGAAAGCTCATTGAATCCTGGATGGGGGCTGTGTGAATCTTGGGTGAAAACTCATTGAATCTTGGGTGAAAGCTCATTGAATCCTGGATGGAGGCTGTGTGAATCTTGGGTGAAAACTCTTTGAATCTTGGGTGGGGCTGTGTGACTCTTGTCTGGGGCTGTGTGAATCTTGTGTGAAAACTCATTGAATCTTAGGTGAAAGCTTATTGAATCTTGTGTGGGGGCTGTGTGAATCTTGGGTGAAAACTCATTGAATCTTGAGTGAAAACTCATTGAACCTTGGGTGAAAGCTTATTGAATCTTGGGTGGGGGCTGTGTGAATCTTGGGTGAAAACTCATTGAATCTTGAGTGAAAACTCATTGAACCTTGGGTGAAAGCTCATTGAATCTTGGGTGGGGCTGTGTGAACTTGGGTGAAAACTCATTTAATCTTGAGTGAAAGCTCATTGAATCTTGGGTGGGGCTGTGGGACTCTTGGGTGGGAGCTGTGTGAATCTTGGGTGAAAACTCATTGAATCTTGGGTGAAAGCTCATTGAATCTTGGGTGGGGCTGTGTGACTCTTTGGTGGGGGTTGTGTGAATCTTGGGTGAAAACTCATTGAATCTTGGGTGAAAGCTCATTGAATCCTGGATGGGGGCTGTGTGAATCTTGGGTGAAAACTCATTGAATCCTGGGTGAAAGCTCATTGAATCCTGGATGGGGGATGTGTGAATCTTGGGTGAAAACTCATTGAATCTTGGGTGGGGCTGTGTGACTCTTGTCTGGGGCTGTGTGAATCTTGGGTGAAAACTCATTAAATCTTGGGTGGGGCTGTGTGACTCTTGTCTGGGGCTGTGTGAATCTTGGGTGAAAACTCATTGAATCTTAGGTGAAAGCTCATTGAATCTTGGGTGGGTCTGTTTGACTCTTGGGTGGGGCTGTGTGAATCTTGTGTGAAAACTCATTGAATCTTGAGTGAAAGCTCATTGAATCTTGGGTGAAAGCTTATTGAATCTTGGGTGGGGCTGTGTGAACTTGGGTGAAAACTCATTGAATCTTGAGTGAAAGCTCATTGAATCTTGGGTGGGGCTGTGTGAATCTTGGGTGAAAACTCATTTAATCTTGAGTGAAAACTCATTGAACCTTGGGTGAAAGCTCATTGAATCTTGGGTGGGGCTGTGTGAACTTGGGTGAAAACTCATTGAATCTTGAGTGAAAGCTCATTGAATCTTGGGTGGGGCTGTTTGACTCTTGGGTGGGAGCTGTGTGAATTTTGAGTGAGAACTATGTTAATTATGGGTGGGAGCTGTGTGAATCTTTGGTGAGAGCTCTGTGTATCTTGGGTGGGAGCTGTGTGAATCTTTGGTGAGAGCTTTATGAAACTGAGGTGAGAGCTGTGTGAATATTGGGTTAGAACTGAATCAAACTTGGGCATAAGCTGGGTGCTGGAGACAATAGCTGTGCAATCTGCTGATCAGTTGCTTGATTACACTCTAATAGATCAAATCAGTAGTATGAAATACAAGCTCTGGTGAGAGCTGTGTGAATCTTGGGTGAGAACTTTCTGTATCTTGGGTGGGAACTGTGTGAATCTTGGGTGAGAACTTTCTGTATCTTGGGTGGGAACTGTGTGACTCTTTCGCGAGAGCTATGTGAATCTTGGGTGAAAGCATTGAGTATCCTAGGTAGAACTGTGTGAATCTCTGGTGAGCTTTGGTTTGGTCCATTGCTTTATAAAAATGCCCCATTTTTTTTCCGGTCATCTATCAGAATTGTATAAATCGGGGTGAGAGCAGAGGATGAGGATATCGGGCCGGCTCCTCTCTCTATGGGTATTGTACATGACAGCAATCTTAGGAAGAACTCGGCCCGATAAGACAGAAGACATATTTATTGGGTCAGGATGGAGATATCGGGGACAGCCTGGGATTGTGGCAGCACTCCGACCCCAGGGGGGACTTATTAAAAAGAAATTATAGGAGGACGCTGCAGGGGAGATTAGTGTCTCAGCGTTGGCCTCGGGCTGTGCTTCCTGACAATCCACATCTCTGAAACCAACATAAAGGAAAAGTAAAATAAACTCTAATGCCGTGTACACACGATCGATTTTCTCTACGGTGAAAACACCATCGAGAAAATCGACGGGAAAAACGAGGAACGGCTTGTTCCCCTACACACGGCCATTTTTCCCGTAATTTTTTCTCTTGGTCGAGAAAAACGACCGTGTGTAGGCTCCCTGGCAGTGTTTCCCTATGGGAAAACTGCCGCGGAAAAAAATGCCGTGAATCACGACGAGAAAAATTAGAGCATGTTCTAATTTTTCTCGTCGTGATTAATGCCGTTTTTCTCGTCGGGAAAAATGACCAAAAGCCCACACACGGGCGTTTTTCTCGTCAAAGAGAAAAAATGTAATTTTTCCCGACGAGAAAAATGGTCGTGTGTACGCGGCATAACACACCGTGTCTTACTGCAATGCGGTGGTCTTTATTTCACATAGCACCCCAACACTCTGCAGTGTAGCGCCCCAAGGCACATGCCATTGGATTACTAAAGAAGGGTCCTGATTGATTTTCATCGGGTAGATTTCATTGGCCACCTTAACACAGCGCAAGTTAATGCACAACAGAATACAATTTAACACAAAGAAGTACAGTGGAACTTCGGATTACGAGCATAACCCGTTCCAGGAGAATGCTCGTAATCCAAAGCACTCGCATATCAAAGCGAGTTTCCCCATAGAAGTCAATGGAAACTAAAATAATTTGTTCCACATTGACTTCTTTGGCATGCAATATCGCATGTGGCCAGAGGTGGGGGGGGGGCGCCGGAGAGCCTCAGAAATACTCGGGGACAGCTCGGCTGAACTCAGAATGGCGCGGGAACAGAGTATTTCCTAACGACTCCGGCGCCCCCGCACCTCTGGCCAAATGCGGTACTGCAGAGGCTTGAATCCTGCTCGTTTTGTGAGACAACATTCGCAAACCGAGTCAGGATTTAAAAAAAAAAAAAATGCTCGTATTGTGAATCGTTAACTGCATTACTCGCAATCCGAGGTTTCACTGTAAATGGTCATAAAATTAATTTTGAATACAACTAATGTGACTACCTGAATTTGATTTTGGCCTGCACAGTGCGGCTCAGACTGGCAGAAGGAGGGGCAGTACAATGAGCCAATGATGCGTTCTGTATACAAATATCCTAATAAGTCACATGCTGATAGAAGGAGAGAGTAGAGAGAGGAGCTCATCAGTCTGCTGCTGCTCCTTCATTCTCCAGTCACAGGCTGGGGGGGGGGGGGGGGGGAGCTGAGCAAGCTCTGTTGCTTACCTGCAGAAGTGTAAAATCAGCTCCCTGGGCAGAGCTGTGTGAATCTCAGGACTGGATAGACAGAATAACAAATCTTTTGGCAGATATAACAGATCCCATTTATGTATTTCATCTATGTATGTAGCTGTTTGCCTTAAAGTCTCCCCTCTGTCCTACATCTATGGAGAAGTCTTTGCTGCTCATGAACTCTCACCTCAATCTGCCGGCGGCTCAGAAATAATTGTCTCATTTATAAATGAGGCCCCCGGGTGCTTCTATAGAGCGGAGAAGAATTTCTGTGCCCCGGGGTGAGAGACTCCCTCCGCCATACCTGTCACAGCCCCATCCTTCCTAATAATGCCCCTTAGCATTGGCTAAATGGCTCGGATGCTTAACCCCCCCCCCCCCCATTGTCACTTTAACCACTTCCTGACCCAGACTTTTTCTGACATTTGTGGAAATCTGTATTTAGAACCCCTAAACATTATATATATTTTTTATCAGAGACCCTAAAGAATAAACTGGAGATTGTTGCAATATTTTATGCTGCACGTTATTTGCACAGCGGTCTTTCAAACGCAATTTTTGGGGAAAAATACGCTTTAATTAATTAATATTCCAAAAAAAAAAAATTGTATAATGTGAAAGATGATGTTATGCCAAGTAAATAGATACCTAACATGTCATGCTTTAAAATTGAGCACGCTCGTGGAATGGGCGGCTACAAACTATGGTACTTAACCACTTCAGCCCCGGAAGGATTTACCCACTTCCTGACCAGGCCATTTTTTGCGATACTGCATCGTATTTAACGGACAATTGCGCGGTCCTGCGACGTTGTACTGAAACAAAATTGACGTCCTTTTTTTTCCCCACAAATAGAGCGCTCTGTTCGTGGTATTTGATCACTTCTGCGGTTTTTATTTTTTACGCTATATACAAAAAAAGAGCGACAACTTTGAAAAAAAACAAACAATATCTTTTACTTTTTGCTAAATATCCCCCCCCCCCCCAAAAAAAAAGTAAAAAAACACAGCCGAACGTACAATGACGGCAATTTGCCCAGGAGAGCCAACCTGCCGCAGTACAACTGCAGTGGCTGGTCGGGAAGTGGTTAAAAATCTCCATAGGTGACGCTTTAAAAATGTTTACAGGTTACCAGTTTAGAGTTAAAGGAGATCTAGTGCTAGAATTATTGCTCTCGCTCTGACGATCGCGGAAATACCTCACATGTGTGGTTTAAACACTAATTACATATGCGGGCGTGACTTATGTATGCGTTCGCTTTTGAGCGCGAGCGCGGTGGGATAAATGGCGACACGCCACAACCTCCCCACAACTGTATGCAGTGTAGGAGGTTGTGGTGGGCTGGTGCAGCGTTTACAGGGTTAAAACAGGCAGTGAGGCCTGTCAAATGTCCCTGAAAAGTGATCTGAAACTGGATTGCTTTTAAGAGGTGCGTCAATTTCAACGCCTAATTCTGCTCCAATCAGAGCTGTGTGACGCAATGGAGGGGGCGGGCTCAGATACAACATTTTTTGGGGGTGTCAGGATCTGGACCCAGACTAAGATCAGTACTGGTGGTAGACTGCTACTAATAATAAAGAACTGGTGACAGGTTCACTTTAAGGCTGAGCATAGCACAGTCTCAGCACCATATATGGGAATGGGCGGAGCCTGATGTCACCGCTGTTGCAGTAGCGCTGTGCAACCGTCGCACTTTGTTCGGTGCAATTTGACTGTATGGAAAATCAATAGAGTTCCAACCAAAACGACTCTCTGCAGTTTATCCTCCGATGTTCAGCGAGGATGCCGATTGTCAGACAGCCGATAGCCAACGCTGTGTGTTGAGGCATTGCATGAAAACATCTCCTGTCCAATCATTGGGATGTCAGATTGTAAGGAAAGATTGTGGCATGTGTGGCCATAGAATAAATCAGAACCCCTTCCCTGATCTTCGCCCCCCCCCAATTCTTCTTGTTTGTCCAGAGCTGTGCGGAGCGCCCCTTTATATGCCTGTCCTTCATTTCCACCCCCCTGGATGGAGGAACTCCGCCCCCATAAATCACAGAAAAGTCACGTTTCCAGAAGACGACGCGCCGCCGTCAGATATTCCCTTTATAAGACTCGGGAGGCTTCTTAATTATCGCAGATGAAAAGCGCAGCTGGCTCGCCGTGTCTGACACGATGGCCGCCGCTGTCAATTATTGATCGGCGATTTGCATGCTGCTCCAGCAGATTCATTTCACTGAGAGACCTCGTTAGGTAATTAAAGGGAGACCATCGACCTGAGAGGATCAATTAGACTTTGTAATGTGGTAATGGAGAGCGCCAGTACTGGAGACGCGACCGCGTAACGCCACCTTCCGTCTGTCTGGATTACACGCCGATCCTTATTGGGAAGATGGAGACCAGCTGTATTCACCGACACAACAGATCTATTTATAAATGTTTTCACCTAGAATTCACACAGCTCTCACCAAAGATTCACACAGCTCTCATGCAAGAGTCTCACAGCTTTCACCCAGGATTCACACAGTTCTCACCAAAGATTCATATAGCTTATGCCTGAGATTCACACCGCTCCCACCCAAGATTCACACAGCTTTCACCCAGGATTCACACTGCTTATGACAGAGATTCACACAGCTCCCACCCAAGATTCACACAGCTTATGACAGAGATTCACACAGCTCCCACCCAAGATTCTCACAGCTCCCACCCAAGATTCACACAGCTCTCATGAAAGATTCACAAAGCTTTCACCTAGGATTCACACAGCTTATGACTGAGATTCACACAGCTTACACCCAAGATTCACACAGCTCCCACCCAAGATTCACACAGCTTTCACCCAGGATTCCCACAGCTTATGACTGAGATTCACACAGCTCCCACCCAAGATTCTCACAGCTCCCACCCAAGATTCTCACAGCTCCCACCCAAGATTCACACAGCTTAAGCATGAAATTCACACAGCTTACACCCAAGATTTACACTGCTTTCACACAAGAGTCCCACAGCTCACACCCAAGATTCACACATCTCACACCTGAGATTCACACAGCTTTTACCCAAGATTCATACAGCTCCCACTCATAATTCACACAGCATACATCCAAGAATCACACAGCTCCCACCCAAGGTTAACACAGTTCTCTCTGGAGATTCAAATAGCTCTCACCGGAGATTCACACAGCTTTCACCCAAGATTCACATAGCTCTCACCTAAGATTCACACAGCTTTCACCCAAGATTCACACAGCTTACACTTGAGATTCACACAGTTTTTACCTGACATTCATACAGCTCCCACTCATGATTCACACCGTATACACCCAAGAGTAACACAGCTCTTACCAAATATTCAAACAGCTCCCATTCAAGGTTAACACAATTCACTCTGGTGAGTCACACAGCTCTCATCCAAGATTCACATAGCTCTCACCCAAGATTCACACAGCTCCCACCCAAGATTCACACAGCTCTCATCCAAGATTCACATAGCTCTCACCCAAGATTCACACAGCTCCCACCCAAGATTCACACAGCTCTCATCCAAGATTCACATAGCTCTCACCTGAGATCCACACAGCTTTCACCAAAGGATAACAAGGCTCTTATCCAACATGCACACAGCTTTCACCCGAGATTCACACAGAACCCAGTGGTGATTAACACAAAGCTCTCACCAAAGGTTCACACAGCTTGCACATAAAATTCACACCACTCTCATACAAAAGTCACACAGCTCTCGTCCAAGATTCACACAGCTCTCACCTGAAATTCACACAGCTTTTACCTGAGAGAGACAGCTCCCAGTAGAGATTCACACACAACTCTCACCAAAGGTTCAAACAGCTCCCACTCAAGATTCACTGAGCTCACACACAAAATTCACACCACTCTCACCCATGATTCACACAGCTTTCGTCCAAGATTCACACAGCTTCCACCCTTAATTCACACAGTTTACACCCGAGATTCACATTCACACCCCAAGACTCACATGAGTTTTACAAAGCTGTCATCCAAGATTTACACAGCTGACTCCCAGGATTCACACAGCTTATACCTGAGATACACACAGCTCACATCCAAGATTCACAAAGCTTTCACCCAAGATTTAAACAGCTCACTCCCAAGTTTCACAAAGCTTTCACCCGAGATTTACACAGCCCCCACACAAGAGTCACACAGCTTACACCTGAGATTCACACAGCTCACATCCAAGATTCACACAGCTTTTACTTGAGATTCACACAGCTTTCACCCATGAATGGGGTCCTATTTACATTTTCGCGGTACATTGACACACGTAATGTTGAGTATTAATGTGCATCGCAGTAAAGCAACCTATTGAGATTTTAAGGTGGCAGACAAAAGAAATGTCAGTACCAAGTGACAATGAATGGAATAATAATATGTGTGTTCCTGTAAATAGACCCTCACACATTCTTCTAATTGGATTCAATCTGAAAAATGTGTGAATCCTGGGTAAATGTTGTGTGAATCTTGTGTGAAACGGTCATAGAATCTCAGCACACCCAATCAGATTCCAGCTCTGACTTCAAACTGAACTCTGATTGTTATGTCATCAAGTCTATAAACCTTCTCATGGCCACTCCTTAAAGTGGACCTGTCATCAGACATATATTTATAATGCTCCGTGCAGCAGGCTGAGTAATGTGTCCGTGTGACCCTTCCAGGTATTTATTACATCTCACAGAGATCCCAGTACTCCCCCTGACAATGCCTTCATCTGATTTTCTGTCAGGAAGATCGGCGCCATCCTTGTTCAGGCATCATCCAGGGTCACCATTCACTTTCTGGACTGAGATGCCGGCTCAGCAATGACACAATCATGTAAATCCTGGTGCCTGTGCAATTCGCGTTCACAAATATCTGACACAGATCAGTGCCTGCTGTAGCCTCTCACCTTGTGACTTACTATAAATTTAGTGTACAGTCTGATCACTGGGAATGGGGAACTGAGGAAATGCTTCCTCCTGCCTGCAGCAGACTGATCACTGGGGGAGGGGAGACTGAGGAAATGCTTCCTCCTGCCTGCAGCAGACTGATCACTGGGGGAGGGGAGACTGAGGAAATGCTTCCTCCTGCCTGCAGCAGACTGATCACTGGAAATGGGGAACTGAGGAAACGCTTCCTCCTGCCTGCAGCAGACTGATCACTGAGGGAGAGGATGAGGCTGCAGTGCATTATGTAGAACGCAGATCAAGGTAAAATATGGGTCTTTTTATAAAATAATTTTGCTGAAAGATTGTCACAAGTTCTCATCGAGCTGTAACAAATTTTCCTTGTATTTTGCCTAATAGGATTATTTCCTATGATTGTGAGCACCATCTAGAGGCCATAATATGGTATTTTCCTGATTGAGGTATTTCAGGAAAATGTGCTAACGATCATAGGAAATAAAACTACAGTGCCTTGAAAAGTATGCATACCCCTTGAAATTTTCCACAATTCGTCATGTTACAACCAAAAACATGAATGTATTTTATTGGGATTTTATGTGATAGACCAACACAAAGTGGCACATAATTGTGAAGTGGAAGGAAAACGATAAATGGTTTTCCACATTTTTTTACAAATAAATATGTGAAAAGTGTGGAGTGCATTTGTATTCAGCCCCCTTTATTCTGATAACTAAAATCTAGTGGAACCAATTGCCTTCAGAAGTAGAGTCCACCTGTGTTTCATTTAATCTCAGTATAAATACAGCTGTTCTGTGAAGCCCTCAGAGGTTTGTTAAAGAACCTTAGGGAACAAACAGCATCATGAAGGCCAAGGAACACACCAGACAGGTCAGGGATAAAGTTGTGGAGAAGTTTAAAGCGGAGTTGGGTTATAAAAAAATATCCCAAGCTTTGAACATCTCACGGAGCTCTGTTCAATCCATCATCTGAAAATGGAAAGAGTATGGCACAACCGCAAACCTACCAAGACATGGCCGTCCACCTAAACTGACCGGCCGGGCAAGGAGAACATTCATCAGAGAAGAGCCAAGAGGCTCATGGTAACTCTGGAGGAGCTGCAGAGATCCACAGCTCAGGTGGGAGAATCTGTCCACAGGACAACTATTAGTCATGCTCTCCACAAATCTGGCCTTTATGGAAGAGTGGCAAGAAGAAAGCCATTGTTGAAAGAAAGCCATAGGAAGTCCCTTTTGCAGTTTGTGAGAAGCCATGTGGGGGACACATGTGGAAGAAGGTGCTCTGGTCAGATGAGAACAAAATTGAACCTTTTGGCCTAAAAGCAAAACGCTATGTGTGGCGGAAAACTAACACTGCACATCACCCTGAACACACCATCCCCACCGTGAAACATGGTGGTGGCAGCATCATGTTGTGGGATGCTTTTCTTCAGCAGGGACAGGGAAGCTGGTCAGAGTTGATGGGAAGATGGATGGAGCCAAATAGAGGGCAATCTTAGAAGAAAACCTGTTAGAGTCTGCAAAAGACTTGAGACTGGGGGGGAGGTTCACCTTCCAGAAGGACAACGACCCTAAACATACAGCCAGAGCTACAATGGAATGGTTTAGATCAAAGCATATTCATGTGTTAGAATGGGCCAGTCACAGTCCAGACCTAAATCCAGTTGAGAATCTGTGGCAAGACTTGAAACTTGCTGTTCACAGACGCTATCCATCCAATCTGACAGAGCTTGAGATATTTTGCAAAGACGAATGGGCAGAAATGTGACTCTCTAGATGGGCAAAGCTGGTAGAGACATCCCCAAAAAGACTTGCAGCTGTAATTGCAGAGAAAGGCAGTTCTACAAAGTGTTGACTCCAGGGGGCGCCATACAAATGTACCCCCCACACTTTTTCACATATTTATTTGTGAAAAATCTTGAAAACCATTTATCATTTTCCTTCCACTTCACAATTATGAGCCACTTTATGTTGGTCTATCACATAAAATCCCAATAAAATACATTTACGCTTTTGGTTGTAAGATGACAAAATGTGGAAAATTTCAAGGGGTATGAATACTTTTTCAAGGCACCGTATTAGACAAAATATGGGGAAAATTAATTAAAGTATAACTAAAGGTAAAACTTTTTGTTTTGGATAGAGTGGAGAGGGATTAGAGCTCCTGTCAGGTTTTATTGCTGTCTGAGCCTCTGTTAGGGATTGTCATCCTCTCTATTTGCC
The DNA here is from genome assembly GCA_029206835.1 of Rana muscosa. Taxonomy (NCBI): domain Eukaryota; kingdom Metazoa; phylum Chordata; class Amphibia; order Anura; family Ranidae; genus Rana; species Rana muscosa. Next base: position 338,569,924 of record CM055119.1, read on the forward strand.
CTGCTTACCTTTATCATTGAACGTAAAAGAAAATCCAAAAGTTTGGGTTGTCCCCAGAAAAGTATTAGTGAGGAAATCTTCCAATGGGGACACTAGTTCTTATAAAATGGGGTTACCCAAGGGATTCCCTTAATTTGCAGGGATTTGCTCTATGTCTATGGGACAAGTGAATGTAATTCTCCCCAATGGGACAAAGATGGCAAAAAAAACCTGACAGGGGTCATACTCCTCCCTTACTCTTTCCAAAATGAGAAAAAAAAAGTTCTACATTAAAACTGGGCAAATACTTGTGACATTCGTCCAGCAAATGTTTTTCTTTATAAATAGACCCAAGCTGTTTCTAAAACCAATAATTTTTCTCTTAGTTTTGGATACAATGGTTAGGACACATGTCTGGTTTTTTTTTTCTGTTTGTGTCTCATTACAGGAGATTTCCTTTCACTTCCTGTCCTGGAGACACAACAGGAAGTGAGCGGATATTTCCAAAATGAAGAGAAATCCCCCATCGTGTTCATCTGCTCATTTAGATCTCTGTTTTAGGTAAATAAATGACTATTTATTTAAAATTGAACTATGATTTCCTTCCACAAAGAGAAACATCCAAATGATTAATATGTCGCATTCAAAAAAATACAATTCTCATAAAATACAGAATCAGATCATTTCAAGGGAGAATCCACCCAAAACTGATATTTGACTTCTGGATGGGGTTGCTTGGCCTAATAACCTGGTGATCACTCTTATGCCTCCAGTGGTGAGATCTCAGTAGAATTGCCATTATTTCACTCATTATGTAGCCAATAAAGTCTCACTCCTTAGGCTGCATTCTTATTACGGTAAAAAGAGATTATTGAATGACATAACGGTGACACCCTTCCCCTAGTTACGTCACAGAGGTGGGTTGAGCCAGGAGCTCCGATTCAAGGATCTCATGACTGGAGATCTAAAGAGAGAGGAGAGGCGTGATTGAAGTTATCATATCGGTTTTGGGTGGACTTTACTTTTAAAGGGGTCCAATAGAGGGGTGCTGTCATTGCTGGCTTGATTCTTAAAGGTGCAGGCATGGCTATCATCTTGTTCCTGGCTTTATTACTCAGTAAGTCTTTGACCTGGAACCAGGAGGCATGATCAGAGTTCAGACTTTCCGACTTCACTGGCTGCATGCTTGTTCCAGGTCAGGATGGAGGCGCTTTGACCTAATAGTTTTCAGAGAGCCTTAGATTGGAGGCATTGTCCTCTTTGAGTATACTATGGCCATATAATTCCAGTTTAGGGGTTGGATCTCATTAGACATGTGCACTGCCGAAAAATTTGTTCGTTTTCGTTACATTCGTTTTTTTTCGGAAATTCGGGAATTTGGAAATTCGGATATTCGGATATTCGGATATTTGGATATTTGGAAATTCTGAAATTTGGAAATTCTGAAATTTGGAAAGTCTGAAATTTGGAAATTCTGAAATTTGGAAATTTGGAAATTCGGATATTCAGAAATTCGGAAATCCGGAAATCCGAAAATTCGGAATTCAGGAATTTGGAAATTTGGAAATTTGGATTTCCGGATTCCCGAATTTCTGAAAATCCAAAAATTCGGAATTCAGGAATTTGGAAATTTGGGAGATCGGACATTGGCAAATTCAGCAATTTGGAAATTCGAAAATTCGGAATTCGTGATTTTGAAAAATCAAAATTTCGGAAATTCCGAATTTTCAAATCTCTGATTTTCGAATTTTGGAATTTCTAATTTTGGCATTTCTAATTTTTTGAATTTCTAATTTTCGAAATTTTGAATTTCTAATTTTCGAAATTTTGAATTTCTAATTTTTGAATTTCCAAATTTCTGAATTTAAATATTCCAAAAGTCCAATATCCGAAATTTCGAAGTTTTGAAATTCCGGAAATTCGAAAATTCGGAAATTGAAAAATTCAGAAATTTCGGAATTAACGAATTTGTCAAAATTTGTTAAAAACGAATTTGGAACTAAACGAATTGCACATGTCTAGATCTCATCCTAGGACTCCAGTGTTGTCCCTGTCAGGGTCACTTCCCATTGTAGAAGTACTGGTAGGTCTCCTCGGACGCCATGCTATCTGTGTCGTTGAAGGTGTCACTCTCACCAGATTGGTTGGCGTCCTTCATCCTCAGTAGCCGGCTCTGGAGCCTCTCGTGTTCCCGTTTGAGTTCAGCGTAGGAGCGGGAGAAGGTGTGGAAAATGGAGGTGGCGGGAAAGGCCATAATCAGGATCCCACTAAGGATGCTGCTGAGGGCCACCACCTGCCCGGGGATACTGCGAGGCACCATGTCGCCATAGCCCACAGTGGTCATGGAGATGATGGCCCACCAGTAGGACGCTGGCACGCTGGTAAACTCTTGGCAGCTGCCCATCTCGTTCTCGGCCAAGTGGACCAGCGGGGCAAAAAGGGTGACGGCCACACACAGGAAGAGCAAGAGCAGCCCAAATTCCCTGGTGCACCTCCGGACGGTGAGGCCCACCGTCTGCAGCCCCAGCGAGTGCCTGGCCAGGCGCATGACGTAGAGTATCCTCAAGGCACGTAGGACCCGCAGCACCAGGCTGATCTTCTCCAGGTATGAGTTGCTCCCGGGCTTGTCCTCAGACTTCTGCTCGTCCTCCACAATGAGCGAAACGTAGTAGGGCAAGATGGCCAACGCGTCGATGATGTTTAGGGGCCCCCTGAAGAAACGACATTTGCTCTTCGCATGGATGAAACGGAGGAGGAACTCCAGAGAAAACCAAGCCACGCACACTGTCTCAATGATGAAGATGTTGTAACATTTCTGGGAACATTCCCCCTGTGAAGAGAGATGGGAGAGGTCAGTTCACCAGACGTGAATATACATTTCAGACATGAAATATGAACAACCAGGACTTTTTTCTCAGAGACAAGGTGCAGGATCCCCCTTCTGAGTCCCCCTTGCCTCCGCCCCCTACACACCTCTGAGCACCGTCTCTTGGCTCCGCCCCCTACCCACCTCTGAGCACCATCTCTGTGCTCCACCCCCTACACACCTCTGAGCACCGTCTCCTGGCTCCACCCCCTACACACCTCTCAGTACTGCCCCTTTCAGAGAGTACAGAACCAAGTATCATATTTTGTATGGAATTTGTTAATAACAAGAAAAACAGAAACATTTATCCTCTGCAGCCAGCAACAATAGACCCCTCCCCAGCAACAATAGATTCCCCCACATAACAATAGACGCCCCAGCAACAATGGACCCCACCCCAGCAACAAACCCCCCCAGCAACGATAGATCCCCGCAGCAACAATAGACCCCACCCCAGCAACAATACACCCCACCCCAGCAACAATAGTTCCCCCACACAATAATAGACCCCCCACAATAAAATACGACCCATAGCAACAAGAGATCCATCCCAGCAACAACAGATCTCCCAGCAGCCTGCATCAATAAACACTCCAGCAGCCAGCAACAATAGACCCCTCTCTCTCAACAGTAGATCCCTACCAGCAACATAAAACCCCTAGCAACAATAGATCCCCCACCAGCAACAACAGACCCCTTATAGAAAAACAGATCCCCACCAGTGACAATAGATCTCCCAGCAGCCAGCACACCCCACATCCCTTGCCATTACATACATTCAGTGCTGGAGGTGTGGGAACTGCTGAAAAAAAAAGCCCAGTGAACAACGCATATCCCTCTATAGTGTGTCCTCGTTTCAATTAAAAGCGCTAAATTTAATTTCTATGTGCTGCTTTGTTCCTCTGCTATCAGCATGAATCACTTCTGATAAGTTTTCCTGACACCAAGAGAAAAAAGGTGACATGGGAGGGATCTCCAGCTGATTGACAGCCTCGGCTCTGTTGCTGTGTGAAGGGGGGTTTGTCCCTTCCCTCCTATCAGCTCTCAGAGCTCTCCTCACTGAGCTCTGCAGAGTGTAACGTTGGCTCACCCCCCTTTTTTCTGAACTCTCCGACAAGCTTTATAAATTCAGCACTTTGAATGGATGTAGAGAAGAGAAGACTACAGATAGACAGTTACAACTTATGTAGGAGGGTTTGTTTAATTTCTATGTATCACCTGAGAATAGTCCCTTCACTGGGTATATGTAAGGCTTTAGAATGACTTTAACCACTTGGTGACCACCCACCCGCAATGTACTGTGTGTGAGCAGCCGCTGTGGGAAAAGCAACGTACTCGTACCTCACTGCCTACTTCCGGGTTTAGGGCACGTACTTGCGCCCCCCACCCATCTCCCGCTGTGATTTTACGCAGCGGGAGCCTGTCAGCAAATCCTGGTCAATGATTCATGGCTGGGACCTGCGAATTGGCTGTGTGCAATCACTGCCCAGAGCTCTTGTGTTGGTAAACAACACAGAGCTTTGTACAGAGGGAGCGATCTATCAGATTCTCATCCCTGTCAGTGGCAGCTACTCAGTTCTCTCCAGCGTCAGTTAGTGTCAGATTTCCCACCGCATTATCACAGTCCCATCGCTGATCGCCGCCATTAATGGTATAAAATAATAAAAAAATAAAAATTTGCGGTGCGTCAATACAAAAGCAATAGGCGCATAGGCGTGCACACAGGGTGTGCCGGATATGCCTGGGCACACTCTAATCACCCTACGTGGTGCCAATTCTCCCTGCTGCCTCTCTTCCCCCTGTAGTGCTGCCATCTTCCCTCCTCTCCTCTCAGGAGCAGGGAAGGGACTGGTAAATATTTATTTAACCGGCCCCTTCCTTTTCTGAAAGAACACAGTGAGTGATTTATACTGATCGTTCCTGTCTTCATTCTTAACTGAAGCATAGTAAACTGTCATCACTGCAGAGAAAGAGACTGGGGAATCTCTGTCTTTCTTTCTCTGTCTCAAAAGTGAGGCATCAGGGGCCTGTTTAGACCCTTAATATTTCACCAAAGCCCCATAACGGGGCTCCTAAAAATAATATTAATAATAATAATAATAATAATAATAATATTGTAAAAAATAATAATAATAAAAAAAAATTGTAAAAATAAAAAATGTTAAAAAATAAAAAACTACTGACACTGTCCACTGCCCTACTGACACCAATGTTTGCTCTACTGACACTGTCCACTGCTCTGCTGATATACACACATGCGTGTTTGTGCAATGGGGGGCACACCCTAATGCAATAGGCTGTGGACACCAATGAATAGGCGCAAATCACACTGCAAAGAATCGCATGCGATTTGAAAAGGAATACGGTGATATTCCAGTCCAATACGCATGCGATTTCCTCCTACGCTCCTGTGTTTGTGTGTATGGAAAGGAATTAAAGCGCCATCTAGTGGGCAGTTTAAATTTTTTTAGAACTCACAATACATAGAGCCTGCATGCACAGGCCACTGGAGGTGCTCACGGGGCTGAAGGAGATGAATTGGCGGTCCGCCCCCCCAAGCGGACATCACTTCCGCACTATAGCTACGGGGCCCTGGAACTTCTCCTCCAGTCCTTTGAACACTTCCAGCGGCCCCGATTTGTTCCAGGGCTGGTGCAAGAAGTTTTGACACCCTAGGCGAAACAACATTTTGCCGCACCCCCCTTGGCTCCACCCCTGACTCCACCTCCTTTGTCTTTCCCATGTATACCCCACTTTTTAAATGAAGCGCCCATCAAATGCAGCCTCACCAGCGCCCATCTATGCAGCCTCACCAGTGCCCATCAATGCAGCCTCACCAGTGCCCATCAATGCAGCCTCACCAGTGCCCATCTATGAATGTTTGCTTGCTTCCATTCATTCGGGAGTTGGGACACAGACACAATCCTCTGCCTCCACTGCGCCTCTGACACTATGTGGGAACGGAGCGGCAGCTGCCTGCTGATGCTGAGACTTAGTTGCTTGTTGCAGAGAGAAGAGAGTAGGAACACCAGTGGCCGGCTGCCTAGTTTGCCTAGTGGTAGCACCGGCCCTGTTTGTTGCCATTGGCAGACCAGGACACCTACCGTATATACTCGAGTATAAGCCGAGTTTTTCCAGTACATTTTTTTGTGCTGAAAATGCCCCCCTCGGCTTATACTCGAGTCACCTTTTTGCGCCTGATCTCTGGGATTTGGGGACCCGGTACCGGCCGGCCGTAGGTCCCCTGGACCCCATACTTGCCACACATGTAGCCCCAGTTCTCCTCTACAAGTGTGCAAAGTTTTCTGTCTGGGGGACCTACGGCCGGGGAGCACCAATTTTTCAAAGCCGGGCACCCCTTCCATTTTCTCCCATGTTAAACGTAAGTCTAGTCATGGGCACAGTGAGGCATGGGCACAGTGAGGTATAGGCACAGTGAGGCATAGGCACAGTGAGGCATGGACACAGTGAGGCATGGGCACAGTGAGGTATGGGCACAGTGAGGTATGGGCACAGTGAGGCATGGGCACAGTGAGGCATGGACACAGTGAGGTATAGGCACAGTGAGGCATGGGCACAGTGAGGCATGGGCACAGTGAGCCATGGACACAGTGAGGCATGGGCAAAGTGAGGCACAGTGAGGCATGCAGATGGACACCCTAGGCTTATACTCAAGTCAATCATTTTTCCCATTTTTTGTGGTAAAATTAGGTGCCTCGGCTTATATTCGGGTCGGCTTATACTTGAGTATAAATAGTATGTAAATTATTTTGCATGTGGCCAGATAAGTACTGTGAGTTCTAAAAAAAATTTAAGCTGCCCACTAGATGGCGCTTTTCCCTTTCTATACACACACACAGTTGCAGGGGGGTAACTCGCATGCGATTTGGACAGAAATGGCACTGCATTCCTGTCCAAATCGCATGCGTTTCTTTGCAGTACGATTTGCGGCAGTTTTTTTTATATTGATGCAAATCCCACTGCAAAGTATCGGTACTCGTACTCACCGATAAAAAAACAGTATCAGTGCAACCCTCGTTATTACCCCTTCATACTCCATCCAAAACTTGAAGTGAAGTATAAGTGCAACTGGAATTTAAAGTGCAGTAAGTGACCTGACCCAGGAATTTTCTGCACTCTGCTCCTGCATGAGTTGTATTTGCGGTCAGGATGGTGCAGGGTGCAGACACATGAGGTTGTTGGGGATGATTTACAGGTCAACTGCTCTCTCATGACAAGAAATTTAATCTAGAAGTCCCTTAATTCATTGCATTACTGAAAATGTGGAATTCTTTTCCAGACTCTGTGAAGATTTTAATCTACAGAAGAAGAGATTTTATCTAAGCAATCAATGGGACACTACAATTTATTTATGAGGATGCGGTAGGGGTGATGAGTTTGGCTCAAAGTCTCGGTGCTCCACTCCAGGGTCACCAAGCACAATAAATCCCAGGATGTGAGAAGATAATCGGATGCGACTATGATATAAATATATATATCTTTATGGTGTCAGTGTTCCTAGGACAGGGCTGAGCTCCCATCATCATCATCTCTGGACGGCTCCCATCAGGCACTCTGTGCTCCTGATGAAGTGGATGGAGGATGAGCGGAGAGGGTCGGGAGAATGTCTTATCTACAGACGAGTAATGATCCTCTCCATGTTCTCTGGATATTTTTGGAACTGCTGAATAAGATATAGAAGAAATCTGAGATACTTTATCATCATGATGTCTGATAAAGGTGAAAAATATTCCCCAGATCAGAACCAACCGCGAGAGAACTTCATTAACACTTTATTTCTGCTACATCTAGAAGAGTGTATGCTGGGTGCTCAGGAACTACAGGGTGACACTTGGGGGGGGGGGGGGGTCCCTGGACAATGGGACACTGAACTTGGGGGTACTGCAAGGATGACACACTGACACTTGGGGTCCAGAACAATGTCACACTGACACTTGGGGGTCCCGGAACAATGTCACACCGACACTTGGGGACCCAGAACAATGTCTTATCAACACTCAGGGACCCAGAACAATGTCACAAAGACACTTGGAGGTCCAGAACAATGTCACACCGACACTTGTTCTGGGGGACCCAGAACAATAACACACTGACACTTGGAGGTCCAGAAAAAAAACACACTGACACTCGGGGTCCCAGAACAATAACACACTGACACCTGGAGGTCCAGAACAATGACATACAGACACTTGAAGGTTTCAGAACAATGTCACACTGACACTTGGGGACCGGTCCCAGAACAATGTCACACTGACACTTGGGGTCCCAGAACAACGTCACACTGACACTTGGGGTCCCAGAACAACGTCACACTGACACTTGGGGTCCCAGAACAATGTCACACTGACACTTGGGGTCCCAGAACAACGTCACACTGACACTTGGGGTCCCAGAACAATGTCACACTGACACTTGGGGTCCCAGAACAATGTCACACTGACATTTGAGGTCCAGAACAATGACACACTGACACTTGGAGGTCCAGAACAATGACACGCTGACACTTAAGGGTTTCAGAACAATGTCACACTGACACTTGGAGGTCCAGAACAATGTCACACTGACACTTGAGGGTCCCAGAACAATGACACACTGACACTTGAGGTCCAGAACAATGACACACCAACACTTGGGGGTCCCAGAACAATGACACACTGACACTTGGAGGTCCAGAACAATGACACACTGACACTTGAGGTCCAGAACAATGACACACTGACACTTGAGGTCCAGAACAATGACACACTGACACTTGGGGGTCCCAGAACAATGACACACTGACACTTGGAGGTCCAGAACAATGACATACTGACACTTGAGGGTTTCAGAACAATGACATACTGACACTTGGGGTCCCAGAACAATGTCACACTAAAACTTGGAGGTCCAGAACAATGTCACACTGACACTTGGAGGTCCAGAACAATGATACACTGACACTGGAGGTCCAGAACAATGACATACTGACACTTGGAGGTTCAGAACAATGTCACACTGACACCTGGAGGTCCAGAACAATGACATACTGACACTTGGAGGTCCAGAACAATGTCACACTGACACTTGGAGGTCCAGAACAATGACACACTGACACTGGAGGTCCAGAACAATGACACACTGACACTTGGAGGTCCAGAACAATGACACACTGACACTGGAGGTCCAGAACAATGACACACTGACACCTGGAGTTTCAGCACAAGGACACACTGTCACTTGAGACACTGATATCTTGGTTATGGTGACTTAAGGTGGCGCGGTGTCACCCTCCGTCTTGTAATCTGATCTCTTGCGCAGTGTTCACATTTCAGCTGATTTGGCATTCAGTGACTTTATCCGCCGATGACTTCCAGTCACCTGGAGCCTTGAACAATGTGCCGACGTCTTCAGAGACGGCTCCCCTCACGTCTCATCTTCAGCTTACGGTGTGAATTTATTGCCATTCGGTGGAATTCTCCGCTTGCGGCAAATAATACAAAGATGGAATGATGCCGCCTGCCCTCCTCATTTTGCTAATAACAGAAGTTTTCAGTGTAGAAGAAATCCGCCAAGTTATCTGTCTCGGCGGACAGTCGTTGGCAGGGACGGCGGAGGATGTCACAAAGGATTTACCGCAGATCGGGCGCAATAAGACGCATCAGATTATTACCAGCGATAGTGAATGTTCACTCTCCCATCACTTTGTTTTATTCTGTTAATATGAGAATGGGAGATCGTTATGTGTGATATGAACCATTCCAAGCTTCCCACAGTGACCATCACACCGGACGCACGCCGCCGCAATGTTGTACACATTTTCGAAATGTTACAATTGACTTTTGACACAAAAGAAACTATTACACAGAACTGAACAATCATCAGCGATTTGCCCTCCTGCAATTGTTTTGTAGGTTCAGGGAAAAAAAATCGAAATTGGGGCTCCCAGAATCTGGATTGGCAGCACTGGTGGGCACAGATATGCAGCACTGGTGGGCATAATATTGATTATCAGTGTACATGTGTCTTTTAGAGAAGCCGGTTATTCTTCTCCTCTCCTCATGCTGTCAGCTGGGTACTTTATATCCAGGGCCGGTGTTACCACTAGGCAGCCGCCTAGGATGCACTGCTGCCTAGGGCACCCGGCCACTGATGTTCCTACTCTCTTCTCTCTGAAGCAAGCAACTAAGTCTCAGCATCAGCAGGCAGTCGCCGCTTCATTCGCACATAGTGTCAGAGGCACAGCGGCGACAGAGGACTGTGTCTGTGTCCCGACTCCCGAATAAATGGAAGCAAGGAAACATTCATTGATGGGCACTGGTAGGCTGCATTGATGGGCGCTGGTAAACTAGGGTGACCAGACATCCCCGGTTTCAGGGGACAGTCCCCGGATTGAGGACACTGTCCCCGGACCAAGTCTGTCCCCGGTTTTGTCCCCGGATTGGATTTGAACAGGGGCTGGGGCAATTTCAAAGACAGTCAGTGCAGAATTACAGTGGCGGCTGGTGCTCAAAATTTTTGGGGGGGCGCAAACAAACTGAAAAAAAAACATCAATTGCCACCACTGTGCCCATTAAATGCAGCCACTGTGCCCAAACGCCACCAGTTTGTCCCCTCAAATGCAGCCAGTTTGTTCCCAAATGCAGCCAGTTTGTCCCCATATACAGCCAGTTTGTTCCCATATACAGCCAGTTTGTTCCCATATACAGACAGTTTGTCCCCATATACAGCCAGTTTGTCCCCATATACAGCCAGTTTGTCCCCATATACAGCCAGTTTGTTCCCATATACAGCCAGTTTGTTCCCATATACAGCCAGTGTGTCCCCATATACAGCCATTGTGTCCCCATATACAGCCAGTGTGTCCCCCATATACAGGCAGTTTGTCCCCATATACAGCCAGTGTGTTCCCATATACAGCCAGCGTGTCCCCCATATACAGCCAGTGTGTCCCCCATATACAGCCAGTGTCCCCCCCATATACAGCCAGTGTGTCCCCCATATACAGCCAGTGTGTCCCCCATATACAGCCAGTGTGTCCCCCATATACAGCCAGTTTGTCCCCGTATACAGCCAGTGTGTCCCCGTATACAGCCAGTGTGTCCTCATATACAGCCAGTGTGTCCTCATATATAGCCAGTGTGTCCCCCATATACAGCCAGTGTGTCCCCATATACAGCCAGTGTGTCCCCAAAATGCAGCCAGTGTGTCCCCAAAATGCAGCCAGTGTGTCCCCATATACAGCCAGTGTGTCCCCCATATACAGCCAGTGTGTCCCCCATATACAGCCAGTGTGTCCCCCAAATGCAGCCAGTGTGTCCCCATATACAGCCAGTGTGTCCCCCATATATAGCCAGTGTGTCCCCCAAATGCAGCCAGTGTGTCCCCATATACAGCCAGTTTGTCCCCCAAATGCAGCCTGTTCCCCCATATACAGCCAGTTTGTCCCCCAAATGCAGCCTGTTCCCCCATATACAGCCAGTGTGCACCCCATATATAGCCAGTGTGTCCCCCACATGCAGCCAGTGTGTCCCCATATACAGCCAGTTTGTCCCCCAAATGCAGCCTGTTCCCCCATATACAGCCAGTTTGTTCCCAAATACAGCCTGTCCCCCCCAAATGCAGCCAGTCCCCCCCCCCCATCCCTACACTTACCTTCCTCGGTCCGCGCCGTCCTCGATGTCTTCTCCCGCCCTCGATGTCGCTTCAGCCAATCAGGTTACCGGTAACCAGATCCGGTGAACCTGATTGGCTGAACCCTCCACAGTCTTCTCCAAGGAACGCACCCCCGTGCGTACCTAGGAGGAGTTTTTGGAAGCCGAATACAGCGTGAGAGCTGTATTCGGAAAGCCTATCAGAGCCGCTGGCTCTGATAGACACTTCCAGAACACACCCACCGCCGGCCACCGCTCTAATTCATATGGCCGGCACTCACCAGGAGGCCGGCCATATGAATAGTGGGCAGCGCGGCAGCGGTGACAATACATAGATTCATGCAATGCACGAATCTGTGTATTGTCTTTCAGTGGTGGTGCAGGAGCGAGAGGGAGTGGCGCTCCGGCGCCCTGTATGGACGCACCGCCACTGCAGAATTAAAAAAAAAAATCTGAATTACACCCCCCCCGCTCCGCCGCTCCTACTAGCTTAGGGGTGTGTATTTTTTTCCATTATCTGTGTCCCTTTCTGATGATCATGTGCTGGTCGGAGCGGAGGAAATATTGCTTCAGGTTCGGGTGCATGTCCATTCAGCTCTGCTCGCATGTTCTTCTGCCTTGGCTCAAGTCCCGGCCAACCGCCTGCCTGCTTATCGCCTTGCCTGGCGGAGTGATCTTCCTCCGCTCTCCACCCAGTAGTAGCCGGGGCCTGGAGAGTAAGACTTGACAGGCTGTGAGGCAGGCAGCGGCGACGGGCAGAGAGTCGCTGATTGCCGACATTACTAGTAAAAAAAAAAAAATGTCCCCGGATTTCATTTGAAAAATCTGGTCACATAATGGTAGGCTGCATTGATGGGCGCTGGTAGGCTGTATTTCATGGGCTCTTCATTAAAAAGGTGGGGTATACATGGGAAGGGCAAAGGGGGTGGGGTCAGGGGTGGAGCCAGGGGGGGCGGCAAAATTAGGTTTTGCCTAGGGTGTCAAAAATCCTTGCACCAGCCCTGTTTATATCTAATACGAGTTTGTGTTTCTGAGTAATGGTGACCTGGCGATTGAATAATAAAGGGTGGCGGAAGTAGGGTTGCAACCTTTTCTCAAGCCAAACCCGAACACTTTAGCGGCACAGGACACATTCTCTTTCGTAGTATACACTATAGGATTATAAAAGACCTGGGACATCTTTGGGTGCCCCAAGGTGAATGGTAATGCAGTGTGCTGCGGAAAACTGTGGGTGTGGCCAAACTTCTATTGCTGACATCATCACCCCCCCCCCCCCCCAGTGCCCCATTGATGCTGAAACTGCCCCCAGACCACGGCCTGCAGCTCCTGCATGGCAACAGATTTTTGTGTGACTGTCTCAGTTACTTGGGGAGCCACAACCCAGTCAAAATCATGTGTCCAGGTTTCAGGCTGAAACCCTGACACATAATTCCAAACCCGGACTGTCCGGGTGAATTCCGGACAGCGGGCAACCCTAGGCAGAAGCGGCATTGGTACTGATCAGGGCCAGACGCAGGCAAGAGGGGGGACTGCAGCAAATACCTGGACTGTCCCTAAAGAGTAGGAGAATTGATGGCAGTGAACATAGAACCCCGGTGCTGTAAGACATCGCCGGACATGAGACTGCTGGGAACTCTTCCAAATTCTTCATTTTGTAGGGCTACAAATACGACCCTCCTGAGCGGTGACACGGGCAGTCCAGTGTCCAGCATCAGACAGGCCAGGTTTTCCGGACCTCCCTACACCACCATTGGTGACTCTGTGCAGTATTAGAGGCGAACAGACCTGCCAGCCCGTCTTTCCCTGGTTGGAGCCTCATTTACGTCTTTGTGTGAGCCGAGGCCGGCGGGAGGATTTAGGGCTCATGAAAGAATAATCTGACAAAAGACTGATGACTTGGATGGAAAATGGCTTTTCTATACTTAGAAACGTGCGGCTATTTTGCTGAACTGGATACTAAAGTGGACCTGTCATGGTTGGTTGTTTGTGTGAAGGGATCTAAGAGCATCATGGAGGGGCCTCATGTTGAGTCCTCAATGTTCCTCTGTCTGCAACCAGATGAATTTCTCCATCCAGTTCAGTTTATGGCTTCATGTGCAATTAAAAGTGTTCTTTGTGGGTGAGGAATAATCCTTTAAGAGGTCCTCCGCCCATATTATTTCCACATTCTTATAGGCAGGGAAGTACTTAGTCGTCACGCTTCTCTTAAGCCTCGTACACACGGCCGAAAATCTCATCAAGAAAAAACACGTCGTTTTTCTTGACGAGATTCTTGGACAAGAAACTTGTCCCGGCCGAGTGTACACACACTCGATTCAAAGAACCCGCGGTTCTTTGAATGGAGCGAACGCGGTGACGTCATCGACTACAACGAGCGTGCGCTCGTCACATTCAATGCCGTTGCCGCCATCTTGCTACACCCTATCTATGCCTAGGAAGCTACCGCGCATGCGTCAAAGTCATTTCGAGCATGCGCGGGCTTCCCGGAGGACAGGCAAGTGTACACACACACAATTTTCTCGTCGAGAAACAGGCTGACGAGAATCTCGATGAGAAAATAGAGAGCAGGTTCTTTTTTTTTTTTCTCCCATGCATCAGTGCAGAGCCAGCACCTGTGTGAGTCTACCGGGCGGAAGCAGCTATTTGGTGAATTCTCAAGCTTTTGAGCGGTACGTTTTTCCTTTCCTCTCTATATTTCTCGTCGAGATTCTTGTCGGTTTTCTTGACGAGAAACCAAACACACGAACGATTTTCTCGGTAAGAAAGCTATCTCGGCAGTTTTCTTGTCGTTTCTTGCCGAGAAACTCGTTTGTGTGTACGAGGCTTTAAGCCTTTAAAAACTGTTGTGGTTTTGTCAAAACAGTCCCACATCTTGGCCCACTGATGCTGTGTCCAGGGTCATGTCCAGGGATCACATCATCAACTTTATTTAAGTTACCACACATGCACAGGTATTTAAAAAATGTATTAATTGTGGGCTGTGAGTGGGAGGTCCCCCCATATTTATAGGTGCAGGACCAACCCATAAAGTGGATGTGATGGGTGGTCTCCACATGTTTAGAGATGGTCCCTGGGTGGGACCAACCCATAAAGTGGATGTGATGGGTGGTCTCCACATGTTTAGAGATGGTCTCTGGGTGGGACCAACCCATAAAGTGGATGTGATGGGTGGTCTCCACATGTTTAGAGATGGTCTCTGGGTGGGACCAACCCATTAAGGGGATGTGATGGGTGGTCTCCACATGTTTAAAGATGGTCTCTGGGTGGGACCAACCCATAAAGGGGATGTGATGGGTGGTCTCCACATGTTTACAGATGGTCTCTGGGTGGGACCAACCCATAAAGTGGATGTGATGGGTGGTCTCCACATGTTTAGAGATGGTCTCTGGGTGGGACCAACCCATTAAGGGGATGTGATGGGTAGTCTCCAAATGTTTAGAGATGGTCTCTGGGTGAGACCAACCCATAAAGGGGATGTGATGGGTGGTCTCCACATGTTTTAGAGATGGTCTCTGGGTGGGACCAACCCATAAAGTGGATGTGATGGGTGGTCTCCACATGTTTAGAGATGGTCTCTGGGTGGGACCAACCCATAAAGTGGATGTGATGGGTGGTCTCCAAATGTTTAGAGATGGTCTCTGGGTGAGACCAACCCATAAAGTGGATGTGATGGGTGGTCTCCACATGTTTAGAGATGGTCTCTGGGTGGGACCAACCCATTAAGGGGATGTGATGGGTGGTCTCCACATGTTTAAAGATGGTCTCTGGGTGGGACCAACCCATAAAGGGGATGTGATGGGTGGACTCCACATGTTTACAGATGGTCTCTGGGTGGGACCAACCCATAAAGTGGATGTGATGGGTGGTCTCCACATGTTTACAGATGGTCTCTGGGTGGGACCAACCCATAAAGTGGATGTGATGGGTGGTCTCCAAATGTTTAGAGATGGTCTCTGGGTGAGACCAACCCATAAAGTGGATGTGATGGGTGGTCTCCACATGTTTAGAGATGGTCTCTGGGTGGGACCAACCCATAAAGTGGATGTGATGGGTGGTCTCCAAATGTTTAGAGATGGTCTCTGGGTGGGACCAACCCATAAAGTGGATGTGATGGGTGGTCTTCACATGTTTGGAGATGGTCTCTGGGTGGGACCAACCCATAAAGGGGATGTGATGGGTGGTCTCCACATGTTTAGAGATGGTCTCTGGGTGGGACCAACCTATAAAGTGTAAGAATACAAATATTGTTCTAGGAAGCTACCCTCTTGTCTGGGTCCTGAGGAAGCCATCAGATGAAACACGTTGACCATACAGACAGCAGGCTAAAGACGCATGTTACGCAACTATACTAGATGCATGTATATGATTGTGCGTATTTTTATGAAGTATCTCGCCCATATTTTTTGGGACGAGAAATTGAGAATTTTTATTGTGATTCTCTCTGGTTTTAATATTTGTATAATTTGTATAATATTTGTATAATAAAGAATGATACTATTTTATCAATACTGGTCTCCCTTGCTCTGACTTTTTATAATCTGCCATTTTGTAGGTTGCTGGAGTGATCTCCGGTTTATACTTACCGTATTTATCGGCGTATAACACGCACCGGCGTATAACACGCACCCCAAGTTTAGGAGGGAATTTTAAGGAAAAAAACTTTTAGGAGGGAAATTCAAGGGAAAAAAACTTACATTTAAATGCAGCATGCAGCCTTGCCCAGTGTCCATCTGCAGCCTTGCCCAGTGTCCATCTGTCCATCTGCAGCCGTGCCCAGTGTCCATCTGTCCATCTGCAGCCGTGCCCAGTGTCCATCTGTCCATCTGCAGCCTTGCCCAGTGTCCATCTGTCCATCTGCAGCCGTGCCCAGTGTCCATCTGTAGCCTTGCCCAGTGTCCATCTGTCCATCTGCAGCCGTGCCCAGTGTCCATCTGTCCATCTGCAGCCGTGCCCAGTGTTCATCTGTCCATCTGCAGCCGTGCCCAGTGCCTTTGCGATCGTGTCAGTCCCGGCGGTTTTTAAAATTTGGCGCCGATTTCTGTGGAGAGGAGCGAGAGGGGCCGAGTGTACTTCGGCTGGACTCGGCTCCTCTCGCAGTTCCGCCCATCTCCACTGACTGCGCCGCTGACGGAGAAAGCCGAGTGTACTTCGCCTAGACTCGTGTCTGCTCACAGTCACAGGCAGGACTGCGAGAGGAGCCGAGACTAGGCGAAGTACACTCGGCTTTCTCCGTCAGCGGCGCAGTCAGAGATGGGCGGGACTGCGAGAGGAGCCGAGTAAAGCCGATTGTACTTCGGCTTCGGCTCCGCTCGCTCCTCTCGCTCGTTTTCAGCAGGGGAATTCGACGGAGTATCGGCGTATAACACGCACCCACGATTTTCCCCTGATTTTAAGGGGAAAAAAGTGTGTGTTATACGCCGATAAATACGGTACCTTTTTCAACCTATAAAGTAGTTTTGATTTGTGGTCCTCACATATTTAAAGGTGGGGTCTAGGTGGGACCAACCTGTAAAGTGGGCACGATGGTTGGCCTTACATATTTAGGGGCAGGGTCTGGGCAAGACCAGCCTATAAAGTGGGTTTGATGTGAGCATGCCCACCCAGAAAGTGGGAGGGTGAATTGTGGACCATGGGCGGGGTTAACACTGTCCCAGGTTCTAGGACCCTAATATTGATATGTGTACTAAGCATATGTAAATGTTCTTGCCCCTTTTTGTACTGATTTGTGCGCAGAATTGATTGAGGCTGAGCTTTGAACACCAACTTGAGTTGGGGGAGAGGACTTTATGTTTCCAGAGCTATAAAGAGTCTTGTGACTCCTCTCAGCATTTCTTTTTGCCGCTTTACTAAATGTATTTACAGATTTCCAGAGGTGACCCCACAGAGCAGGAGTCACCCTAATTTGCCTCTTTTGAATGTCCTGAATCATCTCCTTTATAAGTTGCTGCGGCATCGATTGGAAATCCTCCAGCCAGGAAATATTAATCCTCCATCAGCCCAGATTAGTGTCCATTAATGTGAATTTACCATTCGCTGCCTCATTAGATGGGATTTTACACTCACATTAAGGGACGCGGCACAGAGATTCCGAATCCCTCAATGTGACGCCCTGGTTGGAAATGTGCGCTGCGGATCAGTGACAACAAACAGATTTATTAATGTCGATGTAAACTCCAACTGGATGACATTTATTTTGCTCTGGGCGTCATCATAAACAACTGTCATTTTTTTTTTTTTTTTATATAAATTATTAAATCCTTTTTTTCCTCCTTTGTAATATCTCACTATGGCTGATCTCCTGCAGCCTCTTTGCAGACACTTCACACAGGGTGGACTGCGCCTGCAATCCACTTGCTCAGCAGATCTGTGCGCTGATCCCCGCTGAGCAGGCAGATGACAGGTCCGTGTCTGCTCAGCTTATGATGAGAGGACACAGACACAGCCCGCTCTCCTCTATGGGCAGTCAGATGTAAACGGACCGCCTGTCTGTTTTACACCCGACTGCCATTCAACCCGATCCACTGGACGGTAGGGGGAAGGGATCCTCATCCATCTCTCTTTAGCGGATCAGATTGGATGTAGGCGGGTGTAAAGGGTCACATGTCCGTTTACACCCGCCGCTCCATAAAGAAGAATGGAAGTTCTGATGGGGTCCGCCTGAAAAACGGAGAGGCGGAGCCGACACGAACATCCATGTGAAAGGGGCCTAAGGGGGAGGTTTACTAAAACTTTAACACGCAAAATGTGGTGCCGCTCTGCATAGAAACCAATCAGCTTCCAGGTTTTATTCTCAAAGTTTAATTGAACAAGCTGACGTTAGAAGCTGATTGGCTACCGTGCACAGCTACACCAGATTCCGAGTGCCCCAGTTTTAGGTTCACACCACAAAAACGCACTCTAGATCCCTTCTGGATGCATTTCTGCATGCAGGTTTTTGACGCGTTCCGGTGCGTTTTTGATGCGTTTCTAGATGCATTCCAGATGCTTTTTTTCTTCTTCTTTTTCTCACTGATCTGTGGGTCTGATGCGTTTTTCATGCGTTCCAGTGCATTCTGGTGTGTTTTTGGTGCGTTTTAGCTAGGACTGTTACTGATTAAAATTTTCGTGTTCGATTAATCGATTTTTTTTTTAATCAACTAATTTTGATTATTATAACGCACATACAGATCCAACTACTTTTAGCTGATCTCCTTGCAGGCCCATTCCCAGTGCAGCTACCAACCACTGGAGAAATGGATAGCAGGATACAAAAAACACACAAAGGCAGCGCTCGATGGGAATAGCATTAAAACTTTTATAGTCTTCAAGTAGGTAACAAAATAAATATTGCACTGGAGATAAAATCGATGTAGCTACATAAACTGTAAAAATGGTGCGAGTAATACCAAACGGCAGCAAAGGCAGTCATAAAAACATGTAGCTAAGTATGATACCAGAGGCGGCTCTCCAATTAGGCAAATTAAGCGGTCGCCTTAGGCCTCGCCCCCACAGGGGCCTCGCGGCTGCCTAATTTGTCTAAAGAATTGGTTAGAGAAAATTCTATAAACTGTGAATTCATAGTTCATAAAATTTAAAACTCTTAATATATGCAATTTATACAGTTAATTTTTATCGCTTGAATTATTTTTCCCAGTATGGATGTGAATGGGGCCTCATGTCTCAGATTTGCCTAAGGCCTCACAAAGCCTAGAGCCGCCTTTGTATGATACTGGTATAAAAATGTGTACAACGATACCACTGCTGAATCCAGATGAGGAGGGGCTAACATCAGTCCGTCGGCATGTAGATGTCCTGTGAAGGGAACTATCACAAATCCCAGTGGATGGCTTTAGAATCCCAGGTTGATAGAGGGAAGTGATAGTGGGAAGTGATAGTGGGAAGTGATAGAGGGAAGTGATAGAGGGAAGTGATAGAGGGAAGTGATAGAGGGAAGTGATAGAGGGAAGTGATAGTGGGAAGTGATAGTGGGAAGTGATAGAGGGAAGTGATAGAGGGAAGTGATAGTGGGAAGTGATAGAGGGAAGTGATAGAGTGAAGTGATAGAGGGAAGTGATAGAGGGAAGTGATAGTGGGAAGTGATAGTGGGAAGTGATAGTGGGAAGTGATAGTGGGAAGTGATAGAGGGAAGTGATAGTGGGAAGTGATAGTGGGAAGTGATAGAGGGAAGTGATAGAGGGAAGTGATAGTGGGAAGTGATAGTGGGAAGTGATAGAGGGAAGTGATAGAGGGAAGTGATAGAGGGAAGTGATAGAGGGAAGTGATAGAGGGAAGTGATAGTGGGAAGTGATAGAGGGAAGTGATAGAGGGAAGTGATAGAGGGAAGTGATAGAGGGAAGTGATAGAGGGAAGTGATAGAGGGAAGTGATAGTGGGAAGTGATAGTGGGAAGTGATAGAGGGAAGTGATAGAGGGAAGTGATAGAGGGAAGTGATAGAGGGAAGTGATAGAGGGAAGTGATAGTGGGAAGTGATAGTGGGAAGTGATAGTGGGAAGTGATAGTGGGAAGTGATAGAGGGAAGTGATAGTGGGAAGTGATAGTGGGAAGTGATAGAGGGAAGTGATAGAGGGAAGTGATAGTGGGAAGTGATAGTGGGAAGTGATAGAGGGAAGTGATAGAGGGAAGTGATAGAGGGAAGTGATAGAGGGAAGTGATAGAGGGAAGTGATAGTGGGAAGTGATAGTGGGAAGTGATAGTGGGAAGTGATAGAGGGAAGTGATAGTGGGAAGTGATAGTGGGAAGTGATAGAGGGAAGTGATAGAGGGAAGTGATAGTGGGAAGTGATAGAGGGAAGTGATAGAGGGAAGTGATAGAGGGAAGTGATAGTGGGAAGTGATAGTGGGAAGTGATAGAGGGAAGTGATAGTGGGAAGTGATAGAGGGAAGTGATAGTGGGAAGTGATAGAGGGAAGTGATAGAGGGAAGTGATAGAGGGAAGTGATAGTGGGAAGTGATAGTGGGAAGTGATAGAGGGAAGTGATAGAGGGAAGTGATAGAGGGAAGTGATAGAGGGAAGTGATAGTGGGAAGTGATAGTGGGAAGTGATAGAGGGAAGTGATAGAGGGAAGTGATAGTGGGAAGTGATAGAGGGAAGTGATAGAGGGAAGTGATAGAGGGAAGTGATAGTGGGAAGTGATAGTGGGAAGTGATAGTGGGAAGTGATAGTGGGAAGTGATAGAGGGAAGTGATAGTGGGAAGTGATAGTGGGAAGTGATAGAGGGAAGTGATAGAGGGAAGTGATAGTGGGAAGTGATAGTGGGAAGTGATAGAGGGAAGTGATAGAGGGAAGTGATAGAGGGAAGTGATAGAGGGAAGTGATAGAGGGAAGTGATAGTGGGAAGTGATAGTGGGAAGTGATAGTGGGAAGTGATAGAGGGAAGTGATAGTGGGAAGTGATAGTGGGAAGTGATAGAGGGAAGTGATAGAGGGAAGTGATAGTGGGAAGTGATAGAGGGAAGTGATAGAGGGAAGTGATAGAGGGAAGTGATAGTGGGAAGTGATAGTGGGAAGTGATAGAGGGAAGTGATAGTGGGAAGTGATAGAGGGAAGTGATAGTGGGAAGTGATAGAGGGAAGTGATAGAGGGAAGTGATAGAGGGAAGTGATAGTGGGAAGTGATAGTGGGAAGTGATAGAGGGAAGTGATAGAGGGAAGTGATAGAGGGAAGTGATAGAGGGAAGTGATAGTGGGAAGTGATAGAGGGAAGTGATAGAGGGAAGTGATAGTGGGAAGTGATAGAGGGAAGTGATAGAGGGAAGTGATAGAGGGAAGTGATAGTGGGAAGTGATAGTGGGAAGTGATAGAGGGAAGTGATAGAGGGAAGTGATAGAGGGAAGTGTAACAGCCCTTGCGTGTGGCAGATAGTAAGGTCCCTCCGGCAAGTAGATACGAAGGCACAGCAAAGGAGCCTTTCAGATGGACACGGCAAGCCCCGCCGGTGTCCGTGACGTCACCGGATCTCCTACGGAACTCCCTGAAGACCCGGAAGCCGGCGGAGAGGTGAGTACCGATCAAAAGAAATTTGATCGATCAAAAAAATGTATCGATTAATCGAGGAATTAATAGTTAATTTCCACAACCCTAGTTTTAGCACGTTCCAGTACAGTCCACTGGACTGTTCTACTTTTCTTCTGAAACTGGAATGCCCTGAAACTGACCACGCTGGTGTGAACTATGCAATTGGAAACCATATAGGGCCAGTTCATACCACATGTACGTGCATTTTTTTTACTGCATCAAAAACACATGTATAGTATGTTATATGGTTTCCAGTGGCATAGTTAACACCAGTGCTTGCAGTTCCAGTGTGTTCAAGTTCCAGAAAAAAAAAAGTAGAACATGCTGCATTTTTTCTGGACTGGACTGTACTGGAACGCAGTAAAACACATGAAAAACGCACTGGAAAGCTCTGGAACGCATCAAAAACGAAAAAAAGCACTGGAAAGCTCTGAAACACACCAGAATGCCCAGCATTTTTCCTGCACTGAACTGTACTGGAACGCAGTAAAACACATCAAAAACGCACTGGAAAGCTCTGGAACGCATCAACAACGCACCAGACCCCAGTACAGTGGGGAAAAAACAGGAAAAACTAAAGAAAAAAATCATCTGCAATGCATCCAGAAATGCATCAAAAACGCACCAGAACGTGTCAAATATGCTCACGCAGAAAATTCATCCGGAACGGATCTGGAGTGCGTTTTTGTGGTGTGAACCAGCCCATAACCTACTTTCCATGCGTTTTTGATGCAGAAAAATAAACGCACTAGACTGCATGTGGTGTGAACTGGCCCCATACTGTCTACATGCCCTCCAGTGATGGCTACATGGCATTTCTCAGGGCAGAGGACTATATATGTGTGATGTGTCCTGAAACGGACACTTGAAGCCTCCTTTGGAAGCCCACGTGACGGGGTGACAACTCGGGAGAACAATTGGGAGACAGAGACAGAGTGTTGTCACCCTGCAACAGGAAGTGCCTGGACGAGAACCTTCATGGCAGGATCACCCAGCTTTATTTTTTAACGAAAGCTCCAGATTTTCAAAGATTGAAAATGACTTTTGAATGAGATTTTACTGATTGGGTTTCCATCGACTAACCTGCAGGATACAGAAATACGATAAGATGTCGTGTCGCCTCCTGTAGTTTCCAGGTGTCGTGTGATTTAATTGGTGATAAATCTGATACAATAGACTGTCATCTGCTCTTCCTTTTGTTGGTAACAATGTATCATGTGATGGAAAAAAAGTCTGCTAATTTATTACACGTAACAATGGCAGCTCCCCCCAGAGAATACAGCCAATCACATAGCCCTTGGGGAATTCAGCCAATCACAGCATTTTAATGTTGTGATATAAACACTTCTAGGAAAGAACATCTGTGATGTCATCGTCTGCACCAAAGTTGACCCTACACCATACAATCTGATTGTACAATCTCTATGCAATCTACTTAGATTCAAAACCAAAACAATCTATCCAATTTGTAATAAATCAGGCAGGTCTTGGCTAGATCTAAGGGAGATTGTACAATCAGATTGTATGGTGTATGGTTAGATTTGGTTTAGGGTTGATTGTTACAGAAAATAAAATGTTATAACTGCAATTAGTCTTTAGATGGCGAAAAAGCAGCGAATAACGGGCCAATAAAAAATCACAGTTGTACAAATATCCTCAAATATGTTTTAATGCTGAATGAAACTTTCACCATTTATCTGAAGAATTTAGGGGTTTAAAGGGGCGCCCGACATAAATTGTATATTGGTTTATGTAAAGCAAAGTTCAGCCATATAATGGAGGATGACGTATTCCTGCGCACCATGACTTCCTGTTGGGAACGCCAAAGAGGCGGACAGACAGACAACTGTCCCCATGAACCTCCTCCACCCTGGTGGGTTCCAGAGCTCCAAGAAACCCCCAATTCCAGCACATGAACCCCAATCCCCACCAACACCCGTCTACTGTCTGTGGATACTACTCCCCTTCCAGCAACTGGTGCCCTACAGGCAGTGCCGCCATCAGGGGGGTACACGCAGTACACCTGTAAGGGGCCCGGAGTTCCCCAGGGCCCCAAATGTCAACCCCCCTTTTTTTATCATTTTTTTTTTTTATAAATTTTTTATTTATTAATTTTTGTAAGGGGCCCAGAGGTCCCCAGAGGCCCGGAGGTCCAGAGGTCCAACCCCCCCTTTTTTTTGTTCTTTTGTGTTTGTCAGCACCCAAAGCCCCACGACCTCAACAATTCGTGGCGGCAGCACCCCCCACTTCTCAATTTGCGGTAGCCCCCCCGCTTCTTAATTCGCGGCGGCAGCACCCCCCCCGGTTCTCCTCTAGGGGGGGGCCATGCCTGAAGCTGTGTAAGGGACCCCAAAATTCCTGATGGCGAGTGCAGAAAAACTACAACTCCCAGTGTGACAATAACCTGTGTCTGCCGAGTAGGTGGAGAACCACAACACCCAGCATGTCCTATCAGTCCCCAATAACCTGCTTGTGCCCAACTGCAGGAGAACTACCACTCCCAGCATGACCCATCAGCCATCAATTACACGTATCTGCCCAGCTTCTGGAGCACTACAACTCCCAGCATGCCCTATTAGCTACCAATAACCTTTTTCTGCCAAGATTCTGGAGAACTACAGCATGACCCACCAGCCAGCAATAACCTTTGTCTGCCCAGCTTCTGGAGCACTACAACTCCCAGCATGTCTTATTAGCCACCCATAAGCTGTGTCTGCCAAGCTGCTAGAGAACTACAACGCCCAGCATGTCTTATTAGCCACCCATAAGCTGTGTCTGCCAAGCTTCTAGAGAACCACAACACCCAGCATGTCCTATTACCCTCCAATAACCCATATATCCCAAGCTACTAGAGGACTACTACTCCCAGCATGACTTATTAGCCACTAATAACCTGTGTCTGCCAAGCTGCTAGAGAACTACAACACCCAGCATGTCCTATTAACCTCCAATATGTCTGTCAAGCTGCTACAGAACTACTACTCCCAGCATGTCCTATTAGCCACCAATAACCTGTGTCTGCTACAGAACTACTACTGCTAACATGTCCTATTAACCTCCAACAACCTGTGTCTGTCAAGCTGTTAGAGAACTACAACTCCCAGCATGTCCTATTAGCAACCCATAACCTGTGTCTGCCAAGCTGCTATAGAACTACAACACCCAGCATGACTTATTAGCCTCCAATAACCTACATCTGCCAAGCTGCTATAGAACTACAACACCCAGCATGTCTTATTAGCCTCCAATAACATACATCTGCCAAGCTGCTAGAGAACTACTACTCCCAGCATGTCCTATTAGCCACTAATAACCCATGTCTGCCAAGCTGCTAGAGAACTACTACTCCCAGCATGTCCTATTAGCCACTAATAACCCATGTCTGCCAAGCTGCTAGAGAACTACAACAACCAGCATGTCCTATTAACCTCCAATATGTCTGCCAAGCTGCTAGAGAACTACTACTCCCAGCATGTCTTATTAACCTCCAATAACCTACGTCTGCCAAGCTGCTAGAGAACTACTACTCCCAGCATGTCTTATTAACCTCCAATAACCTATGTCTGCCAAGCTGCTAGAGAACTACTACTCCCAGCATGTCTTATTAACCTCCAATAACCTACGTCTGCCAAGCTGCTAGAGAACTACTACTCCCAGCATGTCTTATTAACCTCCAATAACCTATGTCTGCCAAGCTGCTAGAGAACTACTACTCCCAGCATGTCTTATTAACCTCCAATAACCTATGTCTGCCAAGCTGCTACAAAACGACTACTCCCAGCCTATCCTAGCAGCCACCAATAACCTGCGTCTGTCCAGCTGTAGGAGAACTACAACTCCTAGCATGTACCATGGGACTCTGAAAAGATGCTGGATCTTATAACACAGGAGAGC
This sequence comes from Rana muscosa, assembly GCA_029206835.1. Lineage (NCBI taxonomy): Eukaryota > Metazoa > Chordata > Amphibia > Anura > Ranidae > Rana > Rana muscosa. The sequence continues at coordinate 338,595,326 of CM055119.1, forward strand.
CACAGGCTGAGAATACATTCTTTTCTGCTGCATTGATATAGAATTGAAGGTTCTGGAATCCCCCCAGGAAGCCGATAATCCCCCAGGACTAACCCCCATGCAAGGAAATAAAAAGATCTCTCCAGACGGGGTGACCTGCCTTGGATATGAGGGAAGATATGACAGGAAGAGGAGGATGGAGATGATGGGAAGAGAGCTAGCTGGTTCCCTAACAGCGGAGTTCCACTTTAAAAAGTCAGTGTTTTCCAACTCAATTCTGCCACCTAGTGCCCAAACTTATAATGACCTGGCCTGAATACGTCATTACTAACATTATTATTATTAATATTATTATTAATTATTCATATTATTATTACTTCTCAGTAGTGAACACGCACCATGCATTGGGTATCAACATTGTTTTCCCTGTTATTTCTATCTGATCTCTGCTGGGGGTCAGCCCCACGCCTCCACCACTCCTTCAGTGAGAATCCATCCAAGCTTTTCAGAGAAATGATAGACATTCAGATCTTCTAGTGTCACCCATTCACTTCTGACAATTCTCCTTCCTAATTCTGTGTTATTTTCCACCACTCTACACCAGAACAATCTAAATTGTCCAGCGTGCTGGGAAATGTCTATGTCATTAGGGGTTGATGCCTTATATCTTGCAGCAATTCAAACTTATTCCATAAATCACAGTGAGGGAGAAACTCACAGCATAGAAATGATATGTTCTGAATGGTTGTTCTGGGTTACGGTACGTTAAACGTCATCTCTGCACTTCTGATCATGTTTACAGGGTCAGACCCCTCCTGTGACCAATTAGGCTTCATATCAGTGAAGGGTGAATTCTGATTGGTTGTTCTGGGTTACGGTACATTGAACATCATCTCTGCACCTCTGATCATGTGTGTGGGGTCATACCTCCCCCCCCCCCAACGACCAATCAGGGTTCATACCAGTGAGGTGTGAATTCTGATTGGTTGTTATGGGTTACTATATATTGAACACATAGGCGTGCGCACAGGGTGTGCCAGGTGTGCCCAGGCACACCCTAATCACAGGACAGATTTCCCCTACTGCCCTGGCCCCCTTTCCCCCCACCAGCTGCTGCTGCGGGCACACACAGGGGGATGCTTTAGGATGAGTGGGGGAAGGGGGTCGGTAAATATGTAATTTACTGGCCCCTTCCCTTTCTGAGTGAACACAGTGAGTGATCGGTAGCGTGCGTTTGAGCTTTGGGGTGCACACCCTAATCCAATAGGCTGCGCACACCTATGATTGAACATTATCTCTGCACCACTGATCATGTTTGCAGGATCAGACCCTCCCCCCCCCTGTGACCAATCAGGTTTCGTATCAGTGAGGAGTGAATTCTGATTGGTTGTTCTGGGTTATGGCACATTGAACATCATCTCTGCAGCACCAATTGTGTGTGTGGGGTCAGACCCCCCTGTGACCAATCATGTTTCATATCAGGGAAGGGTAAATTCTGATTGGTTGTTCTGGGTTACGGTACATTGAACATCATCTCTGCACCTCTGATCATGTGTGTGGGGTCAGAACCTCCTGTGACCAATCAGATTTCATTTGAACTGTATGAGCGAAGCGTTAATTCTGATTGGTTGCTCTGCATCAATGATAGTGTTTGTGGAGTCCGAACTACTATGACCAATCAGGTTTTATATCAGCGAGTGAATTCTGATTGGTTATTCTGGGTTATGGCACATATCTCTGCACCATTGATCATGTGTGCTGGGTCAGACAACTCTGTTGCATATCAGATGTATGAGCGAAGAGTGAACATTGATTGGCTGCTCTGGGCTACTGCACTTTACACATGGCTGTTTGCCCTAAACTGACCATACATGTACAATCTGATTGCCCAACTTCTTTAGGGTGACCAGACAAATTACAATCCAATTGTACAATCTATTTTAAATTTACCAAAGATTTTGTAAAATTTGGGATAGACCTAAACTTTCCATTCAGTTTGTATCCCTCTACACCAGGGGTGTCATACTCAGTTTCATCACGGGCCACATCAGCATTATGTTTGCCCTCAAGGACGGTTTTATCTGTAAGACTAAGATGTCCAGAGAACCCCCCCCCCCCCCTTACATCAGATGTTCGCTCACCCTCCCTTACATCACAGTGTACCCCCCTTACCTTGTGCTGCTGCTGGGAAGAAGCTTGGGGTGGGGCTGGGAAGCAGAAATGCAGGGTCTGAAGGAGGACCAGAGGAGGGCTGGATTCAGTTGCCGGAGTCTGCTGAATGCTGAGACCAGGGGAGATGAGGGGGTGCTGCGGCTTTACAAAGAGGTGCAGAATCTGTAGGAGGAGTTCTGTCCTCCTCTCTTCTGCCAACTGCTGAGATTGGGGGGGGGGGGGGGAGCCTTGAGCCTAGCTACTCAGCGAAGCACAGGATCTGGAGGAGGAGTTCTGTCCTCCTCTCTGCTGCCAACTGCTAAGACAAGGTGGGGTGCAGCTGCTGCAGGAGAGGTGTGAGGGCCACATGAAATGGCCTGGTGGGCCAGATTCTGCCCACGGGCCTCGTGTTTGAAACATGTGCTCTACACTTTTGTACAGGTTGTAGGTTCTGGTCGCAGTCAGTCACTCTCCACAACACAGTGAGACACCCAGAAAACTGGAAGTGACACTGCAGTGCCAAAAAAGCACTGCCCAGTCGTCCTCCGGTCCCGGCCAATAAAAAAAAAAGCACAGGAGCCAGAGGCAAATCAGTGTAGAGTGGGGGTGTTTGCAGGCGCATCGCTTGCGCCCCGAACACGCCCTTAACACGAGCAAATCAGCTTCCCAGCTTGCAACCAGCTGATTGCAAGCTGGGAAGTTTCCCATAGACCGCAGTGTATCCGGCACCTGGAAAGTCTTAAAGTGACCTTTTTTTTGTGTGAAACGTTTGGGGGAGAGGCGCCCAATGCGCCCCCTATGGACGGGCCACCACTGGGTTGTATAGAGATTGTACAATTAGATTTTAATGCGTATGGTTACCTTTATGGTTAGTCCCACTGTCCTCTACAAGGAAGACACAGTCACAGAGTACTCACCCTGTCCTCCTCCTCCCGCAGGTCCGGCATGGTGCTGATGCACAGGTTGATGGCGGTGGTTGCCACAAACAGGATGGACAGGCACGCAAACACTTTCCCCGGGATCCCAGACTGTGGATTTTCCATCATATCCCGCAGCTTGTCCATACAATGCCCCATCCTGGAGGGGTCCTCCAGGACGCAGATAGTCTCACGGGTCCTCTGCGCCTCCTCCTGCCTCCGGAAGTCCTCCAGATCCTCCAGCTTCTGGCAGAGTCTCCGCAGGCAGCAGCGCTCCAGGTTGGACTCCTCGATGCCCCAGTAGGCCAGCTCGTCCTGAAAGGATAAGGCGCACATCTCCCGCAGGAGGCGCAATTTGCCAGCTGCCAAGAAGCTGACGATCATGCTGAAGGCGCAGGGGTTCCTATCGAAGAAGAACTCGTTGGTGTCTTCATCGAAGTCGTCGCAGACCTGGATGATTTCCTCATAGCTGCTGCAGAACCTCAACCGACCCAGCCGGGTCATGGGAAAGTCGTCCAGCGTGCTCCATGGTAGAAGATACCTGTTGCCTCCGACGTTGATGACGATCTCACGTTTTAAGTCGGCTGCGTAGAGCTCGTCGGGGTCGTAAATCTGTTGCGCCCTCCGGTACCTCGCCCCCTTCACTGGCTGCGAATCGACAGCGATGGGGAAGAACTGGTTTAGGGTACTGCTCGACGTATAGCTGAGGTTGCTGTAGTCTTGCTCGCTGCTTCCAGAGATTATAGGCATTGCTGCCGGCCAGATGTCACTTCACATGGGTGACCTGGAGAGGACAGAAGATGATCATCAGAAAAGACAAGGGTGGTCATTATCAAGTCCGATGCAGCTCTCTGGGTCGACAGATTTAACTTTATTTTTATTTTATTTTTTAATGTAAACCCAAACTGGACGACATTTAGGGTAATATTTATAAAGTTAAAAAAATATTTACCCAAACATTCACTGTTGGTGAATGAATAGGTTATTTAAAACACATTCACCAGGAAGATTCACCTAAACTGAATGTCAGATGTCCTACTTTATAAATGTGCCTTTGTGCACAGTGTGTCATAAACAGTTGTCATTGCTTAATAAAATCCTGTTTTTATCTTTTTTAGTTGTTTGTTACATCTCAGTGCTGCTCTCTCCTGCAACCTCTTTGCAGCCACTTATAGTTGATTTACTAAAACCGGAGAGTGCAAAATCTGGTGCAGCTGTGCATAGAAACCAACCAATCATTTTCCAAGTTTTATGGTCAAAGCTTACGGCCGGGTCCACACCGCCGCCGCATGCGGCTCACAGCAGGGGTCCGGTGCATGCTTGTTCACCGGTTCAGGTCCGATTTCAGCCCGAATTTTGGGCTGAAATCAAACCTAAAACGCACCAAAAAAGGCACGTGTGTTTCCGGCACACCGCACCGGACCCGCTGCGGTCATAAACAGTTGTCATTGCTTAATAAAATCCTGTTTTTATCTTTTTTAGTTGTTTGTTACATCTCAGTGCTGCTCTCTCCTGCAACCTCTTTGCAGCCACTTATGGTTGATTTATTAAAACCGGAGAGTGCAAAATCTGGTGCAGCTGTGCACAGAAACCAACCAATCATCTTCCAGGTTTAAGCCCTGGTTCACACTGGTGCGATTTGACATGCGATTTGACATGTCAAATCGCATGTCAAATCGGCGAAATTTGCCGCAAATTGCGGGCAATGGCACCGTCCTAATTGGTGCGATGCCGCATCTGCGGCGCTGCACCGATTTCAAAAAGTAGTTTCTGTACTACTTTTTGCGATTTCGGCCGCGATTTACATTGACATCTGTGTCAGAAGTCTTTGTAATCGCGGCTGAAATCGGGACTGCCAGCGAGAGTGAAATCTTGCGAGTTCAGCTGAACTCGCACGGCTTCACTCCCGCAGCCCAGTGTGAACCTGGGCTTATGGCCACATGCGGCTCACAGCAGGGGTCGGATGCGCGCTGGTTCACCGGTTCAGGTCCGATTTCAGCCCGAATTTTGGGCTGAAATCAAACCTAAAACGCACCAAAAAAGGCACGCGTTTTTCCGGCACACCGCACCGGACCCGCTGTGGAGATATGTGAACCGGCTCCATAGAGAGCCTGTCACATTCTCCTGCTATGCGAATTGAATGCGGGAAAACGTGCATTCAATTCGCATAGGTGTAAACCCGGCCTAAATGAACAAACTGAAGTTAGAAGCTGATTGGCTACCATGCACAGCTGCACCAGATTCTTCACCAGGGGCGGCCCGTCCCCCCCGTCCATCGCTACCTCCCCTATCCATGCGTCCGGCCCCTTTCAGGACACCAGCACATGGATTCCAAATGTGGGGGGGGGGCTGGTTTTTTTTTGAAGCGCCAATTAGAGCCAGAGGCTCCAATAGGCTTCTATATAGGGTGGGCTCGGGTCGCAGAGAGTGCGCTCCGAGCCCACCCAGGTGTGTTACAACAGCGAATCAATATTCGCTGTTGTAACACTGATCCTCCTCCCAGCCAATCAGGAAGCAGGTTTTGACACCGGTCACCTGATTGGCTTAAAGGCCTCGGAGGAGGAGGGGAGGAGCTGGAAGCCGCCATGGAGGAGAGGACTCTGAGCCAAGCCGCTGCACCACGCTGCCTGCCACCTGCCACAATGGGGTAAGTGCTGGACCGACTGGCAAACAGGGGGGGGGTGGTGGTTGCAGCTGGGAGGGATGGGTGGTTGTTTAACGCCCCCCCCCCCCAAATAAAAAAAAAACACCAGCCGCCACTGTTCTGCACGCTCCAGTTTTAGAAAGTCAACCCCTTACTGTCTACACATGCACTCCAGTTATGGCTGCATGGCATTTTTAAGGGCATGCCTCTTGATGGTGACAACAGTGGACTGAGCCTGAGTAATGTGTGTCAGCACGGCTCGTTGTAGTCTTTACTGAAAGCCTGTGTGGCAGGATGACAACGTGAGAGCAATTCGAGGAAAGGGAAAGAGTGTTGTCACCCCAAATAACAGGAAGGGCATGAACAAGGACCTTCATGGCAGGATCATTGGGGGCACATGTGACAGGGTGACAACACAGGAGAAAAATAGGGAGATGGTTGTCACCCTATAACAAAAAGAGCCTGAACAAGGACCTTCATGGCAGGATCATCAGGGGTACATGTGACAGGGTGACAACACAGGAGAAAAATAGGGAGATGGTTGTCACCCTATAACAAAAAGAGCCTGAACAAGGACCTTCATGGCAGGATCATCAGGGGTACATGGAACAGGGTAACACATGTAACACAGGGGAAAAATATGAAGACAGTTGTCATCTGATAACAGAAAGGGTCTGAACAAGGACCTCCATGGTAGGATCATCAGTGGCACAAGTGACACGGTGACAACACAGGAGAACAATAGGCAGACAGTTGTCACCCTAAAACACAAAGCCCCTGAACAGTGGACCATGCCTGGGTAATGTGTGTCTGCACTAGAAACCTGTGTGACAAGGCAGGAGAGCAATTAGGAGACAGCGACAGAGTTTTGTCACCCCACATAACAGGAAGGGCTTGAACAAGGACCTTCATGGCAGGATCATCAGGGGGGAGGAAATGTCACCTCAGGATCTCCAAAAATGGGTCCAAAAACTTTAATCACATAGTGTCAAAAAAAGGCAAACATCAGGGGCACACATGACAGGGTGACAACAGAGAAGAACAAAAGGGAGACTGTTGTCACCCTATAACACAAAGTCCTTGAACAGGGACCTTCATGGCAGGATCACCAGAAATAGTTTTAATAAAAGCTGCAGATTTAAAAAGATTAAAGGTTACTTTTGATGATGACATGCTGAAGATTATATGAGATTTTAGTGATTGGGTTTACATCAGTGCTACATAATTACAATCTCCTACATAGGGCTATAACCTCCTAAACATAATATAATAAAGCGAATGATCCCCTTCAATGTCTCTTTTGATTTTTCGTTTGATTTGATTTTTGAAATGAGATTTTTTCATAATTTCGTATCAGTGAGATGGAATGAATGTGAATATAATATAAATACTGAGCCTCAGTACATATCATGGAGTTCTCTCTGTCATATTAATAGAGGAAATAAAACATCATGAGATGTAAACAGCTCCTTCTAATTGATATATAGAGGGGAATGGAGATGGAATAAAGGAAACCAGAGACTTTGTATGTATGAATATTATACAGAAATACTGGATATATATCTATCTAGAAGAATTATAATACTGGGAATGGAACATTGATACATTGTAAATTGTAACCTTTCAAAGAAAGAAACAGATTACAGGTAAAATAATGAAAATGTCCCCGAATGATCAGAACGTGCTGCAGACGGTCCTCTGAGTCCAGGGACAATTCCAGGACAATTCCCACTTTTGGATATTGGACAGAGACTGAGGTGGAAATACAGAAGTGTTCGGGGTTTGTAATGAAATCTCCGAAATTGTGGGAATGATTACAACAGGGACAGATAGGACAGGGACAGGTATAGGACAGGGATAGGTAGGACAGGGACAGATAAGACAGGCACAGGTATAGGACAGGGACAGGTAGGACAGGGACAGGGACAGGTATAGGACAGGGACAGGAACAGGACAGGGACAGATAGGACAGGGACAGATAGGACAAGTATAGGACAGGGACAGGTACAGGTATAGGACAGTGACAGGTAGGACAGGGACAGGTAAGGACCTCAGCCTAGGACTTCACAGGGGGACCCACAGACTGATGTCCCCAGATGGACAGATATTACACCTGAATGGATGGATCACACCTGAACAGAACAACAACTTTAATATGGATAGACTGTGTCCTGGGAGAGACAAGGGAGAATTTGGGGCCCCCCATGGGGAAGAAGTGATAAAGTTTTTCTTACCAGGATCCGCGTGCTGCTGCATCCTTCTCACCGCTCAGACATCTCCATCCTCCGCTTCTCTTCATCCGGGAGCTGCTGGCTGCAGAACACACACTGACTGTACTAGACTCATCACTACCAATGCAACCTCCTCCTCCTCCTCCTCCTCCTCTCCCATTCTGTGACCTCCCCTCACTGGCTGCCTCTTCTCTGCCCCATCCCCATCCTTGTCTGTCTCTCCGACTCTCCTCTCCATCTACAACTCTTTTCCTTTCTCCCTCTCCTCTTTCTTCTCTCTGTTTCTGCCTCTTATCTATTTTCTTTCTTTCGTTTTTTCTCTCTCCCTCCTTCTATTGCACCTTATTTCCATCTCTCTATCCCTCTGTTTTTCTTTCTCTTTCCACCTTTTTCTTTTTCTCTCCCTTTCTCACTTTATTTCTTTTTTCTCCCTCCCCCCCCCCTCTCTCTCTCTCTCTTTCTTTCTTTCTTCCTCTCCCTCCTCCCCTGTCTTCTTCCTCTCCCCCCCTTCTCTCTCAGTCTTCTTTCTCTTCCCTCTCGTTCTCTCTCCCTCCCTCTTCTTTTTTTCATTTTCTCTCCCCCTCTTTCTTTCTTTTTTTCTTACTCTCTCTCCCCCCTTCTCTTGCCTCTTTCTCTCTCTCTCCATCTCATTCTCTCCCCCCTCTTCTTTATTTCTTTATTTTTCTCTCTCCCCCTCTCTCTCTTTCTCTCTCTCTCTCTCTTTCTTTCTTTCCTCCCTCTCATGTCTTCTTCCTCTTTCTCCCTCCCCTTCTCTTCCCTCACCTCTTTCTCTCTCCCTCTTCTCTCCCTCCCTCTTCTTTCTTTCTTTTTCTCTCTCCCACTCTCTCTTTTTCTTTCTTTCTTACTCTCTTTCTTTCTCTCTCTTTCTTTTTTTCCCTCCTCCCTTGTCTTCTTCCTCTTGCTCCCCCCCCTTCTCTCCCCCACCTCTTTCTTTCTCGCTCTCTCCCTCTCATTCTCTCCCCCCCTCTTCTTTATTTCTTTCTTTTTCTCTCTCTTTCTTTCTTTCCCTCCTCTCCTGTTTTCTTCCGCTTTCTTCCCACCTTCTCTCCCCCCACCATTTTCTCTCTCCCTCCTCTATCTCCCTCTTCCTTTCTTTTTCTCTCTCCCTCTCTTTCTTTTTCTCCTTATTCCTTCTCTTTCTTTCTATCCTCCCCTGTCTTCTTCTTCTTTCCCTCTCTCCTCTCCCATCTCCCCTACCTTCTTCCCATCCCACTTCTCTCTCTTTCCCTCTCTTTCTCGCTCCCCCCTTCCTTCTGTCATTTGTCTCCCCCTCTCTTTCTCTCCCTTCTCCCCCCTCTCTCATTCTCTCTCTCCCTTCTCTTTCCCTCTCCTCTCTCCCTTCTCTCTCTCTCTCTGTCTCCCATTTCTCCCTTCCTCTGTCCTCCCCCCCTCCTTCTCCCCCCCTCCTCTCTCCAGCTCTCCGTCTCCCCTCTCTCCCTTCTTCTGTTCCTTCTCTCTCCCCCTCCTCTCTCCAGCTCTCTGTCTCCCCTCTCTCCCTTCTTCTGTCCTTTCTCTCTCTCTCTCTCCTGTCTCCCCTTTCTCCCTTCCTCTGTCCCCCCCCTCTTTCTCTCCCCCCCTCCTCTCTCCAGTTCTCTGTCTCCCCTCTCTCCCTTCTTCTGTCCTTTCTCTCTCTCCTCCCCCCTATCACCCTCTCAATCTCTCCCTCCCCTTTCTCCCTTCCTCTGTCCTTTCCCTCCCCCTCCTTCTCTCCCTTCCCCCCTCTCTCCAGCTCTCTGTCTCCCCTCTCTCCCTTCTTCTGTTCTTTCTCTCCCCCCCTCCTCTCTCCGACACTCTCTCTCTCTCCCCCCTCTCTCCCTTCTTCTGTTATTTCTCCCCCCCTCCTCTCTCCGACACTCTCTCTCTCTCCCCCTCTCTCCTTTCTTCTGTTCTTTCTCTCCCCCCTCCTCTCTCCGACACTCTCTCTCTCCCCCCTGTCTCCCTTCTTCTGTCCTTTCTCTCTCTCTCCCTCCGGACCACTCTCTCTCCTCCCCTCTATCCCCCTCTCTATCGCTCCCTCCTCTCTCCCCCCTTTGACTATCTCTCCCCCCCCACCCTCTCTCTCTCTCTTCCTCCTCTCTCTCCCTTCCTCTGTCCTTTGCCTCTTTTTCTCTCCCTATCTCTTTCTCCCCCTCTCCGACCTATCCCCCTTTTTAATGCCCCCCCCATCTCTCTCACCCTCATTCGCCTGCTTGTCTACTCCTCTTTAATTCCCCCATCCCTTTCTCTCTCTATCCCTCTCTCTCTCTCTCTATCCCCCTCTCTCTCTCTCACTCTTTTTCTTACCTGTCAAGCCCTCTCTCTGTTCCTCCTCACCCGGCTCCCCTCCTTCTCCCTGTATGTTGCTCTCTGTATTAGGGTGCCCTCAGTCTATTCTGTGCCACATTCATTATTACTATTACTATAATATGCTGTATTGAGGCCCCAAATGTCTCGTATGCTATGCTGGTATATTTGTGTGGATTTTCCGCCCGTCTCCATGTAGATCCAGGATCTTTCGGCCCTCGGAGGGTAAATTACCGGTTGCCACCCTGAGCCAGGAATTGATTGTAGGAAATCTGTGAAAATGATTTTACAATATTGTGATTGTAAACTACCTGAACAGTTACACCCCTCCAACCCTGACCACCTTCACCCCGAAATTTGTATTATTTATACTATACAGTATGCTGTGTTCTACTGTGTCATAGATAAATTCCAATATTGTTATAATGTACTGTAAGTCATCTCCTGAATGCAACATTATGTGTAATATGGAGAGATGGTCTACTTTATGTAAGAGGGGCTGAGAGAAGTTCAGGAGCAGAACATTTTCTACTATATAAAGCAGGGATCTCCAAACTTTCCAAACAAAGGGTCAGTTGACTATCCATCAGACTTTTGGGAGGTCAGGCCCCATCCCTAATGCCATTGGGAGGAACAGTGCCTGTCACTGTTGTCAATGGGAGGAATAGTGCCCCGTGATTGGTGTCAGTGGGAGGAATAGTGCCCCATCATTGGTGTCAGTGGGAGGAATAGTGTCCCGTGATTGGTCTCAGTGGGAGGAATAGTGCCCCATCATTGGTGTCAGTGGGAGGAATAGTGCCCCATCATTGGTGTCAGTGGGAGGAATAGTGCCCCATCATTGGTGTCAGTGGGAGGAATAGTGCCCCATCATTGGTGTCAGTGGGAGGAATAGTGCCCAATTGTTGGTGTCAGTGGGAGGAATAGTGTCCTAAGGGCCAGATAAAGCCAAGCACAGTGCTGCAGTTTGGAGACCTCTGATTTACAGGGTCATATTGGAGGTGTGATATCCTGGTGGGGGGTGTAATCAAAAAGTTAGCGTGAAGGTCAGGAGCAGATCATTTTCTGCCTTATTCAGGGTCATGTTGGAAGTTGGAGGTGTGATATCCCGGTGGTGAGTGTAATCAGAAAAGGTAGAGAGAAGATCAGAAGCAGAGTATTTTCTACCATAGAGAGGGTCATATTGGAGATGTGATAGTCTGGTGGTGGGTATAATCTGAAGGGTAGAGAGAAGGTCAGGAGCAGAGTATTTTCTACCATAGAGAGGGTCATATCGGAGATGTGATAGTCTGGTGGTGGGTATAATCTGAAGGGTAGAGAGAAGGTCGGGAGCAGAGTATTTTCTACCATAGAGAGGGTCATATTGGAGATGTGATACTCTGGTGGTGGGTATAATCTAAAGGGTAGAGAGAAGGTCAGGAGCAGAGTATTTTCTACCATAGAGAGGGTCATATCGGAGATGTGATAGTCTGGGGGTGGGTGTAATTTGAAGGGTAGAGAGAAGGTCAGGAGCAGAGTATTTTCTACCATAGAGAGGGTCATATCGGAGATGTGATAGTCTGGTGGTGGGTGTAATCTGAAGGGTAGAGAGAAGGTCAGGAGCAGAGTATTTTCTACCATAGAGAGGGTCATATCGGAGATGTGATACTCTGGTGTCGGGTATAATCTGAAGGGTAGAGAGAAGGTCAGGAGCAGAGTATTTTCTACCATAGAGAGGGTCATATCGGAGATGTGATAGTCTGGGGGTGGGTGTAATTTGAAGGGTAGAGAGAAGGTCAGGAGCAGAGTATTTTCTACCATAGAGAGGGTCATATCGGAGATGTGATAGTCTGGTGGTGGGTGTAATCTGAAGGGTAGAGAGAAGGTCAGGAGCAGAGTATTTTCTACCCTAGAGAGGGTCATATCGGAGATGTGATACTCTGGTGGTGGGTATAATTTGAAGGGTAGAGAGAAGGTCAGGAGCAGAGTATTTTCTACCATAGAGAGGGTCATATCGGAGATGTGATACTCTGGTGTCGGGTATAATCTGAAGGGTAGAGAGAAGGTCAGGAGCAGAGTATTTTCTACCATAGAGAGGGTCATATCGGAGATGTGATACTCTGGTGGTGGGTATAATCTGAAGGGTAGAGAGAAGGTCAGGAGCAGAGTATTTTCTACCATAGAGAGGGTCATATTGGAGATGTGATACTCTGGTGGTGGGTATAATCTGAAGGGTAGAGAGAAGGTCAGGAGCAGAGTATTTTCTACCATAGAGAGGGTCATATCGGAGATGTGATAGTCTGGTGGTGGGTGTAATTTGAAGGGTAGAGAGAAGGTCAGGAGCAGAGTATTTTCTACCATAGAGAGGGTCATATCGGAGATGTGATACTCTGGTGGTGTGTATAATCTGAAGGGTAGAGAGAAGGTCAGGAGCAGAGTATTTTCTACCATAGAGAGGGTCATATCGTAGATGTGATAGTCTGGTGGTGGGTGTAATCTGAAGGGTGGAGAGAAGGTCAGGAGCAGAGCATTTTCTACCATAGAGAGGGTCATATCGGAGATGTGATAGTCCAGTGGTGGGTCTAATCAGAAAGGTAGAGAGGAGGTCAGGAGCAGAGAATTTTATATCTTATATAAATGTTGGAGTTGTGATATCCCAGTGATGGGTGTAATTGGAAAGGTGGACAGAAGGTCAGGAGCAGAGTGTCTTCTACCTTATCGGGGGTCATTTTGGAGATGTTTTATCCCCATGGTGAGTGTAAAAAAAAAATGTAGAGAGAGTGTCAGGAGCAGAGTATTTTCTACCATATAAGGGGTTATTTGGGAGGTGTGACATCTTGGTGGTGGGTTTAATCAGAAATGTAGAGAGAAGGTCAGGAGCAGAGTGTTTTCTACCTTATGGAGGGTCATGTTGGAGTTGTGATATCCCAGTGATGGGTGTAATTAGAAAGGTAGAGAGGTCAGGAGGAGCAGAGTGTCTTCTGCCTTATTGGGTGGCATTTTGGAGATGTGATATGCCGGTGGGGAGTGTAATAAAAAAAGTAGAGAGAAGGTCAGGAGCAGAGTATTTTTTACCTTATGGAGGGTCATGTTGCAGGTGTGATATTCCAGTGATGGGTGTAATCAGAAAGGTAGAGAAGGTCAGGAGCAGAGTATTTTTTACCTTATGGAGGGTCATGTTGCAGGTGTGATATTCCAGTGATGGGTGAAATCAGAAAGGTAGAGAAGGTCAGGAGCAGAGTATTTTCTACATTACGGAGTGAGGAAATTCGGTTGGTAGGTCTGTATACCACGACCAGTTAGCTTGCGCTACAATCAGTCTAGTTATATTATTCCTGGAGATAGCGATGAATATTTGATGTATACATGAAAAAAGAATTCCATTGAAGTGAGTGCTGGGTGTTTCTGTTGATCCTGGAGAATCGTCAGTGTAGTCCCAGCCTAGAGCTCATACATTATATATCGGAACCTATAGAGTACAGTGTTATCCGATACTAATGAATTCATCGCCAATTCCCCGCACAGCAACTGAGCACAAAACACAATTGCTGATCATTAAAGAGCTGAAGGCAAAAAGTGGAATTCAGAGCTGTGAAAATCAACACCTCTCTATGCCCTCCTTTATTATTCTGAAGTTTTGGCTGAAGAGCTTGCAATCTATTTGCGAGTTTTCATCCTGCTATAACACAGAGACACTTTTGGTTGGTTTTGCTGCTTTTGGTACCACATGTAAACTTATGAATAGTAGAACAAGGAAATAAAATGAAATCTGTTACATCAGAAGATGGGGACACTGTAGTCATGAAGGGGTGGACATGGTCAGTGACAATACTCAGGTAGGCCGTGGTGTTTAAGTGATGCTCAATAGGTACTAAGGGGCCCAAAGTGTGCTAAGAAAATATGAGCCTGTGCGAACTGTAGCCTCAGTTTCCTGTTCTTAGCTGACAGGAGTAGCACCCGGTGTGGTCTTCTGCTGCTGTAGTCCATCTGCTAAAAGGATTGATGTGTTGTGCGTTCAGAGATGGTCTTCTGCATACCTTGGTTGTAACGAGTGGTTATTTGAGTTACCCTACGTTCACATCTCTGCGTGTGGCTGCGGGTGCGGGAATCGCATGGGGTGCCGTGCCTGTGCGAACGCAGCCCTCACAGAACACAGAGATGTGAACCTAGGGTCACTGTTGCCTTTCTATCATCTCAAACCAGTCTGCCCATTCTCCTCTGACTTCTGACATCAACAAGGCATTTTCCTCCACACAACTGCCGCTCACTGGATATTTTCTCTATTTCGGACCATTCTCTGTAAACCCGAGAGGTGGTTGTGTGTAAAAAATGAAAAGCTTTTCCTCGAGACTTCAGTAGTCTCCATTCAAGTCTCACTCCATCTTAACGGGCAGTTTTATTACATAATGAAGGGCTTGCTTATACCTTTCCTGGCATGGTGGGATCTAGGGGGGTTCTGGGGTGGGCTATGCTCAACCCAGATTCCAGTTGTGCCCCCCCCCCCAAAGCCAGCAGCCCTCTCCAGCCTCCATCCCTGGACACTCTGCCCTACTGCTGAATTTTTCCCAGGGACGGCATGGGGTTGCCACGTTTTCTTCAAGCCAAACCCAAACACTATAGTGGCACGGCCAATTATTTTCCCCGTAGTATACATTATAGCAGGGGTCTCCAAACATTCTAAGGAAAGGGCCAGATACTGTCCTTCAGGCTTTAGGGGGATCAGACTGTGGGCAGTGGGAGTAGAAAATTCCCTATCATTAGTGCCTCATCATTAGTTTTATTGGGAGGAATAGTTAGGGTTGCCCCCTCATCCCATTAGTCCTGAGGCTAATTTAATGCAGACAAGGCACTAAGTGAGTTTAAAGAGGAAGTAAATCCTGATGGGTGTTACTTCCTCTTTGTTTCCCTGCAAAGGTAAAGCATAATGGGCTACTATCGCATAGTAGCCCCTTATGTGACACTTACCTGCAGGAGAAGCCCGCGATTTCCCCGTCTTCCTCGCTGGCAGCGAGCGTCCATTGTTCACCCCTCTTCCTTCCGGGGTCGCAAACTCCATCTCGGTGACTGGCCGGAGTCGCGTAACGTCACTCCCGTGCATGCGCGCGGGAGCCGCCTTTAACGCGGCATGACCCGAGCTAGAAATGGCACAGCGTGCCCTTTCTAACTCCGGCACATGCGCAAAAGAAATCACTGTGCGACAATTTGCAAATATCTCCTAGACCGTGCAGGTCTAGGAGATACTTCAAGCACCTACAGGTAAGCCTTAGGCCCCTTTCACACTGAGGCGCTTTGCAGGCGCTATTGCGCTCTAAATAGCGCCTGCAATGCGCCCCAAAAAAGCCTCTCAATACTATCCAATGTGAAAGCCCGAGGGCTTTCACACTGGAGCGTTGCGCTTGCAGGAGGCTCAAAAAACTCCTGCAAGCCGCATCTTTGAGGCGCAATAGGAGCGCTAAAAATAGCGCTCCTGTAGCGCCCCTGCCCATTGAAATCAATGGGGTAGCGCCTCTAATACGCCCGCAAAACGCCTCAAAGAGGCGTTATTGCGGGCGTTTTTAACCCTTTTTCGGCCGCTAGCGGGGGTTAAAATACCCCCGCTAGCGCCCGCAAATCGCGGCAAAAAAAACGGTATAGCGGCGCTAAAAATAGCGCCGCTATACCGCCAGCGCATCCAGCGCCTCAGTGTGAAAGTAGCCTTAATCTAGGCTTACCTGTAGGTTAAAGTGGTTGTAAAGGGTTTACAAGCACTTTAATTACCACCTTAATCAGCCACAGAACCTGTGCAATTAATATGTTTTCGGGTTTAAAAGGATGAATTGGCAACCCTAGGAATAGTGCCCCATTGCTGGTATCAAATGGAAGAATAGTGCCCCATTGATGTTGTCAGCAGGGAAAATGGGGCCCATTATTGGAGTCAGTTGGTGGAAGAGTGCCCCAAGGGCCAGATAAAGGCAAGCAAAGGGCCACATTTGGCCCCGGGGCCACAGTTTGGAGGTTAATGCACTATAGGATTATAAAAGACCTGGGACACCTTTGGGTGCCCCAAGGAGAGTGTGCTCTGAGGCAAACAGTGGGTGTGACCAAACCCCCCCACCAGTGATGGCAAACCTGACCTGAGACAGCCACCTGCAGCTCCTGGACAACAGCTACTTGGGGGACCACCGCCCGATCTGAATAATGTGTCTGGGCTTCAGGTTGACTAAAACCCGGACACATGGTTCAAAACCCGGATTGAATCCTGGGCAGGTGGCCTGGACATGGAGGGTGCAGTGGATAGAGGCAGGGGCTCACTGAGAGCTTCAGTAGCTCCCTTATACCTCTTTTACAAGAAGACAAAGGCACAGCAATAAAGTCTTAAACCAAAGTGAATCTTCTTCCTGATCACAGAACTTTCACTGCAAACAGCTTTATTTACTGCCCAGCAGACTGGGTGTCTCTACATCTCTATAGAGCACAATTACTGCACACTGATACTCAGCCCAGCAGTAAATAAAGCTGAAGCCTCATACACACGGCCGGGAATCCCGTCAGGAAAAAAACGTTGGTTTTCCTGTCGGGATTCCTTGCAAGCTTTCCTTGCCAAGCCCTGTGTACAGACGGCCATTCAAAAGAACCGTCGTTAATGAAAACGCGCCATTTACGTGTTTTTGCATGTTTCTGTGTGTGTCTTTGTGCGATTTTTCTGCTCAAATTAAAAAAAGTAAAAAATTAAATAGTACTAATATATGAATAAATAAATGTAAAAAATTAATTCACAAATAACTAATAAGTAAAATAAATGAATAATATGAAATAATACATTAATAAATAATAATTAATCTCTTACCTTAAAAAATATTTACTATATATTTAATAATAATAATAGTAATAAAATAACAATACCCAAATTCGAACAAAAAAAATACATTATTGATAATAATAATAATTTTTTGTGTGTTTAGTTATTTTTTTATTTTTTTTAAGGGGTAAGGGTTAAAGGTAAGGGTTAATTATTTATGTATTGCTACTTTGTGTATTTATTTTACATTTATTTATTCATTCACTATTATTCGTATAATAATAACATATAAATAAAAAATAAATAAAATAATAATAAATAACCCTTACCCCAACTCCTAATCTTAACCCTAACCTAAACTGAACTCGAACCCCTTACCCTAACAAAAAAAAAACAACATTTTAATAAATTTATAATAATAAAAGAAGAAATAAAAGCTAATGGAAAAGCTAAAAAAGCTGAAATATCTAGCAACAAATGATGTAACAGATAAAAGTTCTCTCTATTGGCTAATAAAAAAACGCCAAAGCCCAAAAAAACTGCATACAAAAGCACAAAAACGCCATAAAAAAAAT
Source organism: Rana muscosa (assembly GCA_029206835.1). Lineage (NCBI taxonomy): Eukaryota > Metazoa > Chordata > Amphibia > Anura > Ranidae > Rana > Rana muscosa. The sequence continues at coordinate 338,612,881 of CM055119.1, forward strand.
GCCTGAAAAGCATTTAAAGACGCTACGCTCAGGTGTGAATACAGCCTTAGGGCTGGTTCACACCAAATACAGTCCAGTACATTATTAATCTGCATCAAATACGCATGCATAACTTTTTCCATATATTCCAATGGCCCCAGTTCACACATGTGCAATATGTTCCAGTGCAGTTATAAAAAAAACTATAACATGCAGCATTTTTTTCTGTATGGAATGCATCTAGATACTTTGTAATCACCCAACAACACAGCCCATAGAAGATCATTGGACTAGATGGGTTTACAGAGATAAACTCTTCAGCAATTTATCTACAGGTGAGGTGCCTTGGTTCCACATGGTATGTGTTTTCCTGGCTATATATAAAAGGTGGGCATTCTCTGAATTAGGTAAAAAAACCTTCTCCATGCAGCTCCCCTTCCCAGCCCCCCATTATACTTACCTGAGACCGATCTCGATCCAGTGATGTGCACAAGAGCAAGGATTCTCTCGGCTCTCTCCCTTCTGATTGGCTCAGACACAGCAGTAAGAGCCATTGGCCAATGCTGCTGTTGATCACAGCCAGTCAGGAGGGAGCAGGGGGCGGGGCAAAGGCTGGCGGGAGACGAACAGCTGGCAGGAAGGCGCAAGCATACTGCCACTCAACCCCCCACCCCTCACGGGAGACGATCGCAGCAAACACCCCCCCCCCGCTTTAGAGGAACAGCGGATGGGGGAAGGCGGCGATCACCGCAAGCACCGGACCGGTGGCAGAGACCTTAGGAGGCAGGGGGAATGAAGAGCCGGCCCATTGCCCTCTTCGTTCTCCTCCGGGCTGATCAGGTAGTGTCCTGAGGCACAATTGGCCAGTGTGTCCCGAGACACGATTGGGAGTCGTAAGACTCCCTGGCCAATCTGGTCTCAAGAGCTGCTTCCTGATTGGCTGCGAGGAGAATCAGGAAGACAATAGTGAATATTAATTCGCTATTGTCACACAAGTGTGTGTGCTCGGGGCTGAGTGCTCTGTGTTTTTTATTTTAATTGAAAAAAAAATGTTTGCTATCACTTTAACCACATAACGACCTTGTCACGCCGATATACGTTGGCAGAATGGCACGGCTGGGCTGATCAACGTATATATACATTGGCCCTTTAAAAGCGGGATTGTGGGCGCCCGCTGCGAGCTCCGTGAGTCCGACCGCGGGTCCCGCTGACTCGATGACCGTGGGGATACCCGCGATCGTCTCACGGAGAGGAAGAACGGGGAAATGCTGATGTAAACAAGCATTTCCTCAGTCTTCCTAGTGACAGGACACTGATCACAGCTTCCTGTAATCGTAAGCGGTGATCAGTGTTGTGTCACACGTAGCCCATCCTCCCTACAGTTAGAACACATCCCTAGGACACACCTAACCCCTGTAATTTTCACAGTAATCAGTGCATTTTTATAACACAGTCCGCTGTAAAAATGACAATGGTCCCAAAATAGTGTCAAAAGTGTGCGATGTGTCCGCCATAATGTCGCAGTCATGATAAAAATCGCAGATCGCCGCCATTAAACTATCCCTTACTTTGTAGACACTATAACTTTTGGGCAAACCAATCAATAAACGCTTATTGCGATTTTTTTTACCAAAAATATGTAGACTACGTATCGGCCTAAACTGAGGAAAAAATATGTTTTTTTATATATTTTTTGGGGATATTTATTATATCAAAAAGTAAAAAATATTGAATTTTTTCCAAAATTGTCGCTCTATTTTTGTTTATAGCGCAAGAAATAAAAACTGCAGAGGTGATCAAATACCACCAAAAGAAAGCTCTATTTGTGGGGAAAAAAAGGACGTAAATTTTGTTTGGGAGACACGCCGCACGACCGCGCAATTGTCAGTTAAATCAATGCAGTGCCAAATCGCAAAAAGTAGCCTGGTCTTTGGCCAGCCAAATGGTCCGGGGCTGAAGTGTTTAATTCTGCCTTCCCTTTAGTCTTGTACAGTTGTAGCGGCTCCTCTCCTGTACAGAAATGGCTTACTCTGATTTCACTGCACACTGTGAGCTTCTAACAATGTATATGAGGAGCTCCAGCAAGTCAGACAGAGACCGTCTCATTTCCTGGCTGAACGACATCCAGCATCACCTAGCACTTTCCTTCCTAGGCTGAGTGTGCCCTTTCATAAATTGGATTTCAGTTATTTCAATCTTGGAGCCTCGTCATCACATGTGGGCATTATCTTGGGTGGTCTGCATGCAAATACAACCACTCCTCCAGATTGACACATGAGAGACCCAGGGATGAAATCACTTGGTGTAAAATAAGTAGACATGTGCAATTCGTTTTCCTGGTGCCTCCATGGCAGCATACCTGTGATAGAGCTCCGCCTCGACTCCTCCTTCAGGACTAGTGAATAGCATAAATTAAAGGCATAGCCCCTCCCCCACCATTCTCCTTTTTTTCCTCATACCTTCTTGTGCTGGTGAAGAGTAGCAGTATGTCCATACCTCTGCAGTCGGCAGCGTCCGCCGGGTTTAGCCTTTCCCGTGCGCAGTCCCTGTTCGCAGGGCCGCTCACAGCGCTGATAAGACTGGGAACCCCTCTGTGGATCTGTTGGGGTCTTTCGCAGAGTTTCCTCACAGGAACGCAGTCTGCTATCACATCCATGATGAATGCAGTGGAAGTCGCAAAAGGATCAGCTCCATCTTCCCAGGCTGGTGGTTTCCATTTTTTATTACAGGCATTTGTGTTTTTCCCCTTTCTTTTCCTCTCTTCCCCTCCCCTCCCCTTTCCTTTGCTTGTTAGGCGCCTTCAAATGATTATTGTCTTACTTTTTTGTTCCTTTAAAACTGTGCAACTGGATAGGGCAGGTGTCTCTCTGTGCAACAACATTGTGGTGCTTATTTCCGGGTTCGGGGGGGGGCTACAGGTGCTCTGTACGTCCCGCCAGGTAGGAGAGTGTCACGGCGCAGCGTCCTCGCCACCATCTGCGCATGCGCGATTCGGGAGTGATACAGAGCCGTAGTTTCTCGGCTCTCTGTACTGGGCGACGCTGGATCTTCTGCGCGTGCGCATGCACGGTCGCTTGGTTCAGTGGCAGCCATCTTGGATTCTGGAAAGAAGGCTAGATTTGCCCTTTTTTTCAATCAATTCCAAATGATGGTTTATGGGATTAGCCCATGCACCTTGAGCCTATTTAAGTTCAGATTCAGGGATGGCTGTCAGAGTCTCCTCAGCTGTGCCCTGCTAGGTCTCTCTGATGCTGCTTTGTGGTAGGTACTTTTTATTTTCTCCAAAAAAAAATGTTGCCGATCAAAAATTTTTATGTTAAAAAAAAAAAAAGAAAATGACGATATAAAAATGTTTATCTTTAAAAAAAAAAAAAAAAGATGACGATATAAAAATGTTTGTTTAAAGAAAAAAAAAAAAAAAGGACGCCAAAAACTCCTGATTCTTTTCCCTTTCTTACTATATTTCCGGAGCTGATCCTTGTGCCCAACTCCGCAATGAGTCATTCATCTTGCAGCAAAGATCCTCACACTTCTATTAGGTATGTGACCAACTATACGTGAGATCGGCTGCCGCATCCACAAGCCGAGGCAGTGGATGCCCTGTCATGTCCCTGGAGGTTCACTACGGAATATGCCTTTCCTCCCAGGCCATTAATATTCAAATTCCTCCTGAGGCTCCTCAGGGAGCCAGTCCAGGTGGTGGCAGTACTTCCGTATTGCGCCTCAGTGTGGGCTCTCCAATCAAGATCCCTCCTTTCCCTCAACTTCTGTTGCAGGGCAGTCTAGTTCATCCAAACCCTCAGAAGTTGAATCTTCGAATCTAGAGGTTGAGAGGCGAAGGTTCGAGTCCCTAGGGTGTTCTCCAGGAGTCATATCAACCCTTCTAAAAGCTAGGAAGCCAGCAACTAATGCCATATATTCAAAAATATGGGACAAGTTCTTGTCATTTGTTTCCGGAAATGGATTTGATCCAATCCTTCCTTCCACATCTCATGTTCTAGGATTCCTTCAGACAGGACTTGGTCTGGGACTTGGTCTGAGCTCTCTCAAAGTGCAGGTAGCAGCAATCTCTGCTGCAACAAATAATAGATGGGCGGAGGATCCTTCAGTAGTCACTTTCCTCAGAGGTATATTGAAGATTCGCCCTCCTGTCAGACGATCATTTCCTAAGTGGGATCTGTCCCTGGTCCTGGAAGTTCTATCTGACCATCCCTTTGCTCCAGTGGAACGAGTAACAATATGGAACCTGACACTAAAGACGGCTTTCCTGCTAGCCATTACATCTGGCAGAAGAATCTCGGAACTTCACTCTTTAGGGATAGGTGACGACCACATCTCCTTCTCCCCAGACAGAGTGGAACTTCGTCCCCTTCGGGGGTTCACACCTAAGGTTGCTACTCCAAGCCACCTATTGGAACCCTGGGCACTACCAGTGTTTACAGACACAGATTCAGAGTCTTGTCGCGAACTGGATGTATCCAGAGTGCTCAGGGCCTACCTAGAAGCCACCGGCCCCTTCAGAAATTCTGAGAGACTTTTCATCGTACCGTTCGGTAAATACAGGAGCAAAGAAGCTTCCATCAGAACTCTGGCATCTTGGGTTGTAAAGTTAATCCAGAAGAATATGGAGCCTCCATCCCGAGTGAATGCTCATTCTACAAGGGCAGTCTCAGCTTCCTGGGCAGCAAGGACTAATGTTTCGTTAGAGATGGTGTGCAGGGCCGCCGCCTGGTCTCCTCACCATACGTTCCTCAGACACTACCATATTGATCCAGGAACGCTCGCGACTGTTGAGTTTGGAAGGAGGGCAGTTCAGGCTGCTATGTCCTCTTCTAATTAAACATTTATTGTTAAGCAATTATCCCACCCATGTCAGCTAGTTATTTATCACAGGTATGCTGCCATGGAGGCACCAGGAAAACTGAAAATTGTATCATACTTTCCAGTAATTTTCCTTTCCTGGTGCCTATCCATGGCAGCATACGCTCCCACCCTCTGTATTCTATATTACAGAGAATGTTGGGGGAGGGACTATGCCTTTAATTTATGCTATTCACTAGTCCTGAAGGAGGAGTCGAGGCGGAGCTCTATCACAGGTATGCTGCCATGGATAGGCACCAGGAAAACGGAAAATTTATTACCAAATACTTACTGTAATTTTCCTTTCCTGATAGACTCCATGGCAGACTACGTGTGGGTTAACCCCGCCTCCTCTCCACAGCTATAGGACCCCTTACCCATAAATTTGAGCTCACCTCCACAGACAGGTGTTCCGTAACTAGCCGACTCAAATTTCAACTTTCATATTTTTAATTCATGGGTGGGAACTCCGTCTGCCATGGAGTCTATCAGGAAAGGAAAATTACGGTAAGTATTTGGTAATAAATTTTCCGTTTTCCTGACAGACTCCATGGCAGACTACGTGTGGGAAATAACTAGCCAATCCACACGGGAGGGTATGCTGAACAAAAAATATTTTAATCTTTCCCGTCAACTGACAGGATTTTTCGACCAAAATTAACAGAGGAAAGGGAAGCAGGCTCAATACAATAATGAGACATAAATGTATGAATAAAAGACCACGAAGCTGCCTTGCATATCACTTCAGGAGCCACGTGTCGAGCTGCTGTCCATGAGGCTGCCATGCCTCTGGTGGAATGAGCCGTCACGCCTCTGGAGGAGCTAAGCCCTTTGCCCTGTAAGCCTGTTGAATAGATTGGACGATCCAGGCTGCTATTGTTCTGGAGGAAGCCCTCTTTCCTTTGTTGCTACCAGTGTGTAACAAGAACAGGTAGTTCAAGCTTCTTAAAGATGAAGTGACTCACAAATATTCTTTCAGAGTCTCACCTACATCCAAGGGATGAACATCTGCTGATTCTGGAGAATTGAAAGTAGGAAGGACTATTTCCTGATTCTCATGAAAAACTGACTCGACTTTTGGTTTAGACCCAAGCATGGGAATAAGGACCACTCGGTCCGGGAAGAAAGACAAAAAGGATTCTTGACAACCCAGGAAGCTTATTTCTGAAACCCTTTTGGCTGAAGTAATGGCCACTAGAAAGGCCAGTTTGATTGATAAGTCCTTAATAGAAAGATCCTTGTTGTTGAGTGCTGAAAGAGCATCAAGGACGAGCAGAAGATCCCATTTGGGGAATCTAGGTTTCCTCTGAGGCCTGATTCTCGAAGCCCCCTGAAAGGATTGCTGAACCAGGGGATGAGTTGCCCATGATGTTCCTGAAAATGCCGATAAGGCTGAAACTTGTCAATCAGTTCCCTCAGAGTACAAAGGAAGATCCAAGCCTGATTGTAGATCCTCCAGGATTTCTGAAAGATTTTCCAGCAGAAGTCATGAAGCTGACAAACCTGGTCCAGATTCTGTTGTAGGTTTTGTTCATGTTAGGCTTTCTGGAGCTCATAAGGGTAGAGATTACCCCTAAAGCACACCCAAGAGACTCTAGCGGGTCCCTGAAGCTCATCAGATTCAGGAGAGGAAACCATGGCCTGTTCGGCCAGTATGGTGCTATTGTTATCACTTCGCCTTTCTCCAACTGGAGCCGCTGCAGGAATTTTTGCATGATCGGAGGTGGAGGGAAGGCATATGCCTTGTTGAATTTCCATTGGCTTGTTAATGCATCTACTCCGAAGGCTTGACTGCACCGACCTCGAGTGTAGTATCTGTCTACTTTGTGATTGCAGGGGGATGCAAACAGATCCACTTCTGGATCGAAATCCAACGATAGGATCCACTTGAAGGTTTGTGGATGCAGTGACCATTCGTTGTTGTCTAGGTTGCTGCGTGACAGGAAGTCCGCTTGAATGTTCTGTTCCCCTGGAATGAAGACTGCTGTTAAGTTTGTAGATTCCTCTGAGCCCAGGTCATGATAGGTTCGACCTCTTGGAGAAGGGTGGGGCTCCGAGTGCCCCCTTGTCTCTTCACATATGCCACGGCGGTGGTATTGTCCATTTTGAGTAGGACCGACTTCCCTTTCAGAAGGTGGGAGAAGGCTTGAAGGGCGCACCATGCCGCGCGCAATTCCAGAACGTTTGACCCTGGAATGTGGAGATGGGCATCCCATTTGCCCTGAGCCAGTTCTGCCCCACAATGTGCTCCCCAGCCCGCATTGCTGGCATCGGATGAAACAATCATCCATTGGATGGGAGCAAGGGAGTGGCATGTTAACAAGTTTTTGTGTTGAAGCCACCAGAGAAGACTGAGTAGTCCTGATCAGCTGATTGCGATCATCTGTCTTCCATTGCTGAAGGAATCCTGATTGAAAAGGCCAAAGCCTCCACATTGCCCATTTGACCATGGGGAACGTGGCCACCATCGTGCCGATTATCTTCAGGCACTGTGACGCCCTTAGGTTAGAGTAGTCTAGGGCTAAAGATATTCTTACCCGAATGACCGGGATTTTTTCTTCCGGAAGAGAGATGGTATTCTCTACTGTGTTGAATTGAGCTCCTAGGTAGGTTAGGCGTTGGGTCGGTTCTGGCTGACTTTTCTGTCGGTTTAAGAGCCATCCGAACTCTATCAATGTAGAGATCACTTGATCTTTGTGGATCAGCAGCTGCTGCTTGTCTTGGGACAGTAGTAGCAGAACGTTCAGGTAATGATACAGACGCACACCCTGTATTCTGATAAGAGACACAATTACCAACAGTACCTTGGAAAAGACCCCTGGAGAGGTCGTTAGTCCGAATGGAAGACAAATAAATTGTAAGTGCTCTCGTTCGACCTGAAATCGAAGGTATTTGTGGAATTCTTCTGCCACGGGAACATGAAAATACGCATCCTTAACATCTATTGAGATCAACCAGTCGCCTGGTTGAACGACTTTTTGGATGGATGAGAGTGATTCCATCTTGAATTTCTCATGCTTTATGTACTGTGACAGCAGGAAGGTAAAGTCACCTGGTTGCATCCAAGGGGGTAGATATATTTCGCCCAGATTCAGGCTTTACGCCGACTTATACAACTAGGTGGAGAGTTGTATAAGCCCAGCTGAGGCTAGTGGGCTCATGGATGACTCATACCTCTAGGGAGAGTGTGGGGCGTCGTGCAGACAGGGAGTTGATGAGACCAGCTGAAGCTTGTCAGCTCATTTAGGCCTCTATAAGAACTCCCAGATTCATTAGGTGTTTGCTCATGCCTGGAACCAGACCTGTGTGGACTGTCTAGGGAGAGTGAACCCCTGTGCGGTGAGACAAAGCCTGTGTGGCTATTTGCTTGGACATTTAAAACCAGGGACTTAGGGACTAGGACAGCACTAGGCTGATCCCAGTTGTTAGTTAGGAAACCTGTATGTTTAGTCAGAGGTCAAGTTGACCAGGATTTATTTTATTTATGTTTCTTTTGCTTTGCTGTGTTTTGTCACTGTAAATAGAAAATAAACCGCACCTTTTTGATTTTGAAAACCACAACCTCCGTTTGCTGGGCCTGTTTTTGTGTGGGGAGCCCATCCCGGGGGTCACACACACCCGCTGCCGAGCTAACCCCCTCACAGTTGGTGGAGAACCAGTGGCAGTTTTTTGTTAAGCCAGCATGGAGGAGATACTGAAGCAGCTGGCTCTAGCAAATGCCAATCAACAGCAGACAAATGCAGGTTTGCAAAAGAGCCTTGCAGCTCAACAACAGAGCTTCGCAGCCCAGCAGCAAGCTCATCAACAGAGCCTTGCAGCCCAGCAGCAAGCTCACCAACAGAGTCTGGAAGCTCAGCAACAAGCCCAGCAGCAATCTGAGGCCCGCTTCATAGACCTGTTACAGAAGCAAGAGCAGAGACTACAACAAATGGAAGCAGTAATGCAGCAACGTCCGCAGACCAGTGAGGAAAGCCGTCCCACTAATACCGCGTCCTTTGGGGTGAGTCGTTTATTGACAAAAATAACTGGAGAGGATGATCCAGAGGTATTTTTGACCACATTTGAAAGGACTGCTGAAAGAGAAAAGTGGCCTGAGGAGCAGTGGGCTGGACTGGTGGCTCCTCTGTTAACTGGTGAATCGCAGAAGGCTTACTATGACCTAGAGCCTGACCAAGCAAAAGACTATGTGATGCTAAAAGCTGAAATATTGGCAAGGCTGGGTGTCACCCTGGCTGTCCGGGCTCAGCGTGTGCATAACTGGACTTTCCAGCTTGGAAAACCCCCCAGGTCTCAAATGTATGATCTCATTCACCTGAGCAGAAAGTGGCTACAGCCAGAGACTTTGTCCGCACCAAAGATTGTGGAACGTGTTGTAATGGATCGGTTTTTGAGAGCTCTTCCTACTGCCATCCAAAAGTGGGTAAGCCATGGAGACCCAGAGACGGCCGATGGTCTTGTGGATCGTGTGGAGAAATACTTGGCTACAGAGAACCTGACGGCCTCTTCCAGAGACACTCGGACTTTCCACCCTAAGACCAGACCATCCCCAGGGGCGGATAAGAGGATTCCAAGGGGTGAGGGTGGAGAGAGTGAGAGGGTGGGAGCTCTACCCCAAGTTTGGCGAGAACAGCCTGGGAAATCAGCGGCTCAAGAGGCGGCAAGAAGGATCGTTTGCTACCGCTGCCGGCAAGCGGGACATATTGCAGCCAATTGCCCGGTTGTGGAGGAACCCATGCAGTGTGACTTTCTGACGGGCAGACGTCAGTCGCTGTGTGCGACAGTCGCATGCACTGCCATTCGAGGAACTGAGAAACATTTATGCAAAATGTGTGTTAATGGTAGAAATGTTGTGGTATTGCTGGATTCAGGTAGCCTTGTGACCCTGATAAAGGCTGAGTTTGTTAAAACAGAGGTCTTTGGGAATAGCAAGGTAGCTGTTATTTGTGTGCATGGGGACACCCGAGAGTATCCAGTGACTACAGTGTGTTTCGAGACCCCCAAAGGTACCCTCTCTCATCCAGTGGGCTTAGTATCTCAGTTACCGCATGACGCCATTGTGGGAAGGGATTTTCCGAAGTTCTGGGAACTGTGGGATGATCCTGAGCCCCCCACTGGTGCCCCTATGTACCAGGAATGTGATAGCCAGAACTCCCCTGAGAGTGGTGAGGACTCTCCGGAATTTCCCTTATCAGTATTGGCAGGGGAGACTCAAGAAACTGGAGAGGAGCCCACCTCCTCAGACGAAAACCTACCGTCTGTGGAGTTTTCTGATCTTGAGGTTCACAGGGAAAACTTTGCCACAGAACAGTTGAAAGACCCCGCCCTAATAAAGGCACGGGAAAACGTAGTGAAAATAGATGGCGAGTTAGTGAACCCAGATAATACCTGCACTTACCCATACTTCAGCGTAGAGAAGGACCTACTGTATCGGGTGGCAAAAAGGGCAGAAGAAACCGTTGAGCAGCTTGTGGTGCCCAAACCTTACAGGAAGTTGGTGTTGGAGTTGGCCCATGGGCACATTCTTGGAGGTCATCTGGGGACAGAGAAAACCCGAGAGAGGATATTACAGAGATTCTATTGGCCGGGGGTGATGAAGGACATAGAAAATTATTGTTCCTCCTGCCCTGTGTGTCAGAGGTCGGCCCCGATGCCACATTTCCGTAGCCCGCTGGTCCCTCTACCCATCATTGAGGTCCCGTTTGAGAGGATCGCCATGGATTTGGTAGGGCCTATAATCAAGTCCGCTAGGGGGCACCAGTACATATTAGTTATAATGGACTATGCCACCCGTTATCCAGAAGCGATCCCTCTCCGAAATACCTCGGCCAAAACCATAGCCAAAGAGCTATCTCTTGTGTTTAGCCGGGTGGGTATTTGTAAAGTACTGCTTACGGACCAAGGTACACCCTTTATGTCCCGGGTTATGAAGGAGCTGTGTAAATTGTTCAAAGTGACGCAATTACGTACATCTGTGTATCACCCCCAAACCGATGGGCTGGTTGAAAGATTCAACAAAACCCTAAAACAAATGTTGAAGAAAGTGGTGGATAGAGATGGAAAGGATTGGGACTGTCTACTTCCTTATCTGATGTTTGCTATTAGGGAGGTGCCCCAATCCTCTACGGGATTCTCCCCCTTTGAGTTACTGTATGGGAGACACCCAAGAGGGCTGTTGGATATTGCCAAGGAAACTTGGGAAAGTGAGAGTTCTCCCCACAGGAGTGTGATTGAGCATGTCGCCCTGATGCAAGACCGAATTGCACAGGTAATGCCCATCGTGAAGGAACATTTGGCCCAAGCGCAGTTAGCACAGCAGAGAGTGTACAACCGTGGAGCCAAGACCCGTACCTTTTCCCCGGGGGATAGGATACTGGTACTTGTCCCTACGGTTGAAAGTAAATTCCTTGCCAAATGGCAAGGCCCCTATGAGATAATGGAAAAAGTGAGCGAAGTGAATTACAAGGTCAGACAACCAGGAAGGCGAAAGCCCGAACAGATCTATCACGTTAATCTGTTGAAAGCCTGGAGGGATAGAGAGTCCCTAGTCGCAGACACTTGGTCACCAGCTCAAACTGGTTGCGTGATTCCTGAGGTTGGAATAGCAGCCACCTTGTCACAACCCCAACAACAGGAGGTTAAGGAGTTTGTGCTTCGCAACAAGGAGGTATTCTCTGAGCTGCCGGGACAAACATCTGGGGTAGAGCATGACATCATTACCCCGCCCGGTGAAAGGGTGAAGTTAAAACCCTATCGGATCCCAGAGGCCCGACGGGAGGCAATACGGGAGGAAGTACAGAAAATGCTGAACTTAGGGGTGATAGAGGAGTCCCAAAGTGATTGGTCTAGTCCCATTGTGTTGGTGCCTAAACCGGATGGGAGCTGGCGATTTTGTAACGATTTTCGTCAGTTGAACAAAGTTACAAAATTTGACACCTACCCCATGCCACGTATAGATGAGTTGATCGACCGGCTGGGAACAGCCCGATACATGACGACTCTTGACCTCACAAAAGGGTATTGGCAAATCCCCCTGGCCAAGTCGGCCAAAGAGAAAACCGCATTTGTAACCCCAGACGGGGCGTTCCAATATAAAAGAATGCCGTTCGGGTTACAGAATGCGCCGGCCACATTCCAGCGGAAAATGGACCAGATGCTGAGGCCCCATCGGAAGTATGCTGCGGCTTACCTGGATGACGTAATTGTCCATAGCACAGATTGGGCCTCACATCTGCCAAAAGTGCAAGCAGTCCTGGACTCTGTTCGGGAAGCGGGGTTTACGGCTAACCCCAAGAAGTGTACCATTGGGCAGGAGGAGGCCAAATATCTTGGGTACACCATTGGGAGGGGAGTAATAAAACCCCAACTCAACAAAGTCGAGGCCATCCAGAGTTGGCCACGTCCCAACAGCAAGAAGCAGGTACGAGCCTTTCTGGGAATCGCTGGGTATTATCGGCGATTCATTCCCCACTTTGCTTCTAAGGCTGTGCCCCTAACCAACCTGACGAAGGGGAAAGGGTCGGTCATGATTAAATGGACCCCCGAGGCTGAGGCAGCATTCCAATTCTTGAAACAAGCCTTATGTAGCCAGCCAGTGTTGTACTCACCCGACTTCTCTAAAGACTTTGTCGTACAAAGTGATGCGTCAGATGTGGGGTTAGGAGCAGTATTGTCCCAGGTCTGGAACGGGGAAGAGCACCCAGTCATTTACCTCAGCAGGAAGTTGAAGTCCCATGAGGTAAATTACGCCACCGTTGAAAAGGAGTGTTTAGCGGTGAAGTGGGCTCTAGATTCCCTTCGATACTACCTGCTAGGTAGGCACTTTGACATGGTTACGGATCACGCTCCGTTAAAGTGGATGGCTCAAAACAAGGAAACAAATAGAAGAGTGAATAGGTGGTTCCTGGCCCTCCAGGAATTCAACTTCACAGTAAAGCATCGCCCTGGCGTTCAAATGGGGAATGTGGATGCTTTGTCTCGAGTACATGAATGCCTGATTGCTGGTGTTCCAACCCCGAGGTTAAAACAAGAGGGGGGGGGGTATGTGACAGCAGGAAGGTAAAGTCACCTGGTTGCATCCAGGGGGGTAGATATATTTCGCCCAGATTCAGGCTTTACGCCGACTTATACAACTAGGTGGAGAGTTGTATAAGCCCAGCTGAGGCTAGTGGGCTCATGGATGACTCATACCTCTAGGGAGAGTGTGGGGCGTCGTGCAGACAGGGAGTTGATGAGACCAGCTGAAGCTTGTCAGCTCATTTAGGCCTCTATAAGAACTCCCAGATTCATTAGGTGTTTGCTCATGCCTGGAACCAGACCTGTGTGGACTGTCTAGGGAGAGTGAACCCCTGTGCGGTGAGACAAAGCCTGTGTGGCTATTTGCTTGGACATTTAAAACCAGGGACTTAGGGACTAGGACAGCACTAGGCTGATCCCAGTTGTTAGTTAGGAAACCTGTATGTTTAGTCAGAGGTCAAGTTGACCAGGATTTATTTTATTTATGTTTCTTTTGCTTTGCTGTGTTTTGTCACTGTAAATAGAAAATAAACCGCACCTTTTTGATTTTGAAAACCACAACCTCCGTTTGCTGGGCCTGTTTTTGTGTGGGGAGCCCATCCCGGGGGTCACACACACCCGCTGCCGAGCTAACCCCCTCACAGTACCTGTTCAGGAAAGTGAGATCTATAACTGGACGCCAAGAGCCGTTCTTCTTTTGTACTAGGAAGAGGGGGAAGTATACCCCCTGGAATTCCTCGTCCTTTGGGACGGGCACCACTGCTCCTTGATCTTTCAGGGCATTCACATATGAAAGAAGAACTTGTTGTTTTTCTTCTGATTGAGGCAGTGAAGATTGCATTGGTCTGCATGGAGGGACTTTGGTGAAGGACCATGTGTGACCTGTTGAGACCGTTTTGATGGTCCAATAATCTGAGATCAAGGTCACCCAGACGTGCCGGCAGAAACGTAGGCGAGCCCCCTACCCGACCCGCTTGGGCGGGCCCAATCTCAAAAGGACTTGGTTGGCTCGCGCCCACCGGGCGTCTGTTTCTTGCCAGATTTTTTGGAAAGATATCTGCCTATTCCAGTTCCAGCTTCTCCTAAAATCCCGTCCGGGCCTATAGGAGCGTGCCTCTCTTGAACGCTCTGTGCAGCGTTTCCGCTGAGGCCTTCTTTGGTTAAACGGACGTTTGTCCTGAGGGAGGAATCCCGACTTTCCGCCTGTAGCCTTTGAAATAGCGTTATCTAGCTTGTTTCCAAACAAGGAAGTTCCTTTAAAAGGAATTTTGCACCATGCCTGCTTTGAGGCAGGATCAACAAGCCAGGGGCGCAACCATAGTGTTCGTTTGGCTGTGACCGAAGATAGCATGGATCTAGCCATCAAGCGGATGAGATCAATTGAAGCTTCTCCCAAAAAGGCAATAGCCAGTTTAAGTTCTTGCACTGCTGAACTTTGTGCCAATTCCTCCGAGACACCTTTCAGATCGGAGTCAACATTTTCCACCCAGGCCTCCATTGCTTTGGAGGTTACTGCAAGGGCAAAAGCTGGTTTGCATGCCGTTCCGGCCAGGCTATATATTCTTTTGAGGTCCTGGTCGATCTTCCGATCCAGACCATCTTTAAATGATACGGTGTCATCTAGCGGGAGGGTGACATGCTTCGCTAGGCGCAATACTGCTGCATCTACGAGGGGAGCATTCTCCAGATGCTTGACATCCTCCGATTTAAAGGGATACAGTCTAGAGGTTTTGCTTAGCATGGAAACCTTCTTATCTCCCTTGCTCCATTCTTCCTCAAACACTCCTTTCAGCTCAGAGGGAAGTGGGAAATTGGAGCGTTCTTTCCCCAGTTGTTTAAACAGTTTTCTTTGTTTTTCTGGGGGGGCAGTGGTATCCTCCAACTTCAAAGTTTCCTTCACTGCCTTGATCAGCGGAGAGACTAAAGCGTAGTCGAATCCCACCGTAGAATCATCTCCCTCCATCTCGTCTTGCGAGGAATCATGGGAGGAATCACAGAATCATCTCCCTCCATCTCGTCTTGCGAGGAATAATGGGAGGAATCATGGGGCTGGAATTGGCCGGGATCCTCCTGGGCCTCGTCAGCCAAGGAGCCAGACAAGGTGGTGGACTGGCTCCTTGTGTGGGGGGGCAACTATTTCTTTCATAGATTGCTGTACCACACTTTTCACAAGAGACTCAAGGTTTTGATTTTCGGTCTCTTTCTCACCAACCGCTCGGGCATAACATGGGTCGCATAGCGATTTGCCCTCCGGGATTCTGGTCTTGCATCCCCAACAGGCTCTGTGGTCAGAGCGATCATCGCGGTGGTGGTGGTGGTGACTAGAGGAGGAATGGGAACATCTCCTATGTCTAGAGGGGGTATGTGAACGTCCCCTATGATGATGGGTCCTAGACGTAGTGTCGCGTCTGGACCTGGATGATGAGTGATGATGCGGCCTGGCAAGGTCCCTTTCTTGTGACCGATGAACTGAAGTTGCCGGGCTGTAAGAGATAATACAGACAGAGGGAGGGGGAGGGGAGGTGGGCAGGATGTAACCGTTAGCAACCACCAGATAGGCACAAAAGACACCAACCCCCTACCCACTCCGCACATACCTTGTGCGGGAGGGCTGGCCACATGGCGGTGAGGATGAGTCCATGACGAGGGAGACAGGAATCCGTACTACACTGCCTAGACTAAGGATAAGCAAATCAATGCAAAGAAGCATGAGAAAAGAAAAAAGTTTTTTTTTTTTTTTTTT
Organism: Rana muscosa; assembly: GCA_029206835.1. NCBI lineage: Eukaryota > Metazoa > Chordata > Amphibia > Anura > Ranidae > Rana > Rana muscosa. The sequence goes on from CM055119.1 coordinate 338,628,476, forward strand.
TTAAACTGTCCCTTTAAGAGACACTAAGCATAACAAGCATACATTGCAAAATGAAGTGCTTACCCCGTCCTAGCAGTAATGAGGCTCCGGGAGGCTGTCGCTCTATGCCCACAGGTTATCCCACCTGTATAGGGCTCTTCAGCGGTTTAAATAAACCGCCGAAATGACGTCACGGCCGGTCCCGCTGCGCGCATGCGCCGAAGAAACCAGACCCACTGCGCCTGCGCGGCCCCTGACCCCTCCGCCGCATTGCGCATGCGCGGAAACCAAGCCTCGGTTTCACCGCAGTTCGCGCATGCGCAGAAGAGCGGCGGACCGGAAACCAGGAAGTAATGGCGTCCTGGGACGCAAAAAGCGTTCCACATGCCGCACACAGGAGGAAGGAAAACAGGGGAGACAAAAACAACATACACAAACTTGTCTGCCATGAAAGAAGATATAAAATCGAAATCTTCAGACCTTGCCAGCCGAGGAATCCTGCGACATCCGATCCGGTACTCTGGGGCCACATCCCTTCCACCATAGGGGTATTTTCCAGCCCTGAACCACTCGCCCGCTCATAGCTGGGCCCTGGGTGCACCGCAAGCAGTACCGATCCATCCGAGCAATCCACATCCTGGACATCGCACAGAATTGCATGATGAAGGTCCATGTGAGGAGGATAAAAAAGGAACACCTGTCTGTGGAGGTGAGCTCAAATTTATGGGTAAGGGGTCCTATAGCTGTGGAGAGGAGGCGGGGTTAACCCACACGTAGTCTGCCATGGAGTCTGTCAGGAAAGGAAAATTACTGGTAAGTATGATACAATTTTCCGTTTTGTTCCAAACTCGTTTTTTTTTTTTACGATTTTCGACAAATTCCGAATTAACAAAAACCCGTTTAACAAATTTTTCCGAATATTCGTAAATTCGAATATTTGAAAATTTGTAAAATTCGAAATTCAAAAATCCGAAAATCTGAAATAATAACTAACTAATAATACCTTAACAATTACTAACTATTAAATTATAGGTATTGGAATTTCCTTTCAAATTTGGCTGTTAGTGAACGTAACGAATACAAATTTATCCGAAGTTACAAATTATCCGAAATAATGAATGCCGCATCTAAACTAATGGAACGTGATAGTACAAAAAACTTTTTTATTATTATTTATTATTATTAATTTGTTTCCGTTCCATTCGTTTAGATGCGGCATTCGTTATTTCGGATAATTCATAACTTCGGATAAATTCGGATATCGTTACGTTCACTAACAGCCAAATTTGAAAGTAAATTCCAATACCTATAATTTAATAGTTAGTTATTATTAGTTAGGCCCCTTTCACACTGGGGCGGTTTGCAGGCGCTATTACACAAAAAATAGCGCCTGCAAACCGGCCCTAAACAGCGGCTGCTGTTTCTCCAGTGTGAAAGCCCGAGGGCTTTCACACTGGAGCGGTGCGCTAGCAGGACGGTAAAAAAAGTCCTGCTAGCCGCATCTTCAGAGCGGTGAGAGGAGCGGTGTGTTTACCGCTCCTCCACCGCTCCTTTCAATTGAAAGCAATGGGAAACCGCGGTAATACCGCTGGCAATGCGCCTCTGCAGAGGCGCATTGCCGGTGGTATTAACCCTTTTTCGGCCGCTAGCGGGGGTTAAAACCGCACCGCTAGCGGCCGAATAGCGCCGCAATTCCGACGGTATAGCGCCGCTAAAAATAGCGGCGCTATACCGCCACCACACCCACCGCCCCAGTGTGAAACCAGCCTAAGTTATTCTTTCGAATTTTCTCATTTTCTTTCTTATTTTCTGATTTTTTCATTTTCGACTTTACGAATATACAAATTTTAGAAATAACGAATGACCCGAAAAACTAAAACATAAAACTAACAAATTTTTTGGCAGTGCACATGTCTAAAAATAAGGTATGTAATGAAAGGGGAAAGGTTTTTTTTTTTTTTTAAATGACTACCATGTTGATGGGGAGGGAGAACCATGGAAGGCAAAAATATAAGCAGATTAAACTTCAACTTTTCAGAATCTGTAAATTGTAATTAGATGATCCCTTTAGAAGGTCATTAAAGGGCCGGCTCAGCCATTTTCAGCAGTGTGGGGGTGCTGGGTCAATTTTTAGGGTTTGTTGAGCACCGCAATATCCAGCCAGAGCTCCATTATCATGAATTATTGTCATCTGTGTTTGACGGGTTCAGTAAAATGTAACAAATCGATTTTGGTTTATGATTGTCCGGATGAATAAAATAATTCAGAACTTTGATCTGATAATAGGGATCAGAGATGAGCAGAACACGTCTATAAAAACATTTATGAGGCTGGGAAGTTACTGTTTATCTCACTGCCGGAGTCCCAGAGGGGCAGAAAAAATACTGGTCAGTAATTGTCCAGCTTCCAGCAAACACGGAGCGATCAGTTCTGATTGGACAGACCTACCTGGGTCAACTTCCCAGGCAACTCAGGCGCCTTTCTATCAGAACCAGCATGAACTTTTTCAGCAATTCGAGTTACAATAGCTCTTCTATTGGATTGGACTACATGGGCCAACCTTCGCTCCCCACGTGCATCCATCAGCCTTGGACGCCCATGACCCTGTCACCAATTTGGTGTTTTTTTTTCCTTGGACCACTTTTGGTCGGTCCTGACTCCTGACCACCGCAAATGACATGCAAGGCCAAGCTGCTGTGAACAAAGCAAACAGAATATTGGCATACATTAAAAAAGGGATCAACTCCAGAGATAAAATGATAATTCTCCCGCTCTACAAGACTCTGGTCAGGCCGCACCTGAAGTATGCCGTCCAGTTCTGGACACCAGTCCTCAGGAAGGATGTCCTGGAAATGGAGCGAGTACAAAAAAGGGCAACAAAGCTAAAAAAAGGGTCTGGAGGATATTAGTTATGAGGAAAGGCTCCGAGCACTGAACTTATTCTCTCTGGAGAAGAGACGCTTGAGAGGGGATTAGACATGTGCGATTAGTTTCGTACGAATTGAAAATTCGTACAAATTTTTCGAAATTCGTACATTTGTACGAATCCGAATTACGAATTTTTATGAATACGAATTCTGTACGACATACGAAATTTCGTTTACGAATTTCGGATCCAAATTATCCGAATCCAAACTACCAAATAACGATTTTCAACTAATATGAAAGAAACAAACAAGTTACGAAAGTAGGAGTTGTGTCCAGAATCAATGAAAACAATGTACTCTACCCCGTCCGAAAGTACGAATTATGGTATTGAGCTTCCCTTTAATAGTGCTGTTGTACGTCTTATACGTCACCGTGTTCTTGGCGTTCGGAATTTCCGACAACATTTGTGCGACCGTGTGTATGCAAGACAAGTTTGAGCCAACATCCTTCGGGAAAAAAAATACACGGTTTTGTTGTCGGAATTTCCGATCATCTGTACGCGGCATGAGTCCGTAGAGTTCAATATTAACGATTCGTACAAAATTCGTATTTCGTACGAATCCGAATTAAATTCCGTACACGAATTGAGAATTACGATTTTTTTTTATACGAAACGGAACGAAACGAAACAAATTTTTTGACGGCTCCCATGTCTAGAGGGGATAGGATTTCAATTTACAAATACCGTACTGGTGACCCCACAATAGGGATAAAACTTTTCCGTGAAAGGGAGTTTAACAAGACACGTGGCCACTCATTAAATTAGAAGAAGAGGTTTAACCCTAAACTACGTAGAGGGTTCTTTACTGTAAAGCCTCGTACACACAGTCGGACTTCCATCTGACTTTTCCGTGGATTTTTGTCCGAACAGAGTTGGTCAGGAACACCCATAGCATACACACCACAGGACTTTTATGCAAACTTTCCCAAAACTTTTTCCAACATCACGTGGTTTTTCTGCTCTTTTCTGCTCTTTACCGCCACCCTTTGGTCAACTTCTGCTATTGTTGGTTGATTTTAACATTATTTGTTTTGTCCATCGGACAAAAGTCCTATGGTTTTCTGTACACACGATCAGACTTTGCTCCGTCAGACTTTTGTTGGGCAAAAGTTTGTCCGTTTGCAGACCGAACTTTTGTCCGATGAAAACCAAAAAAAGTTTGTCCGATGGAGCGTACACACGGTCGGATTTTTTGTCAAACTTGCTCAAAATGAAGTTTGTTGGCAAAAAGTCTGACCGTGTGTACGGGGCTTTTGAGCGGTTAGGATGTGGAATTCCCTTTCACAGGCGGTGGTCTCAGCGGGGAGCATTGATAGTTTAAAAAAACTATTAGATAAGCACCTGAATGACCACAACATACAGGGATATACAATGTAATACTGACATATAATCACACACATAGGTTGGACTTGATGGACTTGTGTCAACCTCACCTACTATGTAACTATGTAATTATGTAACTGCAAATCAAGAACATCCCACAAGAGCTGCTCTGATCCAGTCGTCTAGAAAATACAATTTGCCCCTTGTCAGAGTAATTAAAAGCTGCATGCTTGCATATTCTTTCTGCTTTCAAAACATCAACTTCAGGGACAACATGTTCACTTGCTGCCTAATCTATCCCAACCACCTTCAAATGCTATTGTAACAAAATAATCAATGTTACTCACCTGTCAGTGATTATAATATTATTGATGATTGGTATATACAGTGCCTTGAAAAAGTATTCATACCCCTTGAAATTTTCCACATTTTGTCATGTTACAACCAAAAACGTAAATGTATTTTATTGGGATTTTATGTGATAGACCAACAGAAAGTGGCACATAATTGTGAATTGGAAGGAAAATGATAAATGGTTTTCAGTTTTTTTACAAAAAAATATCTGAAAAGTGTGGGGTACATTTGTATGGCGCCCCCCGAAGTCAATACTTTGTAGAACTGCCTTTTACTACAATAATGGCGCGTACACACGGTCGGAAAATCCGCCAGCAAAAGTCCGATGTGAGCTTTTGGTCCGAAATTCCGACCGCATGCATGCCCCATCTGACTTTTCTTGACGGAATTTCCCGCCAGCAAAAGATTGAGAGCTGGTTCCCAATTTTTCCGTCGGAAAAAATTCCTATTGGAAAATCCGATCGTCTGTAGCATTTCCGACGCTCAAAATTCTGACGCATGCTCGGAAACAATTCAACGCATGCTCGGAAGCATCGAACTTCATTTTCTCGGCTCGTCGTAGTGTTGTACGTCACCGCGTTCTTGACGGTCGAAAGTTCAGAGAACGTTTGTGTGACCGTGTGCATGCAAGCCAAGCTTGAGCGGAATTCCGTCGGAAAAACCATCTACGCTGGATGTTAAAATAACGTTATAAAAACACCAGTAGCTTTGCAGTGAGTTTTTCAACATCTTTGCAATCGTCTTTAGCTTTTTTTTTTGCGATTCCTAGCGGTTTTCCACGTTAGCGTTAGCGTTTTTTAACGTTTTATTAAAAAAAAAAATTTCACTGGATCAAAAACGTCCAAAATCGCTGGTGAGCCGCGTTTATCAGCGTTAGAGCGTTTTTACAGCTGAAAAGCGTTTCTCAGAACCCACTCGTTTTTTTTTTTTACTGCTCAAAAACGCCACTGTCCAAAACTGCTGATAACAGCCTGTGTGTGCATGGACACCTAGGATAACATGATGGAGAGTTTAACCGCTTGAGGACCGCCGCACGCCGATGTACGTCGGCAAAATGGCACGGCTGGGCACAAGGGCGTACAGGTACGTCCCCTTTAAGAGCCCAGCCGCGGGTCGCGAGCGGGGAGAGGTAAGTGTAAACAAATCTCTCCCCGTGCTTCCTAGTGTGCCCCTCACTGATCGTCTGTTCCCTGTAATAGGGAACGATGATCAGTGATGTCACATGCTAAGCCCCCCCTCCCCACAGTAAGAAACACAAATCAGAGCACACTTAACCCCTACAGTGCCCCCTCCTGGTTAACCCCTTCACTGCCAGTGTCATTTTCACAGTAATCAGTGCATTTTTATAGCACTGGTCGCTGTAAAAATTACAATGGTCCCAAAATAGTGTCAAAAGTGTCTGGCATAATGTCGTAGTCACGAAAAAAATCACTGATCGCCGCCATTACTAGTAAAAAAATTTTTTTTATAAAAATGCCATAAAACTACCCCCTATTTTATAGAAGCTATAACTTTTGCGCAAACCAATCAATAAACGCTGATTGCGATTTTTTTTTTTTTACCAAAAATATGTAGAAGAATACGTATCGGCCTAAACTGAGGAAAAAAAAATTATTTTTATATATTTTTGGGGGATATTTATTATAGCAAAAAGTAAAAAATATTAAATTTTTTTCAAAATTGTCGCTCTATTTTTGTTTATAGCACAAAAAATAAAAACCGCAGAGGTGATCAAATACCACCAAAAGAAAGCTCTATTTGTGGGAAAAAAAGGACGCCAATTTTGTTTGGGAGCCACGTCGCACGACCGCGCAATTGTCAGTTAAAGAGACGCAGTGCCGAATCGCAAAAAGGGACCTGGTCCTTTAGCTACAAAATGGTCCGGGGCTTAAGTGGTTAATGACGGTAAAAAAAAAAAAAACGTCTACAGCCAAAAACAGCTGCTGTAAAAACGTCAAAAAACGTCCAGTGTGCATTAGACCTAAAGCCTCGTACACACGATCGGATTTTCCGACGGGAATTGTGTGATGACAGGCTGTTGGCGGAAAATCCGACCGTTTGTATGCTCCATCGGACAATTGTTTAAGCCAAGCCGGCAGACGGCGAGGTGAACTTTAGTTGCGGTGCATCCTCCAATAGAATCACCAGGCCCTCCTCAAGACACCAGCCTTCCGCTCTGCCTTCTCCAGGACAGGTCCTCCCCTGGTTTCCTCCATTGAGCGGCTTCCTCCCGCAGGACGGACAGCACAGGATCACCTTCAAAGTGTAGGCCCAGTCAGCATAACTGGGCCTACTTGGTAGAGTTGCAGCCCCGAGGCCAAGAACACACACAAGCTCCTCGCGCCAGGAGGGCCGCGAGGGGAAAAGAGCACCCCTCAAAATGGCGTCTGCCCCTTAAGTACCCTTCCCCAGCATGTTGTCGGATTTTCCACTGACAAATGTTGGATGGCATGCTTTAAAATTTTCCGTGGACAATTGTCTGCTGTCCGATTTTCCGAGCGTGTGTACACAAAAGTCCAAAGTACAAACACGCATGCTCGGAAGCAATGCTCACCAAACACAACATTAGCAGAAGGTGACCAAAGGGTGGCGCTAAAGAGCTGAAAAAACACATAGTTTTTTGTTTGTTGGCCGACAAAAGTCCTATGCTTTGTCTGCGGAAAATCCGATCGTGTGTACCAGGCTTAAGGCTCCATGCACACTGAAGCTCATAAACGTCAGTTTTTGGGAATTTGGGAGTTTTTTTTAACAGCCATAAACTCCCCTCTATTATGTGTCTATGCACACATGGACGTTTTTGGACGTTTATCAGCAGTGAAGTTTATAGACTGTTGTCTAAACGCAAAATCGCATTCAGGAGCTGTTTTTCTGACTACAAAAAACACTTGAAAATGTTAAACGCCCATAAACGCTCAAAAACGTGGCTCACCGGCGTTTAACGTTTTTGATCCATTGAAAAAAAAAACCGCTAATGTGGAAAAACGCTAATAAACGCTATTGAAAAAACATGAAAAGGCGTTGAAAGACTCCCTGCAAAGCTACTGGCGTTTTTTATAAAGTTATTTTAATGTCCAGTGTGCATGAGGCCTAACTTATACAGCGCTGTCCATTTACACAGAAACTTACATATACAGTGGAACCTCGGATTACGAGTTACGCGGTTAACAAGCGTTTCGCAATACAAGCACTGCATTTCTAAAAATCCTAACTCGGTTTGCGAGTGTTGTCACGCAAAACGAGCAGGATTCAGGCCAAAGCGGTGTGCAGTAACGCTTTTGGCCTGAGGTGGGGGGGCGTCGGAGCCGAATGGAGCCGATCGGTGCCGTTCGGAAGTGCACGGAAAGGCCTGAGGACAGTTCGGCTGACCTCGGCAAACCTTGGAAAGGCTCGTGAACGGAGTCTTTCTGAGGTTTGCCGAGGTCAGCCGAACTGTTCGGCCATTTCCGAGGCTCTCCGGCGCCCCCCGCCTCTGGCCGCATGCGGTATTGCATGCTATTGAAGTCAATGCGGAACAAATTATTTTCGTTTCCATTGACTTCAATGGGGAAACTCACTTTGATATGCGAGTACTTTGGATTACGAGCATTCTCCTGGAACAGATTATGCACGTAATCCAAGGTTCCACTGTATATTATATATTCACATCAGTCCCTGCTCTCAAGGAGCTTACAATCGAAGGTCCCTAACTCACATTCATTCATACATATACTAGGGGCCAATGAAGACAGAAGCCAATTAACCTACCAGCATGTCTTTGGAGTGTGGGAGGAAACCGGAGTACCCGGAGGAAACACGCACAGGGCCAGGGAGAACATGCAAACTCCAGGCAGTTTGTACCTTGGTTGGATTCAAACCAATGACCCTACTGCTGCTTGCCATTGGGCTGCCCCCATTTACAATTAATATTCGATGCCCCACACATAACAATTATCACTTATAAATTGCAAGGACGGATCAACTCCCCGCACACCGCAACTCATCATCACCCTGCGCTTATGGCAGAGATCACACAGCTGTACGGCACATGATGGATTCCTCTTGAGGCAGTGCCAGGGTCAGGTATTCAGACCGCATCCGAAGTCTTTTAACAGATCGTCATTTAATCAAAAGGAATTCCCAGGGTGCAGTGCTCATTTTTTTTTTGGCGGCGTTGTGGTTGAGATTGTCCCTTCTTGCTGCGTTTTGCTGATTCTGAACATTAATTTGATGTGTGCGGACAGCGCGGCAATGCGCAAGGCCTCGTCAGGGGCATCAAGCAGGAAATTGCGGCTATTACCGAAGCTGGGGAAGACATAACTTATCACAGCGCTTCTAAATTTAGACGTCCGACAGAACAATTCTGCGGCTTCTCCTTTGTCTAGAACAATTCGCCGGCTACAAAAATCTGCTGAATTGCAAAGATAAAAGGTAAACTCTGGACAAACATGAACTTTCCTTCTGTAAACGTACTCATGGCAGAGCTCTTAAACATCTCTAATCTAAAATTTGTGTTGTCAGGAAAGCCGGGTACATGATCATGCCCAGAGACCTGCGAATGAGCACAGAACGGTCTGCAGACCTGTGCAGTGTGCACAGGTTTAGGGTGTGCGCAAATGCGCATGTGTGTGTCCATTAACATGCATGCTGCCATTGATCTAGTCCAGTCATGGCGAACCTTTTTGACCCGAGTGCCCAAACTGAAATAAATAAGTTAGTTTTGTGTTGCAAAGTGCCAACACGGCATTTCGCGAGAGAGGGGGGCTGAGCGAAAGAGGGGGTGTGTGTGAGAGAGAGAGAGATGGGGGGGGGGTGTGTGTGTGTGTGAGAGAGAAAGAGAGAGAGAGAGAGAGGTTTGTGAGAGGGAGAGGGGTTGTGTGTGTGTGTGTGTGAGAGAGAGAGGTTGTGTGAGAGAGAGGGGTTGTGTGAGAGAGAGAGGGGTTGTGTATGAAAGAGAGATGGGTTGTGTGAGAGAGAGAGGGGGGTTGTGTGAGAGAGAGAGGGGGGTTGTGTGTGTGAGAGAGAGAGGGGGTTGTGTGAGAGAGAGAGGGGGGCTGAGCGAAAGAGGGTGTGTGTGTGTGAGAGAGAGAGATGGGGGTGTGTGTGTGTGTGTGTGAGAGAGAGAGAGAGAGAGAGAGAGAGAGAGAGAGGTTTGTGAGAGGTAGGGATGAGCTTCGTGTTCGAGTCGAACATACGTTCGACTCGAACATCGGCTGTTCGATCGTTCGACGAAGATCGAACGATTTGGGCCGTTCGCGCCAAATTGGAGTGACGCGAACGGCCCACAATGCACTACGCCATCGCAGTGTCATCCAGGCGCTGTGATTGGCCAAGCATGCACTGTGACCCCGCATGCTTGGCCAATCACAGCGCCGGCAGCGAGGAGAGCAATGATTGGCCACAGGCAGGATGCCTGTGGCCAATTATTGCTGAGGGTGTTTAGTACACGCCCCACACTATAAAAGGCCGCCAGCACGGCGGCCTAGTGTAGTGTGTTCCGGAGCAGGGATAGAGCAGCATAGGCAGGGACAGTGACATTTATTTCTTTCTTGCTTAACCTGGATTCCTTTAGTTTAGGGAAAGAGAAGGATAGGTAGGGAGAGTGTCAGTGTGTTTTGTGCTTGTGCTATAGTGTGCTTAAAAAAAACATTTTTTCTAGGGACAGAAAACTGTAGGTAGGGAGAGTGTCAGTTTCTTTCACTGTGCAAGTCCTTGTTTCCAGGGACCTGGAAGGACAGTGAGTGAATTCTCCTTGTGCTATATTGTGCTTAAAAAAAACATTTTTTCTAGGGACAGAAAACTGTAGGTAGGGAGAGTGTCAGTTTCTTTCACTGTGCAAGTCCTTGTTTCCAGGGACCTGGAAGGACAGTGAGTGAATTCTCCTTGTGCTATATTGTGCTTAAAAAAAACATTTTTTCTAGGGACAGAAAACTGTAGGTAGGGAGAGTGTCAGTTTCTTTCACTGTGCAAGTCCTTGTTTCTAGGGACCTGGAAGGACAGTGAGTGAATTCTCCTTGTGCTATATTGTGCTTAAAAAAAAACATTTTTTCTAGGGACAGAAAACTGTAGGTAGGGAGAGTGTCAGTTTCTTTCACTGTGCAAGTCCTTGTTTCTAGGGACCTGGAAGGACAGTGAGTGAATTCTCCTTGTGCTATATTGTGCTTAAAAAAAACATTTTTTCTAGGGACAGAAAACTGTAGGTAGGGAGAGTGTCAGTTTCTTTCACTGTGCAAGTCCTTGTTTCCAGGGACCTGGAAGGATAGTGAGTGAATTCTCCTTGTGCTATATTGTGCTTAAAAAAACATTTTTTCTAGGGACAGAAAACTGTAGGTAGGGAGAGTGTCAGTTTCTTTCACTGTGCAAGTCCTTGTTTCTAGGGACCTGGAAGGACAGTGAGTGAATTCTCCTTGTGCTATATTGTGCTTAAAAAAAACATTTTTTCTAGGGACAGAAAACTGTAGGTAGGGAGAGTGTCAGTTTCTTTCACTGTGCAAGTCCTTGTTTCCAGGGACCTGGACGGACAGTGAGTGAATTCTCCTTGTGCTATATTGTGCTTAAAAAAAACATTTTTTCTAGGGACAGAAAACTGTAGGTAGGGAGAGTGTCAGTTTCTTTCACTGTGCAAGTCCTTGTTTCCAGGGACCTGGAAGGACAGTGAGTGAATTCTCCTTGTGCTATATTGTGCTTAAAAAAAACATTTTTTCTAGGGACAGAAAACTGTAGGTAGGGAGAGTGTCAGTTTCTTTCACTGTGCAAGTCCTTGTTTCTAGGGACCTGGAAGGACAGTGAGTGAATTCTCCTTGTGCTATATTGTGCTTAAAAAAAACATTTTTTCTAGGGACAGAAAACTGTAGGTAGGGAGAGTGTCAGTTTCTTTCACTGTGCAAGTCCTTGTTTCTAGGGACCTGGAAGGACAGTGAGTGAATTCTCCTTGTGCTATATTGTGCTTAAAAAAAACATTTTTTCTAGGGACAGAAAACTGTAGGTAGGGAGAGTGTCAGTTTCTTTCACTGTGCAAGTCCTTGTTTCCAGGGACCTGGAAGGACAGTGAGTGAATTCTCCTTGTGCTATATTGTGCTTAAAAAAAACATTTTTTCTAGGGACAGAAAACTGTAGGTAGGGAGAGTGTCAGTTTCTTTCACTGTGCAAGTCCTTGTTTCCAGGGACCTGGAAGGACAGTGAGTGAATTCTCCTTGTGCTATATTGTGCTTAAAAAAAACATTTTTTCTAGGGACAGAAAACTGTAGGTAGGGAGAGTGTCAGTTTCTTTCACTGTGCAAGTCCTTGTTTCTAGGGACCTGGAAGGACAGTGAGTGAATTCTCCTTGTGCTATATTGTGCTTAAAAAAAACATTTTTTCTAGGGACAGAAAACTGTAGGTAGGGAGAGTGTCAGTTTCTTTCACTGTGCAAGTCCTTGTTTCAAGGGACAGAGAAGGACACCTGAAGGTAGCCCTTATTGCTTTTTTCCCATCTCCCTGCAGGCCATCTATTAGAATGTCTGGAAGGCAAACAAGGAGAGGCAGACAGTCAGGAGGCAATAAAAGAGGGCAAGCAGGCTCTGTGTCTGGGGGCAACAGTGCTGGTCGTGGACGCGGTGCATTGTCATCAGCACATGGCCATGGGACACGCTTGTCCTTCTTTTCCGCAGCTGGACATGTTGAGCCACATCATGCCGAAGACTTGGTAGAGTGGATGACCAAGCCCTCCTCCTCCTCCTCATCCTCTCTCACCCAGGCTCAGGGTACTGGCAAAGCAGCTGCCAAAGCGTCCTCTTCCCTGGTATCAATGTCAGACTCATCATCAGTCACTCCTTCCCTAGACCCACCATGTCCTCCTCCTGAGGAGTCCCCCGAACTGTTTGAGCACAGTGTTGGGTACATGCTCCAGGAGGATGCCCAGCGTTTCGAAGGGTCTGATGATGAAACCCAGCTACAGGAAGGCAGTAGGGTGAGAGCAGACAGAGGGGATGCTCAAGAAGGACACCAATCTGGCAGTCATGTTCCAGCAGCTGCAGCATACTGCCAGATTGGCTCCAGTGATGAGGAGGGAGGGGATGATGAGGTCACTGACTCCACGTGGGTGCCTAATAGGAGAGAGGAGGAGGAGGATGAGGAGGAGGCACATCTCCAACGAGACAGGATGCCCTTTGGTGGCCAGCGTGAGGGCAGTACACCGACGGAATCACACCGCAGAGCTCCGCCTGTGCAGGGCGCTGCCTCTGCCCGTCATTCAAAAAGTTCCTTGGTGTGGGCCTTTTTTGAGGCTAGTGCATCAGATCGCACAGCTGCTGTTTGCAACATATGTCTCAAGCGTATATCGCGTGGCCAAAACATCAGCCGCTTGGGTACCACATGCCTGACCAGACATATGTTGACCTGCCATGCAGCTCGTTGGCAAGCCTACCTCAAAGACCCACACCAAAGAACAAAGCGGACCTCTCCTTGCACCGCATCAGCTGGGATCTCCAACCCCACTATAACTTCAGTCCTCTCTGAAACATGCACTGAGAGGAATGAAGGTGTAGAATTAGGTGTGTCACAGCCAAGTACTTGCGGCCACTCTGCTAGCAGTACACCGACGTCCGATTCTAGCAGGCAAATTTCCCTGCCCCAGCTGCTGGACCGTCGAAAGAAGTTCACTCCCAGCCATCCACATGCCCAGCGGTTGAATGCTAGCTTGGCTAAATTGCTAGCGCTTCAACTGCTGCCTTTTCAGTTGGTAGACTCGGCCCCCTTCCGTGAGTTTGTGCAATGTGCGGTTCCTCAGTGGCAGGTTCCCAAACGCCACTTTTTCTCACGGAAGGCTATTCCGGCTCTCTACCGGCATGTGGAAGGCAATGTCTTGGCCTCGCTGGACAGGGCGGTCAGCGGTAAGGTGCATATTACCGCTGACTCATGGTCCAGCAGGCATGGACAGGGACGTTACCTTTCTTTCACGGCCCATTGGGTCACTCTTTTGGCAGCTGGGAAGGATGCAGGACAAGGTGCAGTAGTGTTGGAGGTTGTCCCACCGCCACGCCTCCAAAATGCTACTACTGGTTGTGACACACCTCTCTCCTCCACCCCCTCCTCTTCTTCTTCCTCCATGGCCTCTTCCTGTGGTTTGTCCTATGAACCAGCGGTGCTCCGTAGCCGTTCACGGGGCTACGCAAGTACGCAGGCAAAAAGATGCCATGCCGTGCTTGCGCTGGTGTGTTTGGGGGACAGAAGCCACACTGGGGCAGAGGTCCTGTCTGCTCTGCAGGGCCAGGCCGAGAGGTGGTTGACGCCACGCCAGCTTAAGCCAGGAATGGTGGTTTGCGACAATGGCACCAACCTCCTCTCCGCCCTCCGACAGGGACAACTGACCCATGTGCCCTGTGTGGCTCACGTCCTTAACCTGGTGGTGCAGCGGTTCTTGGGCAGGTACCCGGGCTTACAGGATGTCCTGAGGCAGGCCAGGAAAGTCTGTGTGCATTTCCGCAGATCTTATAATGCCAGTGCTCGCCTGGCTGAGCTGCAAAAGGAGTTGAACCTGCCCAAGAACCGCCTTATATGTGACATGCCCACCAGGTGGAACTCAACGTTGGCCATGCTGCAGCGGCTGCACACGCAGCAGAGGGCCATCAATGAGTACCTGTGCGACTACGGCACCAGGACAGGGTCAGGGGAGCTTGGTTTTTTTTCTCCACGCCAGTGGGGCATGATCAGGGATGCATGCACTGTCCTGGCACCATTTGAGGAGGCCACGAGGATGGTGAGCAGTGACAGTGCATGCATCAGTGACACTGTACCTCTTGTCCACCTGTTGGAGCACACGCTGCGTGGAATAATGGACAGGGCACTTGAGGCAGAACAGAGGCAGGAAGAGGAGGACTTCCTTGCCTCTCAAGGCCCCCTTTACCCAGACAGTGTTCCTTCTGTCCCACCCATCGCACAGGAAGAGGAAGAGGAGGAGGAGGAGGAGGATTGTGTCAGCATGGAGGTGGAGGCTGGCACTCAGCATCATCAGCAGCAGTCTTTTAGGGATGATTTACAGTCCCAAGAAACCAGTGGACTTGTACGTGGCTGGGAGGAGGTGACTGCGGATCATGTCGTCCTTAGTGACCCAGAGGACTCCGGAGCGAATGCCTCAGCAAACCTACGCTGCATGGCCTCCCTGATCCTGCAAAGTCTGCGGAAGGATCCTCGTATTCTTCGGATCAAGGAGAGGGACCATTACTGGCTGGCCACTCTCCTTGATCCACGGTACAAGGGTAAGGTTGCGGACCTTATGTTACCGTCGCAGAGGGAGCAGAGGATGAGACAACTCCGGGAGGCCTTGCAGAAAGGTCTGTGCAACGCGTTCCCAGAGACTGGGAGGTTACAAACTCCTGGTCCTGGACAACGAGTTGCTGAGGCTTCGGCCAGTCAAAGAAGGAGCGGTGGGGAAGGTGGCCGTCTGACCGATGCGTTCAGACAATTCTTTAGTCCGCAGCCCCAAAGTATGATTGGTTCCAGCAACCATCGCCAGCGTCTGATAAACATGGTGCAGGAATATCTAGGGGCAAGGTCAGACTTGGACACCTTCCCCACCGAAAATCCTCTGGCTTACTGGGTCTTGAGGATGGATCACTGGCCAGAGCTTGCACAGTATGCAATTGAGCTACTGGCCTGTCCTGCATCCAGCGTTCTTTCGGAACGCACATTCAGTGCTGCTGGAGGATTTGTCACGGATCACAGGGTGCGCCTGTCCACCGACTCGGTTGATCGACTGACTTTCATCAAGATGAACCAGTCTTGGATCACCACCAGCTACCACACACCTGATGCTGATATAACAGACTAATTGATTTTAACATGTCACGTCCCTTCAAGACTGATGCTGATGCTGAGTGCCTGTGCTGTTATGTTGACTGGCTATCCTCCTCCTCCGAGTCCTCAATGATACGATTGATGATGATAGCTTGGAAGATCATTTTTGTTTATGGGTGCCGCCACCAGTGGCTAAGGCCCAATTTTTCAGCCCCTGTTTTACAGGGGCGTGTACTTACAATTTTTTTAGCAATAATTTGCCATAGGGCTCATTGCTGTGCTCCAAGTACAGTATCTGTGAGGGGTTGTAGTGTTGTGCCACCAGTGCCTAAGGCCCAATTTTTCAGCCCCTGTTTAAAAGGGGCGTGTCATTACAATTTTTGAAGCAATACTTTGCAACAGGGCTCATTGCTGTGCTCCAAGTACAGTATCTGTGAGGGGTTGTAGTGTTGTGCCACCAGTGCCTAAGGCCCAATTTTTCAGCCCCTGTTTAACAGGGGCGTGTCATTACAATTTTTGAAGCAATACTTTGCAACAGGGCTCATTGCTGTGCTCCAAGTACAGTATCTGTGAGGGGTTGTAGTGTTGTGCCACCAGTGCCTAAGGCCCAATTTTTCAGCCCCTGTTTAACAGGGGCGTGTCATTACAATTTTTGAAGCAATACTTTGCAACAGGGCTCATTGCTGTGCTCCAAGTACAGTATCTGTGAGGGGTTGTAGTGTTGTGCCACCAGTGCCTAAGGCCCAATTTTTCAGCCCCTGTTCAACAGGGGCATGCAATTACAATTCTTGATCTAATAATTCACAGCAGGGCCCATTGCTGCACCCACCAAGAGTAACTCTGAGGGCTTACAGTGTTGTGGCAACGCCACCACCACCACCACCACGAAAGGCCCAATTTTTCAGCCCCTGTTCAAAAGGGGCATGTAATTACAATTCTTGATCTAATAATTCACAGCAGGGCCCATTCCTGCACCCACCAAGAGTAACTCTGAGGGCTTACAGTGTTGTGGCAACACCACCACCACCACCACCACCACCACGAAAGGCCCAATTTTTCAGCCCCTGTTCAACAGGGGCATGCAATTACAATTCTTGATCTAATAATTCACAGCAGGGCCCATTGCTGCACCCACCAAGAGTAACTGTCAGGGCTTACAGTGTTGTGGCACCAGCACCACCATCAAAGGCCCAATTTTTACTACCACTGTTCAACAATTATATGTAATTAAAATTCCTGATATAATAGTTGACAGCAGGGCGTTCCAGCACCAACCAAGAGTAACTGTGAGTGCTTACAGTGTTGTGCCAACACCAACAACTAAGGGGCCTATTTCTGCAGAGTATATACGGCAGGTCCCTACTTTCAAACATCCAACTTACAAACGACTCCTACTTGCAAACGCAAGAAGACAACAGGAAGTGAGAGGAAATCTACCCCTAGGAAGGAAAATTCTCTCCTGTAAGAATAAATATGGGAGAAAGGTGTCTCCTCTGTACTGATGCTTTATCAGCAATCCTTGTTTCAAGAAAAACACCACATTTCAAAAACAGTTGTCATTGGGACGGAAAGTGAGGTGAAATGTTCTGAACAGGGGCACAGACAGCAAAACAAATGTTACAGGGGTGATAACCCTTACCTATGTTTCCCAAAAAGTTTAAAAATTGATTTTTGGTCTGGAGCTACACTTCAACAATGTACCTGTTCAAAATTACAAACACATTCTACATAAGAACAAACCTACAGTCCCTGTCTTGTATGCACCGCCTGTATACGGCTGTTCAGAGTATATAGGGCCTTTTTTATTTTATGTGCGGGGTTCCCCTTAATATCCATACAAGACCCAAAGGGGCTGGTAATGGGCTGGGGTGGGGGGGGGGGGGGGGGGGGTCATGGGGTAGCTATGCCATTTTTCTTAAAGATTTTCATCCATATTACCGGGACCAGACATTACATTAAAGCCGCAAGAAGTTTTAAATGGCTTTTTTTTCCTTTAGAAGTGTCATTTTGTGCAGGGACAGTTCTAAACACGGGAAACACGTGGCACTTCACAGGCATACTTTAGACACCCCCCAGGTACGATATTTAAAGGAATATTTGACTTTTTTTTTTCACTTTATGCATCATTAAAATGACTGCTCCCGAAAAACGACCGTTTTTAAAACTTCTTTTTGCATTGATACATGTCCCCTGGTGCAGAACCCGGGTTCCAAAACCCTTTTTAGGACAATAACATGCATAATAGTTGTTATAATTAGCACTTTAGAATTTGAACGTTCGCATCCATTGTATTTAATAGGGTTCTAATGTTCGTACAAACTTTCGGTCCGTTCGCGGGTTCTGGTGCGAACCGAACCCGGGGGTGTTCGGCTCATCACTAGTGAGAGGGAGAGGGGTTGTGTGTGTGTGTGTGAGAGAGAGAGAGAGAGAGAGAGAGAGAGGTTGTGTGAGAGAGAGGGGTTGTGTGAGAGAGAGAGGGGTTGTGTATGAAAGAGAGATGGGTTGTGTGAGAGAGAGGGGTTGTGTGAGAGAGAGAGGGGTTGTGTATGAAAGAGAGATGGGTTGTGTGAGAGAGAGAGGGGGTTGTGTGAGAGAGAGAGAGGGGGTTGTGTGTGAGAGAGAGAGGGGGTTGTGTGAGAGAAAGGGGATGTGTGAGAGAGAGCGGGGGGGTTGTGTGAGAGAGAGGGGGCATGTGTGAGAGAGGGAGGATTGTGCAAGAGAGAGGGGGGTTGTGAGAGAGAGGGGGTTGTGAGAGAGAGGGAGGATTGTGCAAGAGAGAGAGGGGGGTTGTGAGAGAGAGGGGAGAGAGAAGGGGGACTGAGAGGGGTGTGTGAGAGAGGGGGGACAGAGAGGGGGTGTGTGAGAGAGGGGGGTCAGAGAGGGGGTGTGTGAGAGAGGGGGGTCAGAGAGGGGGTGTGTAAGAGAGGGGGGACAGAGAGAGAGAGATGCTGAGAAAGGGGGAACAGAGAGAGAGGGGTGTGTGAGAGAGAGGGGTGTGTGAGAGAGAGGGGGACTGAAAAAGAAGGGGGCTAAGAGAGGAGGGTGGCTGAGAGACCTCTAGCTCTGTCCTATTTTGCCATACCTGCTCTGCCTCCCTGCCCCAGTCTTTGTCTGCAGGTAGTCAGGGTATAATTGTGCCCGGTACCTGTCTCCATCCTTGATCCAGGAGAGCTCTCTGCTCTGTTCCATACAGCGGCTCCCTCACAGCCTGCGCCTCTCGCCTGTACTCGTCTTCAGGGCCCACAGTCCGCCTGTTCTTCGGGCCTCACTGTTGAAGAGGAGGTTTAAAGGCGTCCAGGTCCGGAAGGCGCCAGGGATGCTGTTCCCGCTGCGCCCCTCTTCGGCCGTCAAGTAAGCGATTAAGCTTTTCTCTCCCTCTCATGCTCTCAGGCCTGTAACCTCCCGCATGGAGGCTGCTGGGCCGCCCACTCACTCGGGCATATCGTTCCCTGCACTTCGCCGCTGCTTGCTTCTCTCCCTCCCATGCTCTCAGGCCTGTAACCTTCCGCGCAGAGGCTTCGGGGGCCGCCCATTCACTCGGGCAGATCGTTTCCTGCACCTTGCTGCTGCTTGCTGCCGGGCTTTCCCCGTCGGGAACCCGATCCCTCTTGCGTGCCCACAGAGATGGCTCTGCGTGCCAGCTGGGGCACGCGTGCCATAGGTTCGCCATCACTGATCTAGTCTCTGTTGGTTTGGTACTGTTTCCTGCCGGTGTGATACTGACTAGACATGTGCAATTCGTTTCGTTCCGAATTTGTTTTTTTAACAAATTTTGACGAATTCGGAACTATCCAAATTAACGAAAACCCGTTTAACAAATTTTTCCTGAATATTCGAAAATTCACAAATTCGTAAATTTGAATATTCAAAGATTTGAATATTCGAAAATTCGTTACTTTGAATATTTGAAAATTTTGAAATTTGAAAATTCTGAAATTCGAAAATCCTAAATTTTGGAAATTCAAAAATCTGAAAATTTGAAAGTCTGAAAATAAGAATGAAAATTCGAAAGAACTAAAATAAGAAAATAAGAAAAAAATCCAAAAATTCGAAGACCCGAAAACTCAAAAAAACTGAAATAATAACTAACTAATAATAACTTAACTATTACTAACTATTAAATTATAGGTATTGGAATTTCCTTTCAAATTTGGCTGTTAGAGAACGTAACGAATACGAATTTATCCAAAGTTCTGAATGATCTGAAATAACGAATGCCGTATCCAAGCGAATGGAACGTAACGAATAATTAATAATAAATAACAATAATAATAATAATGAAAACTTTTTTCTATTATTATTATTATTAATTCATTCCCTTCCATTTGTTTCGGATAATTTGTAACTTTGGATAAATTTGTATTCGTTACGTTGACTAACAACCCAATTTGAAAGGAAATTCCAACACCTATAATTTATTAGTTAGTTATTATTAGTTAGTTAGTCATTATTTAGGATTTTTGGGGTTTTCATTCTTATTTTCGGATTTTCGAATTTACAAATTTTGAATTTACGATTTTTCGAATTTACGAATTTTGATCATAACGACTAACCCGAAAAATTAAAAAAAATAAATAAATGAAAACGAAAATGAACAAAGTTTTCAGCAGTGCACATGTCTAATACTGACCCCGTCTTGGCTTCCATTTCTGCCTGAATCTGCATCTCCGCTGCCTAGTCACTGCCAACTTCTGCTCACCTGACCACGGTTACATATACGTAGTTACATAGTTTCCTGTGATGACATCTTAAACAGAATAGAATATTCTGCCATTCTATCATAGGCACCTATGCCACTCCATGTCCTTTCATGCCCTGTCATCAATCTCAAGGGAAAACCATACAGGAGCTGTAAGGGGAAGCCCTCTCATCAGTTTGGCCCCCACCATGTATGTGACCCATCTCCATGGCTGCCTGCTTAGTAGCGTTTCAGGGTTTGCCGGCGTTCTAATCCTCGCAACAGTCCTGAATCCAAGCCTGGGAAAGGACCAGCCAGCCTGTTCCCTGGTTCCAGCCTTGCCCTCTCTCTGAGCCCAGTGCAACAACATTTTCCTGCGTTTGGAGCATGCAACAGAGATTGCTCAGAATCATGTGACAAGAGGCTGTAGGTGAGAAAGAAGCACTGCTAAAGGCCTGCTGAATACAATTCATGTTAGGATAACAACTTTAGGCATTTTTGGCATTCCTTTGTATGATTTTTCTTGCCCTGAGCTGCTCTTGTGGCTTCATTCAGACATTTATGCGTGAAATAATGCGTTAACACCTATATTTTAATATATGTTACAGCAGGGGTAGGCAACCTGGGGCCCTCCAGCTACATTTCCCATGAGGCTTTGCAAGGCTGGCAGTTAAAATTACTCCCAGAGGCATGATGGGACTTGTATTTCTGCAACAGCTGGAGGGCCCCAGGTTGCCTACCCCTGCTTTTCAGCAATGAGTTACAATGATATTGCATATGAATGACACCCAACACACCTGTGTGACAGACCCAACCAGGACAGGGGCTTTTGGTGGGGACTGCAGGATAGCCTCTTGCCTATTGACTATGGACCCTGGCTTTTGAGGGGGCTTTATTCTTGGGAGATGTATGCCTGGGGTACCCTTGGTGTGGTCTTGCTTTGGATTTGGGTCCATGTCTTCCCAAAACACACAGACTCTGGGAATATAGGCCCGGGATACAGATTTGGGCTCTTTGTGCCCAAACCAGCAATGACAGCTTTAGACTGTGAGACTCAGAGTAGATGTTAATACAATCAGCTCAAACCAACCTTATACTGGGGTCTCCTGCTATAGTCGGTGTGTCTCTCCCATTGTGTGTCTCTTAGGCGTGCATTCTCATTGTTAATTGAGTCACCTGTTGTTTCTGTCTGTCTGCTCATCTCTTGGAGATGTGATTAATATTGTTTCCACTTTACCTTGTTATTGAACTATTGTGGGATGTTATGTGTTTATGCTTATGATACCGCGTAATGTACTTTGTGTATCCAGGGTTGTAGACTGGTGCCTGAATGGTCTGGGTGGGCACTGAGTCACCTAAGTGACTAGTTGTTTAATTAGCTTAAAGCGGAGGTTCACACGATTTTTTAACTTTACCTTATCCCCATCAGCGCTATGAAGAGATGCTCAAATGAAAAGATTTTTATTTTTTTTGTTGCTGTATTTACCGTAGAATCAGTGAGTATTGTGGCACATCCTGGTTGTCCCTCCCGCGGGAGTGGGCGTGTATATTTTTTTTCCCCCTGAGGCGCAGTGTCTCCTGGGAGCTCAGTGTCATGCTTCCCATGATTAAGTGCGGAACTCCGCCGCGCAATCCCGAGAGTTTAGTTGCCATCACAACGGGTCGGGAACTTCTGACGACGCCGCCCCGTTGTGATGGCAACCTCAGAGTTTACGGCGCTCCGCGCCGTTAACATTGAGCATGCGCGGGTACTCGCAGTGAATGCTGGGAGCTCAGCATTCACTGCATACAGGAAATCAATGCTTGTGGGCTTCACATGCCCACAAGCAAGATGGAACCGGCCAGCATAGTTTTTTATAAGTTCTTTTTAAATATAAAAACGGACATCGGGGGAATTATTAGACAAAACAAGTGAGTGTTGTATTGTTATTAGGCAAGTATCAGAATGACTGAAAAAAAAAATTAATGGTCAGCGGACTTCCGCTTTAATGTTTATGTTGGCTGTTCCCTGGATGTGTGCTAATGATATTCCTGTTTACAGTTCCATTGTTAGGATAATGTGATCAGGCCATTACCTGATCTTGCTTGGTATGTATTCTGTGTGAATTTACAATAAAGTCAATTCCAGTTCCAGTTTACACCTAAGCTAGTGTCGTCTAGTATCTTGGGAGCAATATTCAGCTATAATGCCTGGTTCCAGGTTTCAGACTGGAGGAAGCTATATCTGGATGGAGGCACCCAAGCTGAGTGCTGGTTGTTTCGTCACAACTAGTGATGAGCCGAACACCCCCGGGTTCGGTTCGCACCAGAACCCGCGAACGGACCGAAAGTTCGAACGAACATTAGAACCCTATTAAATACAATGGATGCGAACGTTCGAATTCTAAAGTGCTAATTATAACAACTATTATGCATGTTATTGTCATAAATAGGGTTTGGGAACCCGGGTTCTGCACCAGGGGACATGTATCAATGCAAAAAGAAGTTTTAAAAACGGTCGTTTTTCGGGAGCAGTCATTTTAATGATGCATAAAGTGAAAAAAAAAAAGTCAAATATTCCTTTAAATATCGTACCTGGGGGGTGTCTAAAGTATGCCTGTGAAGTGCCACGTGTTTCCCGTGTTTAGAACTGTCCCTGCACAAAATGACACTTCTAAAGGAAAAAAAAGCCATTTAAAACTGCTTGCGGCTTTAATGTAATGTCTGGTCCCGGTAATATGGATGAAATTCTTTAAGAAAAATGGCATAGCTACCCCATGACCCCCCCCCACCCCAGCCCATTACCAGCCCCTTTGGGTCTTGTATGGATATTAAGGGGAACCCCGCACATAAAATAAAAAAGGCCCTATATACTCTGAACAGCCGTATACAGGCGGTGCTACTGCATACAAGACAGGGACTGTAGGTTTGTTCTTATGTAGAATCTGTTTGTAATTTTGAACAGGTACATTGTTTAAGTGTAGCTCCAGCCCAAAAATCTATTTTTAAACTTTTTGGGAAACATAGGTAAGGGTTATCACCCCTGTAACATTTGTTTTGCTGTCTGTGCCCCTGTTCAGAACATTTCACCTCACTTTCCGTCCCAATGACAACTGTTTTTGAAATGTGGTGTTTTTCTTGAAACAAGGATTGCTGATAAAGCATCAGTACAGATGAGACCCCTTTCTCCCATATTTATTCTTACAGGAGAGAATTTTCCTTTCTAGGGGTAGATTTCCTCTCACTTCCTGTTGTCTTCTTTCGTTTGCAAGTAGGAGTCGTTTGTAAGTTGGATGTTTGAAAGTAGGGACCTGCCGTATATACTCTGCAGAAATAGGCCCCTTAGTTGTTGGTGTTGGCACAACACTGTAAGCACTCAGATACTCTTGGTTGGTGCTGGAACGCCCTGCTGTCAACTATTATATCAGGAATTTTAATTACATATAATTGTTGAACAGTGGTAGTAAAAATTGGGGCTTTGATGGTGGTGCTGGTGCCACAACACTGTAAGCCCTGACAGTTACTCTTGGTGGGTGCAGCAATGGGCCCTGCTGTGAATTATTAGATCAAGAATTGTAATTACATGCCCCTTTTGAACAGGGGCTGAAAAATTGGGCCTTTCGTGGTGGTGGTGGTGGTGGCGTTGCCACAAGACTGTAAGCCCTCAGAGTTACTCTTGGTGGGTGCAGCAATGGACCCTGCTGTGAATTATTAGATCAAGAATTGTAATTGCATGCCCCTGTTGAACAGGGGCTGAAAAATTGGGCCTTAGGCACTGGTGGCACAACACTACAACCCCTCACAGATACTGTACTTGGAGCACAGCAATGAGCCCTGTTGCAAAGTATTGCTTCAAAAATTGTAATGACACGCCCCTGTTAAACAGGGGCTGAAAAATTGGGCCTTAGGCACTGGTGCCACAACACTCCAACCCCTCACAGATACTGTACTTGGAGCACAGCAATGAGCCCTATGGCAAATTATTGCTAAAAAAATTGTAATTACACGCCCCTGTAAAACAGGGGCTGAAAAATTGGGCCTTAGCCACTGGTGGCGGCACCCATAAACAAAAATGATCTTCCAAGCTATCATCATCAATCGTATCATTGAGGACTCGGAGGAGGAGGATAGCCAGTCAACATAACAGCACAGGCACTCAGCATCAGCATCAGTCTTGAAGGGATGTGACATGTTAAAATCAATTAGTCTGTTATATCAGCATCAGGTGTGTGGTAGCTGGTGGTGATCCAAGACTGGTTCATCTTGATGAAAGTCAGTCGATCAACCGAGTCGGTGGACAGGCGCACCCTGTGATCCGTGACAAATCCTCCAGCAGCACTGAATGTGCGTTCCGAAAGAACGCTGGATGCAGGACAGGCCAGTAGCTCAATTGCATACTGTGCAAGCTCTGGCCAGTGATCCATCCTCAAGACCCAGTAAGCCAGAGGATTTTCGGTGGGGAAGGTGTCCAAGTCTGACCTTGCCCCTAGATATTCCTGCACCATGTTTATCAGACGCTGGCGATGGTTGCTGGAACCGATCATACTTTGGGGCTGCGGACTAAAGAATTGTCTGAACGCATCGGTCAGACGGCCACCTTCCCCACCGCTCCTTCTTTGACTGGCCGAAGCCTCAGCAACTCGTTGTCCAGGACCAGGAGTTTGTAACCTCCCAGTCTCTGGGAACGCGTTGCACAGACCTTTCTGCAAGGCCTCCCGGAGTTGTCTCATCCTCTGCTCCCTCTGCGACGGTAACATAAGGTCCGCAACCTTACCCTTGTACCGTGGATCAAGGAGAGTGGCCAGCCAGTAATGGTCCCTCTCCTTGATCCGAAGAATACGAGGATCCTTCCGCAGACTTTGCAGGATCAGGGAGGCCATGCAGCGTAGGTTTGCTGAGGCATTCGCTCCGGAGTCCTCTGGGTCACTAAGGACGACATGATCCGCAGCCACCTCCTCCCAGCCACGTACAAGTCCACTGGTTTCTTGGGACTGTAAATCATCCCTAAAAGACTGCTGCTGATGATGCTGAGTGCCAGCCTCCACCTCCATGCTGACACAATCCTCCTCCTCCTCCTCCTCCTCCTCCTCCTCTTCCTGTGCGATGGGTGGGACAGAAGGAACACTGTCTGGGTAAAGGGGGCCTTGAGAGGCAAGGAAGTCCTCCTCTTCCTGCCTCTGTTCTGCCTCAAGTGCCCTGTCCATTATTCCACGCAGCGTGTGCTCCAACAGGTGGACAAGAGGTACAGTGTCACTGATGCATGCACTGTCACTGCTCACCATCCTCGTGGCCTCCTCAAATGGTGCCAGGACAGTGCATGCATCCCTGATCATGCCCCACTGGCGTGGAGAAAAAAAAACCAAGCTCCCCTGACCCTGTCCTGGTGCCGTAGTCGCACAGGTACTCATTGATGGCCCTCTGCTGTGTGTGCAGCCGCTGCAGCATGGCCAACGTTGAGTTCCACCTGGTGGGCATGTCACATATAAGGCGGTTCTTGGGCAGGTTCAACTCCTTTTGCAGCTCAGCCAGGCGAGCACTGGCATTATAAGATCTGCGGAAATGCACACAGACTTTCCTGGCCTGCCTCAGGACATCCTGTAAGCCCGGGTACCTGCCCAAGAACCGCTGCACCACCAGGTTAAGGACGTGAGCCACACAGGGCACATGGGTCAGTTGTCCCTGTCGGAGGGCGGAGAGGAGGTTGGTGCCATTGTCGCAAACCACCATTCCTGGCTTAAGCTGGCGTGGCGTCAACCACCTCTCGGCCTGGCCCTGCAGAGCAGACAGGACCTCTGCCCCAGTGTGGCTTCTGTCCCCCAAACACACCAGCGCAAGCACGGCATGGCATCTTTTTGCCTGCGTACTTGCGTAGCCCCGTGAACGGCTACGGAGCACCGCTGGTTCATAGGACAAACCACAGGAAGAGGCCATGGAGGAAGAAGAAGAGGAGGGGGTGGAGGAGAGAGGTGTGTCACAACCAGTAGTAGCATTTTGGAGGCGTGGCGGTGGGACAACCTCCAACACTACTGCACCTTGTCCTGCATCCTTCCCAGCTGCCAAAAGAGTGACCCAATGGGCCGTGAAAGAAAGGTAACGTCCCTGTCCATGCCTGCTGGACCATGAGTCAGCGGTAATATGCACCTTACCGCTGACCGCCCTGTCCAGCGAGGCCAAGACATTGCCTTCCACATGCCGGTAGAGAGCCGGAATAGCCTTCCGTGAGAAAAAGTGGCGTTTGGGAACCTGCCACTGAGGAACCGCACATTGCACAAACTCACGGAAGGGGGCCGAGTCTACCAACTGAAAAGGCAGCAGTTGAAGCGCTAGCAATTTAGCCAAGCTAGCATTCAACCGCTGGGCATGTGGATGGCTGGGAGTGAACTTCTTTCGACGGTCCAGCAGCTGGGGCAGGGAAATTTGCCTGCTAGAATCGGACGTCGGTGTACTGCTAGCAGAGTGGCCGCAAGTACTTGGCTGTGACACACCTAATTCTACACCTTCATTCCTCTCAGTGCATGTTTCAGAGAGGACTGAAGTTATAGTGGGGTTGGAGATCCCAGCTGATGCGGTGCAAGGAGAGGTCCGCTTTGTTCTTTGGTGTGGGTCTTTCAGGTAGGCTTGCCAACGAGCTGCATGGCAGGTCAACATATGTCTGGTCAGGCATGTGGTACCCAAGCGGCTGATGTTTTGGCCACGCGATATACGCTTGAGACATATGTTGCAAACAGCAGCTGTGCGATCTGATGCACTAGCCTCAAAAAAGGCCCACACCAAAGAACTTTTTGAATGACGGGCAGAGGCAGCGCCCTGCACAGGCGGAGCTCTGCGGTGTGATTCCGTCGGTGTACTGCCCTTACGCTGGCCACCAAAGGGCATCCTGCCTCGTTGGAGATGTGCCTCCTCCTCATCCTCCTCCTCCTCCTCTCTCCTATTAGGCACCCACGTGGAGTCAGTGACCTCATCATCACCTCCCTCCTCATCACTGGAGCCAATCTGGCAGTATGCTGCAGCTGCTGGAACATGACTGCCAGATTGGTGTCCTTCTTGAGCATCCCCTCTGTCTGCTCTCACGCTACTGCCTTCCTCTAGCTGGGTTTCATCATCAGACCCTTCGAAACGCTGGGCATCCTCCTGGAGCATGTACCCAACACTGTGCTGAAACAGTTCGGGGGACTCCTCAGGAGGAGGACATGGTGGGTCTAGGGAAGGAGTGACTGATGATGAGTCTGACATTGATACCAGGGAAGAGGACGCTTTGGCAGCTGCTTTTCCAGTACCCTGAGCCTGGGTGAGAGAGGATGAGGAGGAGGAGGAGGGCTTGGTCATCCACTCTACCAAGTCTTCGGCATGATGTGGCTCAACATGTCCAGCTGCGGAAAAGAAGGACAAGCGTGTCCCATGGCCATGTGCTGATGACAATGCACCGCGTCCACGACCAGCACTGTTGCCCCCAGACACAGAGCCTGCTTGCCCTCTTTTATTGCCTCCTGACTGTCTGCCTCTCCTTGTTTGCCTTCCAGACATTCTAATAGATGGCCTGCAGGGAGATGGGAAAAAAGCAATAAGGGCTACCTTCAGGTGTCCTTCTCTGTCCCTTGAAACAAGGACTTTGACAGTGAAAGAAACTGACACACTCTCCCTACCTACAGTTTTCTGTCCCTAGAAAAAATGTTTTTTTTAAGCACAATTTAGCACAAGGAGAATTCACTCACTGTCCTTCCAGGTCCCTGGAAACAAGGACTTTGACAGTGAAAGAAACTGACACACTCTCCCTACCTACAGTTTTCTGTCCCTAGAAAAAATGTTTTTTTTAAGCACAATTTAGCACAAGGAGAATTCACTCACTGTCCTTCCAGGTCCCTGGAAACAAGGACTTTGACAGTGAAAGAAACTGACACACTCTCCCTACCTACAGTTTTCTGTCCCTAGAAAAAATGTTTTTTTTAAGCACAATTTAGCACAAGGAGAATTCACTCACTATCCTTCCAGGTCCCTGGAAACAAGGACTTTGACAGTGAAAGAAACTGACACACTCTCCCTACCTACAGTTTTCTGTCCCTAGAAAAAATGTTTTTTTAAGCACAATTTAGCACAAGGAGAATTCACTCACTGTCCTTCCAGGTCCCTGGAAACAAGGACTTTGACAGTGAAAGAAACTGACACACTCTCCCTACCTACAGTTTTCTGTCCCTAGAAAAAATGTTTTTTTTAAGCACAATTTAGCACAAGGAGAATTCACTCACTGTCCTTCCAGGTCCCTGGAAACAAGGACTTTGACAGTGAAAGAAACTGACACACTCTCCCTACCTACAGTTTTCTGTCCCTAGAAAAAATGTTTTTTTTAAGCACAATTTAGCACAAGGAGAATTCACTCACTGTCCTTCCAGGTCCCTGGAAACAAGGACTTTGACAGTGAAAGAAACTGACACACTCTCCCTACCTACAGTTTTCTGTCCCTAGAAAAAATGTTTTTTTTAAGCACAATTTAGCACAAGGAGAATTCACTCACTGTCCTTCCAGGTCCCTGGAAACAAGGACTTTGACAGTGAAAGAAACTGACACACTCTCCCTACCTACAGTTTTCTGTCCCTAGAAAAAATGTTTTTTTTAAGCACAATTTAGCACAAGGAGAATTCACTCACTGTCCTTCCAGGTCCCTGGAAACAAGGACTTTGACAGTGAAAGAAACTGACACACTCTCCCTACCTACAGTTTTCTGTCCCTAGAAAAAAAGTTTTTTTTAAGCACAATTTAGCACAAGGAGAATTCACTCACTGTCCTTCCAGGTCCCTGGAAACAAGGACTTTGACAGTGAAAGAAACTGACACACTCTCCCTACCTACAGTTTTCTGTCCCTAGAAAAAATGTTTTTTTTAAGCACAATTTAGCACAAGGAGAATTCACTCACTGTCCTTCCAGGTCCCTGGAAACAAGGACTTTGACAGTGAAAGAAACTGACACACTCTCCCTACCTACAGTTTTCTGTCCCTAGAAAAAATGATTTTTTTAAGCACAATTTAGCACAAGGAGAATTCACTCACTGTCCTTCCAGGTCCCTGGAAACAAGGACTTTGACAGTGAAAGAAACTGACACACTCTCCCTACCTACAGTTTTCTGTCCCTAGAATTTTTTTTTTTTTTAAGCACAATTTAGCACAAGGAGAATTCACTCACTGTCCTTCCAGGTCCCTGGAAACAAGGACTTTGACAGTGAAAGAAACTGACACACTCTCCCTACCTACAGTTTTCTGTCCCTAGAAAAAATGTTTTTTTTAAGCACAATTTAGCACAAGGAGAATTCACTCACTGTCCTTCCAGGTCCCTGGAAACAAGGACTTTGACAGTGAAAGAAACTGACACACTCTCCCTACCTACAGTTTTCTGTCCCTAGAAAAAATGTTTTTTTTAAGCACAATTTAGCACAAGGAGAATTCACTCACTGTCCTTCCAGGTCCCTGGAAACAAGGACTTTGACAGTGAAAGAAACTGACACACTCTCCCTACCTACAGTTTTCTGTCCCTAGAAAAAATGTTTTTTTTAAGCACAATTTAGCACAAGGAGAATTCACTCACTGTCCTTCCAGGTCCCTGGAAACAAGGACTTTGACAGTGAAAGAAACTGACACTCTCCCTACCTACAGTTTTCTGTCCCTAGAAAAAATGTTTTTTTTAAGCACAATTTAGCACAAGGAGAATTCACTCACTGTCCTTCCAGGTCCCTGGAAACAAGGACTTTGACAGTGAAAGAAACTGACACACTCTCCCTACCTACAGTTTTCTGTCCCTAGAAAAAATGTTTTTTTTAAGCACAATTTAGCACAAGGAGAATTCACTCACTGTCCTTCCAGGTCCCTGGAAACAAGGACTTTGACAGTGAAAGAAACTGACACACTCTCCCTACCTACAGTTTTCTGTCCCTAGAAAAAATGTTTTTTTTAAGCACAATTTAGCACAAGGAGAATTCACTCACTGTCCTTCCAGGTCCCTGGAAACAAGGACTTTGACAGTGAAAGAAACTGACACACTCTCCCTACCTACAGTTTTCTGTCCCTAGAAAAAATGTTTTTTTTAAGCACAATTTAGCACAAGGAGAATTCACTCACTGTCCTTCCAGGTCCCTGGAAACAAGGACTTTGACAGTGAAAGAAACTGACACACTCTCCCTACCTACAGTTTTCTGTCCCTAGAAAAAATGTTTTTTTTAAGCACAATTTAGCACAAGGAGAATTCACTCACTGTCCTTCCAGGTCCCTGGAAACAAGGACTTTGACAGTGAAAGAAACTGACACACTCTCCCTACCTACAGTTTTCTGTCCCTAGAAAAATTTTTTTTTTTAAGCACAATTTAGCACAAGGAGAATTCACTCACTGTCCTTCCAGGTCCCTGGAAACAAGGACTTTGACAGTGAAAGAAACTGACACACTCTCCCTACCTACAGTTTTCTGTCCCTAGAAAAAATGTTTTTTTTAAGCACAATTTAGCACAAGGAGAATTCACTCACTGTCCTTCCAGGTCCCTGGAAACAAGGACTTTGACAGTGAAAGAAACTGACACACTCTCCCTACCTACAGTTTTCTGTCCCTAGAAAAAATGTTTTTTTTAAGCACAATTTAGCACAAGGAGAATTCACTCACTGTCCTTCCAGGTCCCTGGAAACAAGGACTTTGACAGTGAAAGAAACTGACACACTCTCCCTACCTACAGTTTTCTGTCCCTAGAAAAAATGTTTTTTTTAAGCACAATTTAGCACAAGGAGAATTCACTCACTGTCCTTCCAGGTCCCTGGAAACAAGGACTTTGACAGTGAAAGAAACTGACACTCTCCCTACCTACAGTTTTCTGTCCCTAGAAATTTTTTTTTTTTTAAGCACAATTTAGCACAAGGAGAATTCACTCACTGTCCTTCCAGGTCCCTGGAAACAAGGACTTTGACAGTGAAAGAAACTGACACACTCTCCCTACCTACAGTTTTCTGTCCCTAGAAAAAATGTTTTTTTTAAGCACAATTTAGCACAAGGAGAATTCACTCACTGTCCTTCCAGGTCCCTGGAAACAAGGACTTTGACAGTGAAAGAAACTGACACACTCTCCCTACCTACAGTTTTCTGTCCCTAGAAAAAATGTTTTTTTTTAAGCACAATTTAGCACAAGGAGAATTCACTCACTGTCCTTCCAGGTCCCTGGAAACAAGGACTTTGACAGTGAAAGAAACTGACACTCTCCCTACCTACAGTTTTCTGTCCCTAGAAAAAATGTTTTTTTTAAGCACAATTTAGCACAAGGAGAATTCACTCACTGTCCTTCCAGGTCCCTGGAAACAAGGACTTTGACAGTGAAAGAAACTGACACACTCTCCCTACCTACAGTTTTCTGTCCCTAGAAAAAATGTTTTTTTTAAGCACAATATAGCACAAGCACAAAACACACTGACACTCTCCCTACCTATCCTTCTCTTTCCCTAAACTAAAGGAATCCAGGTTAAGCAAGAAAGAAATAAAAGTCACTGTCCCTGCCTATGCTGCTCTATCCCTGCTCCGGAACACACTACACTAGGCCGCCGTGCTGGCGGCCTTTTATAGTGTGGGGCGTGTACTAAACACCCTCAGCAATAATTGGCCACAGGCATCCTGCCTGTGGCCAATCATTGCTCTCCTCGCTGCCGGCGCTGTGATTGGCCAAGCATGCGGGGTCACAGTGCATGCTTGGCCAATCACAGCGCCTGGATGACACTGCGATGGCGTAGTGCATTGTGGGCCGTTCGCGTCACTCGAATTTGGCGCGAAAGGCCCAAATCGTTCGATCTTCGTCGAACGATCGAACAGCCGATGTTCGAGTCGAACGTATGTTCGACTCGAACACGAAGCTCATCCCTAGTCACAACCTGCAATTCAGTGCAATTCAGAGCATGTACGTGAAAATAAATTTATTGCGGTGCACTAAGTATCTAAAAAAGTACTCTTTTTTTTGTGCATTTAGGTTATATGTGCGTTTATATGTTCATCACCATATGACAAAACCCCTAATTACTGTTCTTGCTCATGTAGGCTTGCTTCCCGTTTAAGGCTTAAGGTGACCCTCCATTATTTAAAACCTAGCTGGAAAGAACAGCAGTTTTAATGACCAGAATTGTACAAAAGACACTCATACATTTAGGAATCAGTGCCCATCTGTGGCCAGCAGCTGAACATTTCCCAAACTGAGCCTGACAACCTGCAGACATTGTAGAAATTATTTCTAAAAATCACCTTGAAATATTTCCCCCATGGTCTCACTTTGCAATTTGTTTTTAATAAGCTCCTCGCTATGTGATCCGCCCCAACATTTCCACAGAAGAACACAACGACAAAACGAGCAATGAAATATTCCGCCAGGAACTGCCGGAGCAGACGGACTGCAAAAAGCCCAAAAAAATAATAATAAAGCCTTTTTATGTGGCCGGCAATTAAGCATTTCTCAGCCGCTCCACGAAAACGCATGCTTGGCACAGCGAGGCGGCCATGGAGAAAAACGACAGTAATGACAGTCTGGCATTGCCCGTATCTCTCCTGAGAAGGAAAGCAATCCTATATATATATGTACATATATCTATATCTATATAACCCGACAGTGTGATTTTGTCTTTATATATCCACGGTGAGGTGAGAGGCAGCAGTACCATAGATCTGGTGCCTATTTTCTGAGCAAGGCCTTTTATTAGTCTGCACAATCCGCCAATGATCCATTTCACTGCTCATCTTCAGCAGGGAGGACTCGCTAGAAAGTGACAGTTCCCTTTTTTTGCCAACATGATACACCTCTCACCCATATTGCAGGCTGGTAAATTGAACTTTGGACTGGATTCACACACAAAGAAAGTGAGAAAGCCTTTTTATAATAACCCATAAACTATGGCACAAGAAAGAGGCTTTTGGTTGAGTAAACAAAACCATGTGATGTTAACAAACAAAGACATCTGCTATTAGTAAACAATACCATGTGCTGTTAGTAAACAAAGAGATGCAATGTTAGTAAACAAAGAGCATTTGTATTCAGCCCCTTTAGGCCCCTTTCACACATGCGGACCGTATGTCTGCTTTTTTATCCATCCGTTTACGGATGAAAAAGGGACATGTATGTATCCCTATGAGATAGCGGGTGTCAGCGGATGAACATCCGCTGACACCTGATCTCATTCGTGTCCGCAATGCTCCGATTCTGCAGATGGAGGAAAATCCTATTTTTCCATCCGTCTGCAGAGCGGATCAGGTGAACACGGACAGATGGTCCGTGTTCATCCAATCCCCCCATAGGGGAGAGCGGAGATCTGACAGGGTGGTCCCTGCACAGTGTGCGGGGACAGCTGTGTCATCCACCGGCTCAGCGGGGATCAACGGAGCGATCCCCGCTGAGCAAGCGGATATGAAAGGAACGGATCGCTACGAGATCTGCATGTCTGAAAGGACCCTAACTCTGATACCCCTAACTAAAATGTAGTGGAACCAATTGCCTTCAGAAGTCACCTAATTCGTTTTTAGAGTTCACATGTGTGTAATTTAATCTCAGTATAAGTACAGCTGTTCTGTGAAGCCCTCAGAGGACTGTTAGAGAACCTTAGTAAACAAACAGCATCATGAAGGCCAAGGAACACACCAGACAGGTCAGGGATAAAGTTGTGGAGAAGTTTAAAGCAGGGTTAAGCCCACGTTCACACTGGGGCTGCGGGAGTGAAGCCTGCGAGTTCAGCTGAACTTGCACGATTTCACTCCCGCTGGCAGTCCCGATTTCGGCCGCGATTTCAAAGACAGCTGAAACAGATGTCAATGTAAATCGCAGTTGATATCGCAAAAAGTAGTACAAAAACG
Organism: Rana muscosa; assembly: GCA_029206835.1. Classification (NCBI taxonomy): domain Eukaryota; kingdom Metazoa; phylum Chordata; class Amphibia; order Anura; family Ranidae; genus Rana; species Rana muscosa. Next base: position 338,662,309 of record CM055119.1, read on the forward strand.
ACTTTTTGTAATCGGTGCAGCGCCGCAGATGCGGCGGCGCACCGATTAGGACGGTGCCATTGGCCACAATTTGCGGCAAATTTCGCCGATTTGACATGCGATTTGACATGTCAAATCGCATGTCAAATCACACCAGTGTGAACCAGGGCTAAATTACAAAAGAATATCCCAAGCTTTGAACATCTTACAGAGCATTGTTCAATCCATCAATCAAAAATGGAAAGAGAATGGCACAACTGCAAACCTACGAAGACATGGCCGTCCAACTAAACTGACAGGCCAGGCAAGGAGAGCATTAATCAGAGAAGAGCCAAGAGGTCCATGGTAACTCTGGAGGAGCTGCAGAGATCCACAACTCAGGTGGGAGAATCTGTCCACAGGACAACTATTAGTCATGCACTCCACAAATCTGCCCTTTATGGAAGAGTGGCAAGAAGAAAGCCATTGTTGAAAGAAAGCCATAAGAAGTCCCATTTGCAGATTGTAAGACGCCATGTGGAAGAAGGTGCTCTGGTCAGATGAGACCAAAATGTAACTTTTTTTACCTAAAAGAAACCCGATATGTGTGGTGGCAAACTAACACTGCACATCACCCTGAACACACAATCCCCACTGTGAAACATGGTGGTGGCAGCATCATGTTGTGGGGATGCTTCTCTACAGCAGGGACAGGGATCTGGTCAGAGTTCATGGGGAGGTGGATGGAGCCAAATACAGGGCAATCTTAGAAGAAAACCTGTTAGAGTCTACAAAAAACTTGAGACTGGGGCGGAGGTTCACCTTCCAGCAGGACAACGACACTAAACATACAGCCAGAGCTACACTGGAATGGATTAGATTAAAGCATATTCATGTGTTAGAATGGCCCAGTCAAAGTCCAAACCTTAATCCAATTGAGAATCTGTGGCAAGACTTGAAAATTGCTGTTCACAGACGCTCTGCATCCAATCTGACAGAGCTTGAGCTATTGTGCATAAAGGTCACTTACTAGATGTGCAAAGCTGGTAGAGACATCCCTAAAAAGACTTACAGCTGTAATTGCAGTGAAAGGTAGTTCTACAAAAGTATTGACTCAGGGGGCTATACAGTACAAACTCCCGTCCTCCTAGCAAGACAGCGTGGCGACGTCAGCACGTACTCTCTTCCAGGTGCGTTTCGTCATACATTCCCCATTGACAATGTCACGTATGACGAAACGCATCTGGAGGAGGGTACGTGCTGACGCAGCCACGCTGTCTCGCTAGGAGGACGGGATTTTGTATTGTAGCCAGCCGGCTTCTCATTTATGTGCGAATATTAAACCTTTAAAATGTAAGTGCAATATTTTTTACTTGAAACAATAAATTAGGAACTAGACAATATTACGCTATGGTCAGTTTCTCTTTTTGGGTCCAATGCTGAATGTTACGATTGCGGATCGCATGGTGGTATCGGTGTAAGAATCAGTGCCACCATCTACCCAGGGTTTCCTAAGATCATCCGTGCAAACAAAGGCCTTGGCTGGGCTAAAGCCACATGCCTGGTTTGCTTGCCATCTGGTGGCGGTGCACTTTATGAATTAAGCACTGTGGTGTCTACATTAGATGAATTAATCTCACCATTTCAAAATCATTAGAACAAGTTATATGTTCTCCAATCAATTAAACTGTTTTGGACTTAAACTAGGGCGGCTTCTTTTATCCAATTAAGTTTATTGTGTATATCTCACATTAAGCTGCTGCTTTATTTTGACTGTATTTTTATTTAATATTATTTTTTATGTTTATTTTTAACTTTTTATTAGAGCAGTTGTTTCCCCTTTATAAGGGAAGGGAGTGTCAGAGACCACGGTAAGGGAAGGGAGTGTCACAGGTGGCGATCAGAGGTATGGTAAGGGATGGGAGTGGCACAGGCAGTGGTAAGCGAAGGGAGGGTCACAGACAGTGGTAAGAGAAGAGTGTGTCACAGGTAGTGGTAAGGGAAGAGAGTGTCATAGGTGGTGATTAGAGGCGTGGTAAGGGAAGAGAGTGTCACAGGTGGTGATTAGAGGCATGGTAAGGGAAGAGAGTGTCACAGGTGGTGATTAGAGGCATGGTAAGGGAACAGAGTGTCACAGGTGGTGATTAGAGGCATGGTAAGGGAAGAGAGTGTCACAAGTGGTGATTAGAGGCATGGTAAGGGAAGAGAGTGTCACAGGTGGTGATTAGAGGCATGGTAAGGGAAGAGAGTGTCACAGGTGGTGATTAGAGGCATGGTAAGGGAAGAGAGTGTCACAGTCAGTGGTAAGGGAAGAGAGTGTCACAAGTGGTGATTAGAGGCATGGTGAGGGAAGAGAGTGTCACAGTCAGTGGTAAGGGAAGAGAGTGTCACAGGTGGTGATTAGAGACATGGTGAGGGAAGAGAGTGTCACAGTCAGTGGTAAGGGAAGAGAGTGTCACAGGTGGTGATTAGAGGCATGGTAAGGGAAGAGAGTGTCACAGTCAGTGGTAAGGGAAGAGAGTGTCACGGGTGGTGATTAGAGGCATGGTAAGGGAAGAGAGTGTCACAGTCAGTGGTAAGGGAAGAGTGTCACGGGTGGTGATTAGAGGCATGGGAAGGGAAGAGAGTGTCACAGTCAGTGGTAAGGGAAGAGAGTGTCACAGGTGGTGATTAGAGGCATGGTAAGGGAAGAGAGTGTCACAGTCAGTGGTAAGGGAAGAGAGTGTCACAGGTGGTGATTAGAGGCATGGGAAGGGAAGAGAGTGTCACAGTCAGTGGTAAGGGAAGAGTGTCATAGGTGGTGATTAGAGGCATGGTAAGGGAAGAGAGTGTCACAGTCAGTGGTAAGGGAAGAGAGTGTCACAGGTGGTGATTAGAGGCATGGTGAGGGAAGAGAGTGTCACAGTCAGTGGTAAGGGAAGAGAGTGTCACGGGTGGTGATTAGAGGCATGGTAAGGAAAGAGAGTGTCACAGTCAGTGGTAAGGGAGGAGAGTGTCACAGGTGGTGATTAGAGGCATGGGAAGGGAAGAGAGTGTCACAGTCAGTGGTAAGGGAAGAGTGTCATAGGTGGTGATTAGGGATGGGCCCGGTGCTCGATTCGAACCCATGTTCGAATCGAGCATCGGGCGTTCGCTCGCTCGTCGAGCCCAGAACTATTTGGGCCGTTCGCATCACATTCGTGTGATGCGAGCGGCCCCGCAATGCATTGCGGCCGGCGCGGCCGGCGCAGTGCATTGCTGGCTGATGATTGGCCAAGCATGCACTGTGACCCCGCATGCTTGGCCAATCACAGCGCCCGAAACTCGGAGAGCAATAATTGGCTACAGGCAGGACGCCTGTAGCCAATTACAGCTCAGGGGCTTTAGTACACGCCCCACCATTTAAAAGGCCGCCACGCCATCGGCCCCGGTCACATGAGTTCCGGCTTTAGGAGAGATTAGTCTGCTGATTCAGTCTTTGCTTGATACTGAAAGATTTGCTCTTCTTTGCTAAACCATTGGCTATTTCTTTGCTAAACCATTGCTACCTAAGTCATTGATCGTTCATTGCTGCTGATTGCACAGTTAGTGTGTTATTAGCTGCTGCTGGGGATTAGTCTGGTGCGTGCTTACTGTTAGTACAGTATTGCAGTAGTACCAACCGCAGTGCTGTTAGCACAGCATTGCACCCCAACAGCACCCATAGGACTTCTAGTGTGTTAGTGGCAGCAAACAGAGCTCCTATATTTTCTTCTCAGCAGCACCCATAGGACTTCTAGTGTGTTAGTGGCATCACACAGAGTTCCTATATTTTCTTCTCAGCAGCACCCATAGGACTTCTAGTGTGTTAGTGGCAGCAAACAGAGCTCCTATATTTTCTTCTCAGCAGCACCCATAGGACTTCTAGTGTGTTAGTGGCAGCAAACAGAGCTCCTATATTTTCTTCTCAGCAGCACCCATAGGACTTCTAGTGTGTTAGTGGCAGCAAACAGAGCTCCTATATTTTCTTCTCAGCAGCACCCATAGGACTTCTAGTGTGTTAGTGGCAGCAAACAGAGCTCCTATATTTTCTTCTCAGCAGCACCCATAGGACTTCTAGTGTGTTAGTGGCAGCAAACAGAGCTCCTATATTTTCTTCTCAGCAGCACCCATAGGACTTCTAGTGTGTTAGTGGCATCACACAGAGCTCCTATATTTTCTTCTCAGCAGCACCCATAGGACTTCTAGTGTGTTAGTGGCAGCAAACAGAGCTCCTATATTTTCTTCTCAGCAGCACCCATAGGACTTCTAGTGTGTTAGTGGCATCACACAGAGCTCCTATATTTTCTTCTCAGCAGCACCCATAGGACTTCTAGTGTGTTAGTGGCAGCAAACAGAGCTCCTATATTTTCTTCTCAGCAGCACCCATAGGACTTCTAGTGTGTTAGTGGCAGCAAACAGAGCTCCTATATTTTCTTCTCAGCAGCACCCATAGGACTTCTAGTGTGTTAGTGGCAGCAAACAGAGCTCCTATATTTTCTTCTCAGCAGCACCCATAGGACTTCTAGTGTGTTAGTGGCAGCAAACAGAGCTCCTATATTTTCTTCTCAGCAGCACCCATAGGACTTCTAGTGTGTTAGTGGCAGCAAACAGAGCTCCTATATTTTCTTCTCAGCAGCACCCATAGGACTTCTAGTGTGTTAGTGGCAGCAAACAGAGCTCCTATATTTTCTTCTCAGCAGCACCCATAGGACTTCTAGTGTGTTAGTGGCATCACACAGAGCTCCTATATTTTCTTCTCAGCAGCACCCATAGGACTTCTAGTGTGTTAGTGGCAGCAAACAGAGCTCCTATATTTTCTTCTCAGCAGCACCCATAGGACTTCTAGTGTGTTAGTGGCAGCAAACAGAGCTCCTATATTTTCTTCTCAGCAGCACCCATAGGACTTCTAGTGTGTTAGTGGCAGCAAACAGAGCTCCTATATTTTCTTCTCAGCAGCACCCATAGGACTTCTAGTGTGTTAGTGGCAGCAAACAGAGCTCCTATATTTTCTTCTCAGCAGCACCCATAGGACTTCTAGTGTGTTAGTGGCAGCAAACAGAGCTCCTATATTTTCTTCTCAGCAGCACCCATAGGACTTCTAGTGTGTTAGTGGCAGCAAACAGAGCTCCTATATTTTCTTCTCAGCAGCACCCATAGGACTTCTAGTGTGTTAGTGGCAGCAAACAGAGCTCCTATATTTTCTTCTCAGCAGCACCCATAGGACTTCTAGTGTGTTAGTGGCATCACACAGAGCTCCTATATTTTCTTCTCAGCAGCACCCATAGGACTTCTAGTGTGTTAGTGGCAGCAAACAGAGCTCCTATATTTTCTTCTCAGCAGCACCCATAGGACTTCTAGTGTGTTAGTGGCATCACACAGAGCTCCTATATTTTCTTCTCAGCAGCACCCATAGGACTTCTAGTGTGTTAGTGGCATCACACAGAGCTCCTATATTTTCATCTCAGCAGCACCCATAGGACTTCTAGTGTGTTAGTGGCAGCAAACAGAGCTCCTATATTTTCTTCTCAGCAGCACCCATAGGACTTCTAGTGTGTTAGTGGCAGCAAACAGAGCTCCTATATTTTCTTCTCAGCAGCACCCATAGGACTTCTAGTGTGTTAGTGGCAGCAAACAGAGCTCCTATATTTTCTTGTCAGCAGCACACATAGTACCTATAGTGTGTTAGTGTCAGCACCCATAGGACCTACAGTGTGTTGTGAGCACACATAGGAGTTCTATTTTTTATACTATATACACTACCGACTACAATGGCTGGAAGACCGCCAAGGAGAGGCAGAGCGTGCCGAGGCAAGAACACAGGGCAGGCAGGCTCTGTTTCTAGAGACAACAGTGCTGGCCGTGGACGTGGTCGTGCATCGTCATCAGCACGTGGCCATGGGACACGCTTGTCTTTGTTTTCGGCAGCTGGACATGTGGAGCCGCATCATGCCGAAGGCTTGGTAGAATGGATGACCAAGCCCTCCTCATCCTCCTCATCCTCTCTCACCCAGGCTCAGGGTACTGGCAGAGCAGCTGCCAACGCGTACTCAATGGCATCATCAGCCACCCCTTCCCTAGACCCACCATGTCCTCCTGAGGAGTCCCCCGAACTGTTTGAGCACAGTGTTGGGTACATGCTCCAGGAGGATGCCCAACGATTCGAAGGCTCGGATGATGATACCCAGCTTGAGGAAGTCAGTAGTGTGCGCGCAGAGAAAGGGGATGCTGAAGGACAGCAATCTGGCAGTAGTGTTCCACCAGCTGCAGCTTACTGCCAGGTTTGCTCTAGTGGTGAAGAGGGAGGGGATGATGAGGTCACTGACTCCACGTGGGTGCCTGAAGGGAGAGAGGAGGAGGAGGAGGAGGATGCAGCGTCACATGTCCAACGAGGCAGGATGCCCCCTGGAGGCCAGCTAGAGGCCAGCACAGCAACTGTACCACACCGCAGAGCTCCGCCTGTGCAGGGCGCTGCCTCTGCACGTTATCACAAAAGTTCTTTGGTGTGGGCCTTTTTTGAGACGAGTGCATCAGATCGCACCACTGCTATTTGCAATATTTGTCTCAAGCGTATCTCGCGTGGCCAAAACATCAGCCGCTTGGGCACCACAAGCATGAGCAGACATATGTCGACCTGCCATGCAGCTCGTTGGCAAGCACACATAAAAGACCCACACCAAAGAACAAAGCGGACCTCTCCTTGCTCCTCATCAGCTGGGATCTCCATCCCCACTATATCTTCAGTCCTCTCTGAAAGCTGCTCTGAGAGGACTGAAGGTGTAGAATTAGGTGTGTCACAACCAAGTACTTGCAGTACACCGACGTCCGATTGTAGCAGGCAAATTTCCCTGCCCCAGCTGCTGGACCGTCGAAAGAAGTATACTCCCAGCCATCCACATGCCCAGCGGTTGAATGCTAGCTTGGCTAAATTGCTAGCACTTCAACTGCTGCCTTTTCAGTTGATAGACTCGGCCCCCTTCCGTGAGTTTGTTCAATGTGCGGTTCCTCAGTGGCAGGTTCCCAAACGCCACTTTTTCTCACGGAAGGCAATTCCGTCTCTCTACTGGCATGTGGAAGGCAATGTCCATGCCTCGCTGGACAGGGCGGTCAGCGGTAAGGTGCATATTACCGCTGACTCATGGTCCAGCAGGCATGGACAGGGACGTTATCTTTCTTTCACGGCCCATTGGGTCACTCTATTGGCAGCTGGGAGGGATGCAGGACAAGGTGCAGTAGTGTTGGAGGTTGTTCCGCCACCACGCCTCCAAAATGCTACTACTGGTTGTGACACACCTCTCTCCTCCACCCCCTCCTCTTCTTCTTCCTCCATGTCCTCTTCGAGTGCTCTGTCCTCGGAACCAGCGGTGCTCCGTAGGCGTACAAGGGGCTACGCGAGTACGCAGGCAAAAAGATGCCATGCCGTGCTTGCGCTGGTGTGTTTGGGGGACAGGAGCCACACTGGGCCAGAGGTTCTGGCAGCTCTGCAGGGGCAGGCCGAGAGGTGGTTGACGCCACGCCAGCTTAAGCCAGGAATGGTCGTTTCTGATAATGGCACCAACCTCCTCTCCGCCCTGCGACAGGGGCAGCTCACCCATGTGCCCTGTATGGCTCACGTCCTCAACCTGGTGGTGCAGCGGTTCTTGGGCAGGTTCCCAGGCTTACAGGATGTCCTGAGGCAGGCCAGGAAAGTCTGTGTGCATTTCCGCCGATCTTATAATGCCAGTGCTCGGCTGACTGAGCTGCAAAAGGAGCTGAACCTGCCCAAGAACCGCCTAATATGTGACATGCCCACCAGGTGGAACTCAACGTTGGCCATGCTGCAGCGACTGCACACGCAGCAGAGGGCCATCAATGAGTACCTTTGCGACTACGGCACCAGGACAGGGTCAGGGGAGCTTGGCTTTTTTTCCCCACGCCAGTGGAGCATGATCAGGGATGCATGCACTGTCCTCTCACCATTTGAGGAGGCCACGAGGATGGTGAGCAGTGACAGTGCATGCATCAGTGACACTGTACCTCTTGTCCACCTGTTGGAGCATACGCTGCGTGGGATAATGGACAGGGCACTTGAGGCAGAACAGAGGCAGGAAGAGGAGGACTTCCTTGTCTCTCAAGGCCCCCTTTATCCAGACAATGTTCCTTCTGTCCCACCCATCACACAGGAAGAGGAGGAGGAGGAGGAGGAGGAGGAGGAGGATTGTGTGAGCATGGAGGTGGAGCCTGGCACTCAGCATCAGCAGCAGCAGTCTTTTAGGGATGATGTACAGTCCCAACAAACCAGTGGACTTGTACGTGGCTGGGAGGAGGTGGCTGGCGATCATGTCATCCTCAGTGACCCAGAAGACTCCGGACCGAATGCCTCAGCTAACCTACGCTGCATGGCCTCCCTGATCCTGCAAAGCCTGCGGAAGGATCCTTGTGTTCTTCGGATCAAGGAGAGTGACCATTACTGGCTGGCCACTCTCCTTGATCCACGGTACAAGGGTAAGGTTGCGGACCTTATCTTGCCGTCGCAGAGGGAGCAGAGGATGAGACATCTCAGGGAGGCCTTGCAGAAAGGTCTGTGCAACGCGTTCCCAGAAACTGGGAGGTTACAAACTCCTGGTCCTGGACGACGAGTTGCTGAGGCTTCGGTCAGTAGCAGAAGGAGCGGTGGGGAAGGTGGACGTCTGACCGATGCGTTCAGACAATTTTTTAGTCCGCAGCCCCAAGGTATGATCGGTTCCAGCAACCATCGCCAGCGTCTGATATACATGGTGCAGGAATACCTAGGGGCAAGGTCAGACTTGGACACCTTTCCCACCGAAAATCCTCTGGCTTACTGGGTCCTGAGGATGGATCACTGGCCAGAGCTTGCACAGTATGCAATTGAGCTACTGGCCTGTCCTGCATCCAGCGTTCTTTCCGAACGCACATTCAGTGCTGCTGGAGGATTTGTCACCGATCATAGGGTGCGCCTGTCCACCGACTCGGTTGATCGACTGACCTTCATAAAAATGAATCAGTCTTGGATCACCACCAGCTACCAGACACCTGAAGCGGATATAACGGAATAATTTATAATGTCACATCCCTTCAAGACTGCCTATGCTGATGCTGAGTGACTGTCCTGTTATGTTCACTGACTATCCTCTTCCTCCTCCTCAATGATCCATGCCACCACACCAGTGCCTAAGGCACAATTTTTCAGCCCCTGTATAACAGGGGCGTGTAATTACAATTTTTTAAAAAGATGCTTCGCAACAGGTGTGACTGCTGTGCTCAGAGTACAGTATCTGTGAGGGGTTGCAGTGTTGTGGCACCAGCACCAGTGCCTAAGGCACAATTTTTCAGCCCCTGTTGGGGCGTGTAATTACAATTTTTAGGCAATGCTTTGCAACAGGTCTCGTTGCTGTGCTCAGAGTACAGTATCTGTGAGGGGTTGCAGTGTTGTGGCACCAGCACCAGTGCCTAAGGCACAATTTTTCAGCCCCTGTATAACAGGGGCGTGTAATTACAATTTTTTAAAAAGATGCTTCGCAACAGGTGTGACTGCTGTGCTCCAAGTACAGTATCTGTGAGGGGTTGCAGTGTTGTGGCACCAGCACCAATGCCTAAGGCACAATTTTTCAGCCCCTGTTTAACAGGGGCGTGTAATTACAAATCTTGATCTAATAGTTCACAGCAGGGCCCATTCCTGCGCCCACCAAGAGTAACTATGAGGGCCTACAGTCTTGTGGCAACACCGTCCACCACCACCACCACCACCAAAGGCCCAATTTTTCTGCCCTGTTCAACAGGTGCATGCTATTACAAATCTTGATCTAATAACTCACAGCAGGGCCCATTCCTGCACCCACCAAGAGTAACTGTGAGGGCTTACAGTCTTGTGGCAACACCGTCCACCACCACCACCACCACCACCAAAGGCCCAATTTTTCTGCCCGGTTCAACAGGTGCATGCAAGTACAAATCTTGATCTATTAACTCACAGCAGGGCCCATTCCTGTGCCCACCAGTCTTGTGGCTACACCAATATCTAATAGGGCAAATTTCTGCAGAGTATATACGGCAGGCCCCTACTTTCAAACATCCAACTTACAAACGACTCCTACTTGCAAACGGCAAGAGAAAACAGGAAGTGAGAGGAAATCTACCCCTAGGAAGGAAAATTCTATCCTGTTAGATTTAATTTGGGAAAAAGGTATCTCCTCTCTACTGATGCTTTATCACCAATCCTTGTTTCAATTAAAACCCCACTTTTCCAAAAACATTTGTCATTGGGACGGAAAGTGAGGTGACATGTTCTGAACAGATGTGCAAAGACAGCAAATGTTACAGGGGTGATAACCCCTCCCTATGTTCTCCAAAAAGCTTAAAAATTGATTTTTTTGGGATGTAGCTACACTTCATAATGTACCTGTTCAGATTCTACTTAAGAACAAACCTACAGTCCATGTCTTGTTTGCACCACCTATATACTGCTGTTCAGAGTATATAGGGTTGTAGGTATAGGGTTTTATTTTGGGTGTGGGGTCCCCCTTAGTATCCATACAAGACCCAAAGGGGCTGGGGTGGGGGGGGGGGTGATGGGGTAGCCATGCCATTTTTCTCAAGGATTTTCAGCCATATGGCGGCCAGGACAAGACATGACATTAAAGCCGCAAGTGGTTTTAAATGGCTTCTTTTTTTCCTTTACAAATGTCATTTTGTGCAAGGACAGTTCTAAACACGGGAAACACATGCCACTTCACAGGCATACTTTAGACACCCCCCAGGTACCGTATTTGAAGGAAAATTTCACTTTTTTTTTTTTCACTTTATGCATCATTAAAATGACTGCTCCCGAAAAAACTTTAGTTTTTAAAATTTCTTTTTGCATTGATATATGTCCCCTAGGGCAGGACCCGGGTCCCCAAACCTGTTTTATAACATTAACATGCATATTGGCCGTTGTAATTAGCAATTTTGATTTCGAACGTTCGCGTCCATTATAACGAATAGGGTTCGAAAATTCGCGCGAACTTTCGGTCCGTTCGAAGGTTCTGGTGCGAACCGAACCCGGGGGTGTTCGGCTCATCCCTAGTGGTGATTAGAGGCATGGTAAGGCAAGACAGTGTCACAGTCAGTGGTAAGGGAAGAGTGTCATAGGTGGTGATTAGAGCAGGGGCAGACTGACAACTCATGCAGCCCCTGGGCAATAGAAGATTATGGGGCCCCCGGGCTTACAGATGGCCACCACGCCAGGAGGCAGTGCAGAGGCGGGCAGCTAAAATCTCAGGATTTTCACATCAAAAGCATCTCGGTATCGGACATATCAGGGACAGATGTAAAAAAACACAGGTTTTTACATACTTTCCCTGGTTTTACTGAGCTTGGCAACCCTGATGGGGCCCCCTAGTGGCATGGGGCCCTCGGGCAATGCCCGAGTGCCTGAATGGTCAGTCCGCCCCTGGATTAGAGGCATGGTAAGGGAGGGGAATATCACAGTCAGTGGTAAGGGAAGAGAGTGTCACAGGCAGTGATATTGGAAAGGAATGTTAGAAGAAGGTTGTAGAATACAGATGGAATTTATAAACTACATGAACATTAAATATGGTGTAACTAATAGTATTAATAGTCTTCATGCCATCTGTATCTGTTCCTTCAGATTTCACTGCATTGGCTGCCACTGCAGACGTCATCTCTGGAATATGTTCCTCACAATTGTCACTTTTCTTCAGGCAAAACCTCAAATGTTTCAGCCGTCCCCATATGTCACCGAGCTCACTGAGCCGCTTTCTATAAAGTCCATAGATTGCAGTATATCATCCCATCTATAATCACCATTACTAATTAATTATCTCCAGAGGAAGGCAGATTAGGAGATCAGAGAGCAACCAGGAGATGTATTTTCATCGGGGTGTGGCGGCCATCCAGGATAATATCATCGCTGCATGTCAAGATACTGATTATACCGCCAGCCTGTCCTCCTCCATCTGCTCTTCCTGGAAAGCTGATTATGTGCCATCAACTGCAAGATCTGTGGGCCCCATCCCAGAATATCACTAGAAGGACAAACAGGCTCTACCGAAACTTCTCATCACATCCCCTGACAGATACACCGTGATCTATTCTGCAGATTATTCTATCAATGACCTTCCTAGAGATCTGCAGAACATTGTTCAGTCCCATTTCCCTCCTGACAGATACTTATTAATATATTCTGAAGATTATTCCATCACAGACCTTCTCAGAGATCTGCAGAACATTACACCATTCTAAGTCTTTCTCATTTTTTTTTTGTAATTCTTTTATTTTCAAAGAAAAAAATTTAACATGGAGGAACCCAGTAGTGTATTTAGGCTTTGTGCTTCCCTAGGCCTGACTAAACCAGTGCACCCCCTAATTTAAATATGAACCACCCCTTCCTGACAAGGCCACACCCCTTGCTGTTTAAGACCCGCCCAGAAATTTTCTGAGTGGGGACACTAGTTCTGGGGGAGGGGGGATGGATTCCCTTAATTTGCATAGATTTCCTCTCACTTCCTGTTTGGCTATGGGGCAGGAAGTGAAGGAAAATCTCTGCAATGGGGCAGGCATGGTAAAAAATAAACTGACAGGGGCTATAACCCTCCCTTACTCCAAAATGGGAAAAAAAAAAGTGTTGCCTATAGTTCTACTTTAAGCACAAATTTCTGCTAATTTTATGGAGAGGACTAAGAAGATATAACCATGCCAATGGTGCAGCAGAAAACATATAGCACAGTGAGGAAGGTTTGTGGTCCAGCATGATAGGACAGTCAAAATTAGAAGCGGCACCCCCCCCTCCCCCACAGTTGCGGAATGCCGGCCGCCCACATACCGGAAGCAGTGCAGCCGCTTTATGGGGGCGCTAGACTAATTTGCCTCTCAGCCCAGTCCACCCCATAAGTCGGCAGGGACTCTTTCCGTGCTGCCCCCCTGCAAAGTGCTGCCCTAGGCCTGGGCCTTGTTAACCTAGGCCAGGATACAGCATTGGAGGAACCCTCAAAATAACTTTCTGGTGTCAGGGAACCCATGCTAATAATTACCATATCCATAGCTCACAGTACATTAGTGTGAACAGTAGGCTGTGATATAAATAAAAGAATGTGGTCAGTGTCACTTACTATACTCTATACCAGTGTTTCTCAACTCCAGTCCTCAAGGCGCCCCAACAGGTCATGTTTTCAGGATTTCCCTCGGATGAAACGGCTGTGGTAATTACTAAGGCAGTGAAACTGATCCAATCACCTGTGCAAAATAATGGAGAGACTGAAAACATGACCTGTTGGGGCGCCCTGAGGACTGGAGTTGAGAAACACTGCTCTATACAACAAAATTATTTTAAAGCTGAAGTCTAGCTACAAAATATTTTTTTCTGTATAACTTTGGATCAGTGACTTTCCTGTAATAAAGGATATCCCAGGATGTGCAGGCTGCTGGATTCTGTAGAAATCTTCACTGCAGGGCTGCCCTGTCCTCTTCCTGCTGCTAAACTTCCAGCACCGTGGGAGTTACCAGCTTCGGGTGTCCAGGTTCAGCTTCACTTAAGTTGATCCGAGTGGGACACGCCCCTCCTGTCCCCCCCCTCCAATAAGAAAAGTTGTTTCCTTTATTAATAACTGCCTGTAATAGAAATTGTGAGAGAATTCTGTGACTGGTCAGACTCTCATCTATTCACAAATTATGCTACAGGCGGTGTAATCAGTGAAAGAACTTCTCATTGGAGGAGAGGGCAGGAGGGGGCGTGCCCCTGTTGGATCATGTTTAGTGCAGCTGAGCCTGGAGACCTGAAGCTGTTAACCCACACAGCAGCAGAAGTTCAACAGCAGGAAGAGGACAGGGCATCCCTGCAGTGAGGATTTCTACAGAATGTAGGTACCTAATAATATAACTAAAGCTCTAGAGAAAAAAAATATATTTTTAAGTTAAACTTCAGTTTTAAGTAATACTAATTGAATGAATAATAATAACTAGAAAATGAAAAAAGAATTTCAGGTATGGATATTCTAACATAGGTACCAGTGGCGGCTGGTGCTCAATTTTCTTGGGGGGGGGGGGGGTGTTCTGTCTCAACTACAAAGCGATAAAGTTCATCTCCAGGTTTAAGTAGGCCTTACTCAAGCTGGTTTGATATTCATCCCTTGCATCGATACAGGCAGTTTAACTCAATTAATAAACTCACAGTTAGGACGACAGACGATGAATCCTTTCGAATGTTCCGTTTAATGATGGATATTCATAGGTAGAAAAACGTTGCAGTTGTAAGCCACATGTAAGATGTTTAGCATGGAAGATATACAGGAGTAATGACCAGAATCAGGAAGTGGAGGAGATATATAAAGAACTACGGTGAGAGAGAGAGTTCAGCTAGAAAGAAGGGGACAGATCTTAAAGACACAGAGCAAGAATAATCACATAGTGTAACACAACACTCCCCGTCTGAAATCTTTAGATTTCATAACCTTAAACTAAAATATATATTTTCAAAAAGTCCAATACTGACGAATGTCCTGGAACCTGTAATGAAAAACATGCAACAAGCAAATAATAAACGTAAGTTCAACAGGATGAAGAACATAAAGTCACAGTATGATGTCTTCAAATAATTCCAAAGTTCTGAGTAGAACCTGTAGATGGCAGCAATGTACTCCCCGCCGTGCCAACAGCATGGCTAGTCCTTGCACAAGTCACTCACCTGGCAAAAGGAGTACTAACTCTGTAATTGGTCGACTAAAGGTTCGTGTCGATCCTCCCTTGGTTACCTTGACTTCTACCTTCCGGACTTTGTTATCGTCGCTGGGCATAACTTTAGTAATAAGACCCATAGGCCACTCATTCCGACAAACTTCCTTGTCTTTTAGAAGGATGAGGTCTCCAACCTTAAGATTCAGCTTAGATGCTTGCCATTTGTTACGACCTTGAAGGTGGTGAAGATACTTTTTCTTCCAGCGACACATTGGCTAGATGCTGCACCTGCTTCCATTGATGCTCGCAACGGTGTGACCGCAGCTTCTGTTTTGTACTTACAGAAGTGTGTAGTGAGATGTTCACAGTTCTTATTTCCTTATCATCTTCAGGGTTTACTAGCCCATAGGTGGTGTCAATAGGGAGTAAGTAAGAGTCCTCACAGAGAAACCTTGGAGGTGACAGCCATAAGCTGTCCTGAAGAGCGGCAGGTGACATGGCTCTGGTCCCACAGTCAGCTGGGTTGAGTTCAGTGGGAACGTGATGCCATTGACTTGGTAGAGAGAATCTCTTGATACGTTCAACCCTGTTGCTGACGTACACATAAAATTGTTTTGTTTGGTTGTTTATGTAACCAAGTACTACCTTACTGTCTGTATAGAAGGTGAAAGAATCAATTCTAGTGTCCATTTCACTTCGTATGACCTCTGCAATTTCTACTGCTAGCACGGCTGCACAAAGTTCAAGTCTTGGTATGGTATGTGCAGGCTTGGGTGTGAGTTTTGCCTTGCCTAGGACAAAACTACAGTGTGATTCTCCATTCAGTTCAGAGGTCTTCAAATAGGCTACTGCAGCAATAGCTTCAACTGATGCATCAGAGAAAATATGAATCTCTCTCCGGTTAGCAGTTGAAGTGGATCCTGGAACATAGCAACGGGGAATCTGAAGTTTTTCTAGTGACTTCAAAGAGTATCTCCACCTTTCCCACTTGTGTTGATTCTCACTAGGCAAGGGAGTATCCCAGTCTATGTTCTCAGTAGACAACTGTCTTATTAAAAGCTTACCTTGAATGGTAACTGGAGCAAGGAAACCCAGTGGGTCATAGATGCTATTCACCACGGACAGGACTCCTCTCTTAGTGAAGGGTTTGTCACAAGTTGACACTTGGAAGGTGAATTTGTCTTGCTTGATGTTCCACAACAAACCCAGACTTCGCTGTACAGGAGGCACATCTGTACCTAAGTCAAGGTTTTTTAGACTAGTGGCATAGTCCTCAGTAGGGATGAGCTTCGTGTTCGAGTCGAACATACGTTCGACTCGAACATCGGCTGTTCGATCGTTCGACGAAGATCGAACGATTTGGGCCGTTCGCGCCAAATTCGAGTGACGCGAACGGCCCACAATGCACTACGCCATCGCAGTGTCATCCAGGCGCTGTGATTGGCCAAGCATGCACTGTGACCCCGCATGCTTGGCCAATCACAGCGCCGGCAGCGAGGAGAGCAATGATTGGCCACAGGCAGGATGCCTGTGGCCAATTATTGCTGAGGGTGTTTAGTACACGCCCCACACTATAAAAGGCCGCCAGCACGGCGGCCTAGTGTAGTGTGTTCCGGAGCAGGGAAAGACAAGCATAGGCAGGGACAGTGACATTTATTTCTTTCTTGCTTAACCTGGATTCCTTTAGTTTAGGGAAAGAGAAGGATAGGTAGGGAGAGTGTCAGTGTGTTTTACTGTGCGAATCCTTGTTTCTAGGGACAAAGAAGGAAAGTGAGGGGAATTCTCCTTGTGCTATAGTGTGCTTTAAAAAAACATTTTTTCTAGGGACAGAAAACTCTAGGTAGGGAGAGTGTCAGTTTCTTTCACTGTGCGAGTCCTTGTTTCTAGGGACAAAGAAGGAAAGTGAGGGGAATTCTCCTTGTGCTATAGTGTGCTTTAAAAAAACATTTTTTCTAGGGACAGAAAACTCTAGGTAGGGAGAGTGTCAGTTTCTTTCACTGTGCGAGTCCTTGTTTCTAGGGACAAAGAAGGAAAGTGAGGGGAATTCTCCTTGTGCTATAGTGTGCTTTAAAAAAACATTTTTTCTAGGGACAGAAAACTCTAGGTAGGGAGAGTGTCAGTTTCTTTCACTGTGCGAGTCCTTGTTTCTAGGGACAAAGAAGGAAAGTGCGGGGAATTCTCCTTGTGCTATAGTGTGCTTTAAAAAAACATTTTTTCTAGGGACAGAAAACTCTAGGTAGGGAGAGTGTCAGTTTCTTTCACTGTGCGAGTCCTTGTTTCTAGGGACAAAGAAGGAAAGTGAGGGGAATTCTCCTTGTGCTATAGTGTGCTTTAAAAAAACATTTTTTCTAGGGACAGAAAACTCTAGGTAGGGAGAGTGTCAGTGTCTTTTACTGTGTGAGTCCTTGTTTCTAGGGACAAAGAAGGAAAGTGAGGGGAATTCTCCTTGTGCTATAGTGTGCTTTAAAAAAACATTTTTTCTAGGGACAGAAAACTCTAGGTAGGGAGAGTGTCAGTTTCTTTCACTGTGCGAGTCCTTGTTTCTAGGGACAAAGAAGGAAAGTGAGGGGAATTCTCCTTGTGCTATAGTGTGCTTTAAAAAAACATTTTTTCTAGGGACAGAAAACTCTAGGTAGGGAGAGTGTCAGTTTCTTTCACTGTGCGAGTCCTTGTTTCTAGGGACAAAGAAGGAAAGTGAGGGGAATTCTCCTTGTGCTATAGTGTGCTTTAAAAAAACATTTTTTCTAGGGACAGAAAACTCTAGGTAGGGAGAGTGTCAGTTTCTTTCACTGTGCGAGTCCTTGTTTCTAGGGACAAAGAAGGAAAGTGAGGGGAATTCTCCTTGTGCTATAGTGTGCTTTAAAAAAACATTTTTTCTAGGGACAGAAAACTCTAGGTAGGGAGAGTGTCAGTTTCTTTCACTGTGCGAGTCCTTGTTTCTAGGGACAAAGAAGGAAAGTGAGGGGAATTCTCCTTGTGCTATAGTGTGCTTTAAAAAAACATTTTTTCTAGGGACAGAAAACTCTAGGTAGGGAGAGTGTCAGTTTCTTTCACTGTGCGAGTCCTTGTTTCTAGGGACAAAGAAGGAAAGTGAGGGGAATTCTCCTTGTGCTATAGTGTGCTTTAAAAAAACATTTTTTCTAGGGACAGAAAACTCTAGGTAGGGAGAGTGTCAGTTTCTTTCACTGTGCGAGTCCTTGTTTCTAGGGACAAAGAAGGAAAGTGAGGGGAATTCTCCTTGTGCTATAGTGTGCTAAAGCATTCCTCATCAACCATCTTTGAAATCCTTGTTTTTTGGACAGTCAGGGAAATTGTCGTTGTGCTATTCTGTGCAAAAGCAATCATCCTCAACCATATTTAGAAATCCTTAAGTAAAGGGACAGAGAAGGACACCTGAAGGTAGCCCTTATTACTTTTTTCCCATCTCCCTGCAGGCCATCTATTAGAATGTCTGGAAGGCAAACAAGGAGAGGCAGACAGTCAGGAGGCAATAAAAGAGGGCAAGCAGGCTCTGTGTCTGGGGGCAACAGTGCTGGTCGTGGACGCGGTGCATTGTCATCAGCACATGGCCATGGGACACGCTTGTCCTTCTTTTCGGCAGCTGGACATGTTGAGCCACATCATGCCGAAGACTTGGTAGAGTGGATGACCAAGCCCTCCTCCTCCTCCTCATCCTCTCTCACCCAGGCTCAGGGTACTGGCAAAGCAGCTGCCAAAGCGTCCTCTTCCCTGGTATCAATGTCAGACTCATCATCAGTCACTCCTTCCCTAGACCCACCATGTCCTCCTCCTGAGGAGTCCCCCGAACTGTTTGAGCACAGTGTTGGGTACATGCTCCAGGAGGATGCCCAGCGTTTCGAAGGGTCTGATGATGAAACCCAGCTACAGGAAGGCAGTAGCGTGAGAGCAGACAGAGGGGATGCTCAAGAAGGACACCAATCTGGCAGTCATGTTCCAGCAGCTGCAGCATACTGCCAGATTGGCTCCAGTGATGAGGAGGGAGGGGATGATGAGGTCACTGACTCCACGTGGGTGCCTAATAGGAGAGAGGAGGAGGAGGAGGATGAGGAGGAGGCACATCTCCAACGAGGCAGGATGCCCTTTGGTGGCCAGCGTAAGGGCAGTACACCGACGGAATCACACCGCAGAGCTCCGCCTGTGCAGGGCGCTGCCTCTGCCCGTCATTCAAAAAGTTCCTTGGTGTGGGCCTTTTTTGAGGCTAGTGCATCAGATCGCACAGCTGCTGTTTGCAACATATGTCTCAAGCGTATATCGCGTGGCCAAAACATCAGCCGCTTGGGTACCACATGCCTGACCAGACATATGTTGACCTGCCATGCAGCTCGTTGGCAAGCCTACCTCAAAGACCCACACCAAAGAACAAAGCGGACCTCTCCTTGCACCGCATCAGCTGGGATCTCCAACCCCACTATAACTTCAGTCCTCTCTGAAACATGCACTGAGAGGAATGAAGGTGTAGAATTAGGTGTGTCACAGCCAAGTACTTGCGGCCACTCTGCTAGCAGTACACCGACGTCCGATTCTAGCAGGCAAATTTCCCTGCCCCAGCTGCTGGACCGTCGAAAGAAGTTCACTCCCAGCCATCCACATGCCCAGCGGTTGAATGCTAGCTTGGCTAAATTGCTAGCGCTTCAACTGCTGCCTTTTCAGTTGGTAGACTCGGCCCCCTTCCGTGAGTTTGTGCAATGTGCGGTTCCTCAGTGGCAGGTTCCCAAACGCCACTTTTTCTCACGGAAGGCTATTCCGGCTCTCTACCGGCATGTGGAAGGCAATGTCTTGGCCTCGCTGGACAGGGCGGTCAGCGGTAAGGTGCATATTACCGCTGACTCATGGTCCAGCAGGCATGGACAGGGACGTTACCTTTCTTTCACGGCCCATTGGGTCACTCTTTTGGCAGCTGGGAAGGATGCAGGACAAGGTGCAGTAGTGTTGGAGGTTGTTCCACCGCCACGCCTCCAAAATGCTACTACTGGTTGTGACACACCTCTCTCCTCCACCCCTCCTCTTCTTCTTCCTCCATGGCCTCTTCCTGTGGTTTGTCCTATGAACCAGCGGTGCTCCGTAGCCGTTCACGGGGCTACGCAAGTACGCAGGCAAAAAGATGCCATGCCGTGCTTGCGCTGGTGTGTTTGGGGGACAGAAGCCACACTGGGGCAGAGGTCCTGTCTGCTCTGCAGGGCCAGGCCGAGAGGTGGTTGACGCCACGCCAGCTTAAGCCAGGAATGGTGGTTTGCGACAATGGCACCAACCTCCTCTCCGCCCTCCGACAGGGACAACTGACCCATGTGCCCTGTGTGGCTCACGTCCTTAACCTGGTGGTGCAGCGGTTCTTGTGCAGGTACCCGGGCTTACAGGATGTCCTGAGGCAGGCCAGGAAAGTCTGTGTGCATTTCCGCAGATCTTATAATGCCAGTGCTCGCCTGGCTGAGCTGCAAAAGGAGTTGAACCTGCCCAAGAACCGCCTTATATGTGACATGCCCACCAGGTGGAACTCAACGTTGGCCATGCTGCAGCGGCTGCACACGCAGCAGAGGGCCATCAATGAGTACCTGTGCGACTACGGCACCAGGACAGGGTCAGGGGAGCTTGGTTTTTTTTCTCCACGCCAGTGGGGCATGATCAGGGATGCATGCACTGTCCTGGCACCATTTGAGGAGGCCACGAGGATGGTGAGCAGTGACAGTGCATGCATCAGTGACACTGTACCTCTTGTCCACCTGTTGGAGCACACGCTGCGTGGAATAATGGACAGGGCACTTGAGGCAGAACAGAGGCAGGAAGAGGAGGACTTCCTTGCCTCTCAAGGCCCCCTTTACCCAGACAGTGTTCCTTCTGTCCCACCCATCGCACAGGAGGAGGAGGAGGAGGAGGAGGAGGAGGATTGTGTCAGCATGGAGGTGGAGGCTGGCACTCAGCATCATCAGCAGCAGTCTTTTAGGGATGATTTACAGTCCCAAGAAACCAGTGGACTTGTACGTGGCTGGGAGGAGGTGGCTGCGGATCATGTCGTCCTTAGTGACCCAGAGGACTCCGGAGCGAATGCCTCAGCAAACCTACGCTGCATGGCCTCCCTGATCCTGCAAAGTCTGCGGAAGGATCCTCGTATTCTTCGGATCAAGGAGAGGGACCATTACTGGCTGGCCACTCTCCTTGATCCACGGTACAAGGGTAAGGTTGCGGACCTTATGTTACCTTCGCAGAGGGAGCAGAGGATGAGACAACTCCGGGAGGCCTTGCAGAAAGGTCTGTGCAACGCGTTCCCAGAGACTGGGAGGTTACAAACTCCTGGTCCTGGACAACGAGTTGCTGAGGCTTCGGCCAGTCAAAGAAGGAGCGGTGGGGAAGGTGGCCGTCTGACCGATGCGTTCAGACAATTCTTTAGTCCGCAGCCCCAAAGTATGATCGGTTCCAGCAACCATCGCCAGCGTCTAATAAACATGGTGCAGGAATATCTAGGGGCAAGGTCAGACTTGGACACCTTCCCCACCGAAAATCCTCTGGCTTACTGGGTCTTGAGGATGGATCACTGGCCAGAGCTTGCACAGTATGCAATTGAGCTACTGGCCTGTCCTGCATCCAGCGTTCTTTCGGAACGCACATTCAGTGCTGCTGGAGGATTTGTCACGGATCACAGGGTGCGCCTGTCCACCGACTCGGTTGATCGACTGACTTTCATCAAGATGAACCAGTCTTGGATCACCACCAGCTACCACACACCTGATGCTGATATAACAGACTAATTGATTTTAACATGTCACATCCCTTCAAGACTGATGCTGATGCTGAGTGCCTGTGCTGTTATGTTGACTGGCTATCCTCCTCCTCCGAGTCCTCAATGATACGATTGATGATGATAGCTTGGAAGATCATTTTTGTTTATGGGTGCCGCCACCAGTGGCTAAGGCCCAATTTTTCAGCCCCTGTTTTACAGGGGCGTGTAATTACAATTTTTTTAGCAATAATTTGCCATAGGGCTCATTGCTGTGCTCCAAGTACAGTATCTGTGATGGGTTGGAGTGTTGTGGCACCAGTGCCTAAGGCCCAATTTTTCAGCCCCTGTTTAAAAGGGGCGTGTCATTACAATTTTTGAAGCAATACTTTGCAACAGGGCTCATTGCTGTGCTCCAAGTACAGTATCTGTGAGGGGTTGTAGTGTTGTGCCACCAGTGCCTAAGGCCCAATTTTTCAGCCCCTGTTTAACAGGGGCGTGTCATTACAATTTTTGAAGCAATACTTTGCAACAGGGCTCATTGCTGTGCTCCAAGTACAGTATCTGTGAGGGGTTGTAGTGTTGTGCCACCAGTGCCTAAGGCCCAATTTTTCAGCCCCTGTTCAACAGGGGCATGCAATTACAATTCTTGATCTAATAATTCACAGCAGGGCCCATTGCTGCACCCACCAAGAGTAACTCTGAGGGCTTACAGTGTTGTGGCAACGCCACCACCACCACCACCACGAAAGGCCCAATTTTTCAGCCCCTGTTCAAAAGGGGCATGTAATTACAATTCTTGATCTAATAATTCACAGCAGGGCCCATTCCTGCACCCACCAAGAGTAACTCTGAGGGCTTACAGTGTTGTGGCAACACCACCACCACCACCACCACCACGAAAGGCCCAATTTTTCAGCCCCTGTTCAACTGGGGCATGCAATTACAATTCTTGATCTAATAATTCACAGCAGGGCCCATTGCTGCACCCACCAAGAGTAACTGTCAGGGCTTACAGTGTTGTGGCACCAGCACCACCATCAAAGGCCCAATTTTTACTACCACTGTTCAACAATTATATGTAATTAAAATTCCTGATATAATAGTTGACAGCAGGGCGTTCCAGCACCAACCAAGAGTAACTGTGAGTGCTTACAGTGTTGTGCCAACACCAACAACTAAGGGGCCTATTTCTGCAGAGTATATACGGCAGGTCCCTACTTTCAAACATCCAACTTACAAACGACTCCTACTTGCAAACGCAAGAAGACAACAGGAAGTGAGAGGAAATCTACCACTAGGAAGGAAAATTCTCTCCTGTAAGAATAAATATGGGAGAAAGGTGTCTCCTCTGTACTGATGCTTTATCACCAATCCTTGTTTCAAGAAAAACACCACATTTCAAAAACAGTTGTCATTGGGACGGAAAGTGAGGTGAAATGTTCTGAACAGGGGCACAGACAGCAAAACAAATGTTACAGGGGTGATAACCCTTACCTATGTTTTCCAAAAAGTTTAAAAATAGATTTTTGGGCTGGAGCTACACTTCAACAATGTACCTGTTCAAAATTACAAACACATTCTACATAAGAACAAACCTACAGTCCCTGTCTTGTATGCACCGCCTGTATACGGCTGTTCAGAGTATATAGGGCCTTTTTTATTTTATGTGCGGGGTTCCCCTTAATATCCATACAAGACCCAAAGGGGCTGGTAATGGGCTGGGGTAGGGGGGGGGGTCATGGGGTAGCTATGCCATTTTTCTTAAAGATTTTCATCCATATTACCGGGACCAGACATTACATTAAAGCCGCAAGCAGTTTTAAATGGCTTTTTTTTCCTTTAGAAGTGTCATTTTGTGCAGGGACAGTTCTAAACACGGGAAACACGTGCCACTTCACAGGCATACTTTAGACACCCCCCAGGTACGATATTTAAAGGAATATTTGACTTTTTTTTTTTCACTTTATGCATCATTAAAATGACTGCTCCCGAAAAACGACCGTTTTTAAAACTTCTTTTTGCATTGATACATGTCCCCTGGTGCAGAACCCGGGTTCCCAAACCCTTTTTAGGACAATAACATGCATAATAGTTGTTATAATTAGCACTTTAGAATTCGAACGTTCGCATCCATTGTATTTAATAGGGTTCTAATGTTCGTACGAACTTTTGGTCCGTTCGCGGGTTCTGGTGCGAACCGAACCCGGGGGTGTTCGGCTCATCACTAGTCCTCAGAGTGAAAGGCATTCATAAGTTCCTGGCTGTTGGATATAATCTTGTGCAGTCTAAGGTTTGCTACAGACAGCATCTCCTTTGTTCTGGTGAGAAGATCAATTGCTTCTTTAGCAGTTGGAAAGGACTTAAGTGCGTCGTCAACGTAGAAGTTTCTTTCAACAAATTGACGGGCATCAGATCCATATTCAACCTCTCCAGTCTGAGCTGTTTTCCTTAGCCCATAAGTTGCCACTGCTGGGGAAGGACTGTTACCGAAGACATGTACCTTCATGCGATAATCTATAACTTCCTTGTTGAGGTCATTGTCCTTGTGCCATAGAAACCTGAGGTAGTTTCTGTTGTCTTCTCTGACGATGAAGCAGTGAAACATCTGTTGAATGTCGGCCATTACTGCTACAGGCTCTTGTCTGAAATGAATCAAGACTCCTATTAGACTGTTGTTCAAGTTGGGTCCCGTAAGGAGCATGTTGTTAAGAGAAACACCTTCGTGCTGAGCACTGGAATCAAAGACAACTCTGATTTGGTCTGGTTTGCGTGGGTGATACACGCCAAAGGATGGAAGGTACCAGCATTCTTCTCCCTCCTTTAGTGGGGGAGCAGGCTCTGCATGATCTCTGTCAAATACATTTTGCATAAAGTCCACAAAGTGCTTTTGCATCTCTGGTTTCCTGCTTAAGTTTCGCTTTAAGGAGGAGAATCTACTGATGGCCTGCTGTAAGTTGTTGGGCAATCTCTCTCTTGGGAGACGAAAGGGTAGGGGTGCTACCCAGTTATTGGAGTCATCTTGAAAGAACTCATTGTCCATTACCTTGATGAATTCTTTGTCTTCCATTGAAGGAGCCAGTATGTCATCTTCACTGGTTGCATTAAACACTGTAGAGCCGAAGTCGCCATCATGGTAGGAGAAAGGGCTTGTGTCACCTGAGATACCATGTTGCCATTCGTGGCTGGCTATCTTCTCTTTCACCCAGTAGTGATGTGGGCATGGCTCAAAGTAAGTGTTTCGGCCATTTGGCAGAACATTTGTCTTGAATGACGAAATGTTGGTAGGTCTTTTCATTTTGCCTATACAGACATTGCCTATGATGACCCACCCTAGATCCGTGCGCTGGGCAAATGGGGCATCTGGGGGTCCACTGACTTGTCTGTGTACCTTGTGAACTCTTAGAATGTCTCTTCCTAACAGAAGAAGGATCTGAGCATCTTTGTCAAGCGGCGGTATCTCATTTGCTATTACCTTGAGGTGAGGGTGATGGAAAGCAGCAGCTGGAGTAGAGATTTCTTCCCTGTTAGCAGGTATCTGATTGCACTCAACAAGTGTAGGTAAGGGTAATTGCAAGTTACCTTTGAGAGAAGATACCATGAGTCCATGAGCCCTTCTTCCAGAAACCTCTATAGTTCCACTACAGGTACCCAAGGTGTAAGGATGAGCTTCGCCTTTTATTTCAAATAGATTGAACAATTCCAATTTTGCAAGTGATCGATTGCTCTGATCGTCTAAGATAGCATATGCCTTTAGAGACTTTTCTGGTTGATCCTTGTGGTATATGTTCACCAAGCATATCTTAGCACAGGACTTACCACAGCGGTCTTCTCCACAAACTTCAGTGCAGGATGAAGAAATGATGGTAGAATTAGGCACTTGGTCTGTATTCTCCCCGCCATGCGTTAACCTGGGAGGAGTGTTGGCAGGTTGTGCAGAGCTGGGCTCAAGAGGATGGAGGGCTTGCACATGTTCTTCAGAGCCACACTCTATGCACTTGATGGACACATTACAGTCCCTTGCAAAATGTTCTGTAGAAGCACAGCACCTGAAACATACCCTAAATGTCTTTAAAAGCTCCTTGCGCTCTTCCAGAGGCTTTTTCCTAAAGCCGATACATTTATTGAGGGGGTGTGGCTTCTTGTGTATGGGACACTCTCTGTTAGGGTTTTCAATCTTCCTACTCTGTTTGTTCGTGGCCAGAACTGTGGTAGGAGTGGGAAGGATGTCAGTCTTTTTCACGGACACTGGGCCTCTATGGTTTCTATAGTTGCCCTGAAGACTGGTACTCTTAGGAAAGGGTGAGAAGAGGCTGTACTCACCGTAGGAAAAACTTGGATCGTTCTTGGTCTCTGCAATTTTCCTGATGAATTCACAGAAGAAAGAGAATGGAGGGAAGGAAACCTTGTTCTCTCTTTTGTATGATGACCCTAGTGCAGTCCATTTCTCTTGCAAACCATACGGGAGCTTGGAGACAATTGGGTTTACCCCTCTTGGAGTGTCAAGGTAACTGAGTCCAGGTAGTTTTGGGTCTGTCTTGGCTAGCTGAAGCTCAAGGAGAAGGTCACTCAGTCTCTGGAACTCCTTGTTGTCCTTACCGGATATCTTTGGGAAAGTTTCCAGACGCATGAACAAAGCATTTTCTATAGCTTCTGGACTGCCATAACTTTGCTCTAGTCGCTCCCATGCAGCTGTGAGGCCTGCAGTAGGATTGTCCATGAAAACCGATCTTAATGGCTTAACACGTGCAGCAGATAGAGGACCAAGCCATTTGATCAGCAGATTCAATTCTTGATCAGCTGTAATGCCAAGATTGCTGATTGTAGTTTTGAAGGCACATTTCCAACTTCTGTAGTTCTCAGGTTGGTCATCAAAACTTGTAAGACCAGTCTTTGTGAGCTCTCTGCGAAGCATGTACCTCACAAACTCTTCTGTCTGAGTTGTCTCTGCCTTTATGTGAGATGCTGTTGGCTGTATGGTGCTGATTGCGTTATCTTTGACATTGTTGTTAAAGGACACAGGGAAATATGGTGCAGCAGATGCATCCAGGTGAGTTGCTTGCTTGAAGTCAGTTGTTCCAATGGTACGTTGATTTAAGGCTGTACCGATGACTGGAGATTGATGACTAGCTTGAAGCTTGCGCTGATGCTCTGTGACGTATGAAGGCAGGCAAGGTAGGCAGGTAGGAAATGCAGTGGAGTGATTTTGAGTGCAGGAAGTTGCTGGAACCTTTTTAACTTGAAGCTGTGAAGGAGTCTCTATGTAGTCGGGAGCATTGGAGACAATGGAGTGTGCACTGCAGTGGCTTAGGACATAGTCTTTAGTGCGTTTGAGGGGGTCTTCCATATCTGCTATGTTTAGGTTAATGCTGTCTTTCTCACTTGCACCTTCGTCTGCACTGATAGCTTGCTGTAGGACCCTTAGCTTTGCCATAGCTGCGTCATGTTTACACTGTTCATTTAAGGTTTCCATTGTTGCTCTTTGTCGTGCTGACTGCGCTTCCAACTCTGCCCTTTGACGTGCTGACTGCGCTTCCGACTCTGCTCTCTGAGCTTCCAACTCTGCTCTTTGACGTGCTGACTGCGCTTCCAACTCTGCCCTTTGAGCTTCCAACTCTGCTCTTTTTTCTGCATATGCCACCTGCACTTTGCTGGCTTCCACTTCAGCGCGGGCATTAATAAGTCGCTCACTGAGTGTTGAGTATCTTGAACTATAGGATCTTGACGAGTTTTTAGAACGTCTGGTGGAAACAGATCTGTGAGATGCAGTGTCCTGTAACAGCTTTATTTTTGCTTCTGCCTTTAATCTGGTTTGCTGGATAAAACTGTCTCTTTCAATATTGAGAGCATTGACGCGCTTTAATTGCATCATCGCATTTTCTGACTTCATGTTTTGTAAGACATTAGTGAATTTGATGCTGGTAAGCTGATAAAGCTCAAATGAGGCAGAAAGTTGTTTAATGGCGCCCTCTAGTGTCAGTAGTACACGTTCAACAGACACTGTATTGGCTTCAGCAAGGATTTTCTCCCAGACTAATTCCAAGCTATTTGACAATTCAGTCCTTGAAGCTTCATAATTCTCCATTACTTTCCAAGTGGGTTTAACTGAGCGTTTGGGTAACTCAGTTTCTTCAGGAACTTGTGAGGAGGTAGATGTGAGTTCACATGCAGAAGCTTGGTCACTCATGATAGCAGACTGACTGTGAAAGCAGGCAGGATCTGTGTGCTGAAATATGACACTGTGCAGATTGTCTCAGGCTATAAGGTTGCCATGTGCTGCTCTGTCCCTTCTGTCTTGCTATGAGGGCAGTAAATCTTGTCTGTTTCAGTACTGACATGCAGAAATCTTGTAATTAGGCTGTGAAACTCAGTTTTTCTACTGTTCTGTCTCAACTACAAAGCGATAAAGTTCATCTCCAGGTTTAGGTAGGCCTTACTCAAGCTGGTTTGATATTCATTCCTTGCATCGATACAGGCAGCTTAACTCAATGAATAAACTCACAGTTAGGACGACAGACGATGAATCCTTTTGAATGTTCCGTTTAATGATGGATATTCATAGGTAGAAAAACGTTGCAGTTGTAAGCCACATGTAAGATGTTTAGCATGGAAGATATACAGGAGTAATGACCAGAATCAGGAAGTGGAGGAGATATATAAAGAACTACGGTGAGAGAGAGAGTTCAGCTAGAAAGAAGGGGACAGATCTTAAAGACACAGAGCAAGAATAATCACATAGTGTAACACAACAGGGGGACTTAGGACTCAGGACCCGCTTCCTGATTGGCCGGGAGGAGAAACAGGAAGACATTAGCGAATAATAATTAACTAATGTCACACAACTGGATGGGCTCAGGGCGCAGAGCCCACCCTTTTTGAAGCCAATTAGAGCCTCTGCCTCTAATCATGTGCTTCTAAAAATAAACCATTAGAATCCATGCGTCCGGCACCCTGCATGTAGATTAGGGGCGGGAGGCAGGGATTAGGGGAGCGGCCGCCACTGATGGTTACATTGTTTCAGCTTGGACTAATGTAACTATGTATATACCATTCCTGTGGGACCCCTGTAAAAGCTGGAAATCATTCTATAGATGCCACTACTGTATCACTACTACAGTGATCTCCACTAGCTTCCAGGTCCAGTACAGAGTGGCTAGATGTGAACACAAAAGTTTGACTGCTCGGCACGGACACCATTCAGAGAATACTTTGCATTTTCTCAATGAATGCAAAGCATTTTCTGATTGGACGAGGAGGAAAGCGCTTTCCATTCAATGAGAACATGCAATGCGATCTCTGAATGGTGTCCCTGCTGAGCAGTCAACCTCCTGTGTTCACAATGCAGCAGTACAGCTTCACAGCACGGGCCATGGAAGCTAGTGGAGATCATTGGAGTTTTGGTGTAGTAGCTGTGTCTAAAAAGTGATATCCAGCTTCTAGAGGGATCCCAAAGGAATGGTATATACATAGTTACATTGGTCCAAAATGGACCAATGTAACTATGTAAAATTATCCATACCTGTGGATATCTGCAGTGTTACCTCACATTGGTGGTGAGCGGAAAAATGCTGCTTTGCATGATGGTGAATGGAGAAGTTCCCCAATTTATTGGTGGTAAGTGAAGTAGCTCTTCATCATTAGGAGTGTCATCTTACATTGATGGTCAGTGAGCTGATCTATTGCATTGTAGAAGGTCATTGTAGAAAGATCCCCTTATAATGGTGGTCATTGCAAGACTGAGTATAAGATGGCGCTATTACACTGGTGGAAAGAATGCCCTTTACATTGGTGGACTTGGGGTGTAGAGGCACACTCTGTATGGATGATCGTCAAACTTGATATTGAATTGAGATTGACATTCCACAGGTGATGTGTAAAGCGAATGTGTTTTGGGGGAAGTGCATCTCCCTTTGTCAGGGCTGTGGTGGTGGGTGTGGTAGGGACTGACCTGAAGTCGAAGCTCAGTTATGATAGAATCCTTTGCTTTAGGAGGCTTGGGGCCTGTCCATCAAGGGCGCCAACCCCCTATTCATGTGTCCGGCCCCCATGCAGGATTCCAATGGGGGGGGGTTTGAAGCATGTGATTAGAGCCAGAGGCTCTAATAGGCTTCAATATAGGATGGGCTCGGGTCGCAGAGCACTGCGAACCGAGCTCACCATGGTGTGTTACGATAGCGAATTAATATTTGCTATTGTCACACTGATCCTCCTCCCGGAAAATCAGGAAGCAGGTCCTGAGCCCTGTCACCCGATTGGCTAAAAGGACAGGGACAGGCGATCGGATTAGACGCCTAGGAGGAAGAGGGAGGAGACGCACGGTAGAAGCCGCCGTGATGCAGAGGAGGGGAAAACCCGATGGAAGCCGTCGCCCGTCGCCGGTGCGCAACCTAGATGGGGTAAGTGCGGGGCTGGATGACACACCAACCGACACAGGTGTTTGTTTGCCTCCCCCCAAAAAAAGAAACACCAGCCACCACTGGTGAGGAGTGCTCTGGACGGTCTGAGGAGGCCTGTAATGCACAGTGAGGAGTTCTCTGGACGGTCTGAGGAGGCCTGTAATGCACAGTGAGGAGTGCTCTGGACGGTCTGAGGAGGCCTGTAATGCACAGTGAGGAGTTCTCTGGATGGTCTGAGGAGGCCTGTAATGCACAGTGAGGAGTTCTCTGGATGGTCTGAG
The DNA here is from genome assembly GCA_029206835.1 of Rana muscosa. NCBI lineage: Eukaryota > Metazoa > Chordata > Amphibia > Anura > Ranidae > Rana > Rana muscosa. The sequence goes on from CM055119.1 coordinate 338,692,341, forward strand.
GAGGCCTGTAATGCACAGTGAGGAGTTCTCTGGATGGTCTGAGGAGGCCTGTAATGCACAGTGAGGAGTGCTCTGGATGGTCTGAGGAGGCCTGTAATGCACAGTGAGGAGTTCTCTGGACGGTCTGAGGAGGCCTGTAATGCACAGTGAGGAGTGCTCTGGACGGTCTGAGGAGGCCTGTAATGCACAGTGAGGAGTTCTCTGGATGGTCTGAGGAGGCCTGTAATGCACAGTGAGGAGTTCTCTGGACGGTCTGAGGAGGCGTGTAATGCACAGTTAGGAGTGCTCTGGATGGTCTGAGGAGGCCTGTAATGCACAGTTAGGAGTGCTCTGGATGGTCTGCGGAGGCCTGTAATGTACACAGTGCTCTGAATGGTTTGTAGGGTTGCCACCTGTCCAGGATTCACCCGGACAGTCCGGGTTTTGAATCATGTGTCCGGGTCTCAGGTGGACTGAAACCCAGACACGTTATTCAGACCGGGCGGTGGCTCCCCAAGTAACCAAAATAGTCACACACAAATCTGTTGCCATACGGGAGCTGTGGGCAGCTGTCTGGGAGAAGGGATCACTGGGGGGCAGGGTGATGCAAATGCAATTTGGCCACACCCACATTTTGCTGCGGCACGCTATGCGCACTACTCTCCTTGGGGCACCCATAGTGTTCGGGTTTGGCTTGAAGAAAAGATGGCAACCTTAATGGTTTGGAGGAGGCCTATAATGCACAGTGAGTGCTCTGGATGGTCTGAGGAGGCCTGTAATTAACACAGTCCTCTGGACGGGCTGAGGAGGCCTGTAATGCACAGTGAGTGCTCTGACAGTCTGAGGAGGTCTGAAAAAGCCTATAATGCACACAGTGCTCTGGACGGTGTGAGGAGGCCTGTAATGCACACAGTCCTCTGGACAGTCTGAGGAGGACTGTATTGCACACATAGTGCTTTGGATGGTCTCAGGAGGCCTGTAATGCACACAGTTCTTTGGATGGTCTCAGGAGGCCTGTAATGCACACAGCCCTTGGGACGGTAAGAGGAGGCCTGTAATGCACACAGTGCTCAGGACGGTCATCTGAGGAGGCCTGTAATGCACACAGTGCTCTGGATGGTCTGAGGAGGCCTGTAATGCACACAGTGCTCTGGACGGTCTGAGGAGGCCTGTAATGCACACAGTGCTCTGGATGGTCATCTGAGGAGGCTTGTAATGCACACAGTGCTCAGGACGGTCATCTCAGGAGGCCTGTAATGCACACAGTGCTCTGGATGGTCTGAGGAGGCCTATAATGCACACAGTGCTCTGGACGGTCTGAGGAGGCCTGTAATGCACACAGTGTTCTGGACGGTCTGAGGAGGCCTGTAATGCACACAGTGCTCTGGATGGTCATCTGAGGAGGATTGTAATGCACACAGTGCTCTGGACGGTCTGAGGAGGCTTGTAATGCACACAGTGCTCTGGATGGTCTGAGGAGGCCTGTAATGCACACAGTGCTCAGGACGGTCATCTCAGGAGGCCGTAATGCACACAGTGCTCTGGATGGTCTGAGGAGGCCTGTAATGCACACAGTGCTCTGGACGGTCTGAGGAGGCCTGTAATGCACACAGTGTTCTGGACGGTCTGAGGAGGCCTGTAATGCACACAGTGCTCTGGATGGTCATCTGAGGAGGATTGTAATGCACACAGTGCTCTGGACGGTCTGAGGAGGCTTGTAATGCACACAGTGCTCTGGATGGTCTGAGGAGGCCTGTAATACACACAGTGCTCAGGACGGTCATCTCAGGAGGCCTGTAATGCACACAGTGCTCTGGATGGTCTGAGGAGGCCTGTAATACACACAGTGCTCAGGACGGTCATCTCAGGAGGCCTGTAATGCACACAGTGCTCTGGATGGTCTGAGGAGGCCTGTAATGCACACAGTGCTAAGTACGCCACACCACTAAGCATGCTACGGTCGTTACCTTGCTTGCTGTGAGGGGAAACACTCACAGGTGAAGCTCAGAGGAAACCAGAAATTTGCATGGTTAAATGTCCCTCCCTCACTTTTTTGTTCCGTTTTTGTTCATTGCTGAAAATTGGAATTGTTTTTGTCAATTAACATAAATTTGGGGTAATTTTTGTTTATATGTAAAGAAAGTCTGAATGGCTGCACTTCCGTAAAATCACTCTTATTGATCCATAAAACACAACAGCAATCCACAATATACAAGTGAGGGGTATAGCATACAACTAACGCGTTTCACAAATCTTCAGTGCTTAATCATAGCTCTTTTTTTCTTTTCGTCACTGGAAGCACGCCGCTGATGAAAGTTATCCCAAAAATATTTTTGGCGACGAAATTAACACTGACTCTGTTCTATCTACCACCTGACAGTTACATACTGATAAATTTTGCATATTATTCCATGACTGGCCTTTATACAGGTCTGCAGAACATTGCTCTGTCCCATTTACCCTCTATCACATACATATTGATATATTCTGCAGATTATTCCATCACAGACCTCTATAGAGACCTGCAGAATATTGCTCCATCCGATCTTCCCCTGACAGTAACATATTGATATTTGCTGCAGATTATTACTGACCCCTCCAGAGGTTCTGCAGAACATTGCTCTCTCCAAGGGCATGTATATTGCTCCATGGAGCACTGTAATTAAATGAACAGACACGGTTCTGCTAGTTGAATTCAAAAAAACGGTTACTCCTTCTAGCCTCACATGACGGCTGTAGAGAAAATAACAATGTCATCTTTTGTTACCTCCGCCGCTGTGAAACCCCAGAATGGAAAATTGTGTTTCCCTAACAAGGACACAACCTAATCCTGCGTGTCGGAATTGTCAGGAGGATTGTGACTCAGTGCCTGGGTGATGACACTCATTATAAGAGCAGCTCAGACACACTGCCAATCAGGCCGGACGGCCGACTCCGGGTGCCTCAATAGAGACTTGGAGTGACAGAAGTTAAATCAATATGACAATAAAACGACACAAATCCATAATCTCTATGACAATTAACCTCTCCGGGGGAAGACTGAGGATAGAAGAGATCAAGAATCTGACATTCATCGAATATTCTCTGCAGGTGAATCTTCTATGTCCATGTAATGACAGTGATGGACTCTCCACCGGAGAATGTTTGGTGTCCAATGCATGGTGAAGACTGTAATACAAAATTATATATAATAATAATACAAAATAAATAAAACAAATAACCATTGTTCTCATCATTATTATTAAATACAACAACTTTCTCATGAAATCAGCTAAATACACTCCAGGTGTACCAAAGCAAAAGGTGTGCAACGTTTATTTTCTTTAGAAAGCAACCACAGCCTGAATAGAAAAGCCTGTACCCTGGCACCAGGCTGCAGCCAAAGTTCCACATCAAATAATCGAAATACATTCCAGGGGTATCAAAACAAAAGATGTGCAAAGTTTATTTTCCTTAGAAAGCAGCCACAGCCTGAATAGAAAAGCCAGTCCCTCGCCACCATGCTGCAGAGCAGGGCCGTCTTTGAGGCAGGGCAAAAGGGACAGCTGCCCTGGGCCCTGTCATTGTTGTGGGGCCCAAAGCAGCTGCCTCATACTTGCCAACTATCCCAGTTTAAATTCCCTTGTCCCTTGAAGTTTTAGTCCTTTGCTGTGTCCTGATATCTCAGTGTGAAGTGCTGCTACTAATTCTGCCCAGCTCTGCCCTATTGTGTTGTACAGATGACTCACCTGCAGACCCTGTTTTTATATGTAAATAACGATCTGTCATATGTAAATAACGGTAGCATTCATATGTAAATAAAGGCAGCATTCATGTGTATATCATGCCCCTCTGCAGTGAAGAGATGATGTGCTGTAACCCCTAGCAACCAATCAGTGAGCAGTATTACTGTATAGTAATCTCTAGCAACTAATCAAGAAGAAATCATGTGCTGTAACCTCTAGCAACTAATCAGTGAGCCGTAATGTGTGCTGTACCCTCTAGCATCCAGTCAGTAAGCGGTAATGATATGCTGTAACCTCTGGCAACCAATCACAATCACTGCCTGATCTGATACAGTAAACTGATTTTAAGTCTAGCTGATATTTATTGTATGTCTCAGAGCAGGTGGAGAGCAAAATTGCATGGGAGGGGGGGGGGCAAGATTTTTTTTTCCCAGGGTCCAATCAACATTAAAGACGGCCCTGCTGCAGAGAAGGACCCTTGCTTGCTGTGCAGAAGCAGTGATCTCTCTGCAGAACTCCGACACACTCCTTACTGAGTCAGACTTATAACTCTGCTATCAGCAAAGCTCAGGCTCCCCACTGATTGGAGAGTTCTGGCTCTGACTCATCAATGGGTGTGTCAGACCTCTGCAGAAAGGCAGCTGCTTCCACTGTCCATCTCTGCAACATGCAGAGGTCTTGGTACAAGCAGAGATCTTGGGTACGAACATTGATAAATAGACCTTCTTATGTATCAACAACTAATCACTGTATTAATCTAACATGGGGAGGAGGGTGGTCCTTAAAGCTGTACTCCCGATGTTTTACCCACTTCCATGTCTTCCTCCTGCAGTGGGAACACATTGTGAATTATTTGATGGATGTTATTTGTGTCATTAATCAAGAGGAATTGATAAATATTAATGTCAAGCTGTTTGCTCTTTAAATATAACTCGGAATAACAATTTACAGAAGGTGATTTACGACATATTAATTAATATGATCGGAAGGCTGTGCAGATGTAGTGTAGATCAGCTTAGTATGTTATACAGGAGGCAGAGCAGATATTTATGGGGAATATTGATGTTGCTGCGGTTATTATTGCACTCACTATCACCAGTGTTGTTGTTTTTTATTTTGTTTAATAACACTAATGCTGGGAGTTATTATGGTGCTCATTATCACCAATGCTGGGGTGGGGGTTATTATTGCACTCACTGTCACCAATCCTAGAGGTTATTATTGCACTCACTGTCACCAACCCTAGAGGTTATTTTTGCATTCACTGTCACCAATGTTGGGGGTTATTATTTTGTTCAGTGACACCAATGCTGGGAGTTATTATTACACTCATTGTCACCAATGCTGGGGGTTATTGCACTCTCTGACACTAATGCTGGGGGTTATTATTGCACTCACTCTCACCAATGTTGGGGGTTATTTTTGCGCTCACTCTCACCAATGTTGGGGGTTATTATTGCAGTCATTGATACTAATGCTGGGGGTTATTATTGCACTCACTGTCACCAATTTTGGGGGTTATTATTACACTCACTGTCACCAATGTTGGGGGTTATTATTACACTCACTGTCACCAATATTGGGGTTTATTATTGCACTTACTGACACCAAAGTTGGGGGCTATTATTTCACTAACCGTCACCAATGTTGGGGGTTATTATTACACTCACCGTTACCAATGTTGGGGTTTATTATTGCACTCACTGACACCAAATTTGGGGGTTATTATTGCACTCACTCTCACCAATGTTGGGGGTTATTTTTACACTCACTGTCACCAATGTTGGGGGTTATTATTTTGTTTAGTGACACCAATGCTGGGAGTTATTATTACACTCATTGTCACCAATGCTGGGGGTTATTGCACTCTCTGACACTAATTCTGGGGGTTATTATTGCACTCACTCTCACCAATGTTGGGGGTTCTTATTGCGCTTACTCTCACCAATGTTGGGGGTTATTATTGCAGTCATTGATACTAATGCTGGGGGTTATTATTGCACTCACTGTCACCAATGTTGGGGGTTATTATTACACTCACTGTCACCAATGTTGGGGGTTATTATTACGCTCACTGTCACCAATGTTGGGGTTTATTATTGCACTCACTGACACCAAAGTTGGGGGCTATTATTTCACTAACCGTCACCAATGTTGAGGGTTATTATTGCACTCACTTACACTAATGCTGGGGGTTATTGTTGCACTCACTCTCACCAATGTTGGGGGTTATTATTGTGCTCACTCTCACCAATGTTGAGGGTTATTATTGCAGTCATTGATACTAATGCTGGGGGTTATTATTGCACTCACTGTCACCAATGTTGGGGCTTTTTATTGTGTCCACTGACACCAATGCTGGGGGTTATTATCAGTGCCATTGACACTGCAATGAATGCAGCAGAATCAAACTTCTTTGGGTGATGAGGTGCAATATTGCTCATTCATTTTGAAAGGACTGCTTAACTTGATGGAATGCACCAAAACGTGCTGCTATTGTGCCACCTCCTGAAACTGTCGGGGGCAACACTTGAGGCTCTCTGTAACTTTCAAGTTGACCACCAAAGCTTTAGCCACGAAGCAGTTTTATCATCAGCGTTTTCCTTCCAGAAGATCAATTCCTTTTCCGACATTTGATTCACAGAACGTGATGGAATAAAATGTTTCGGTAACAAGACAAAGTGAGCACGGAGTTGTGCAGACGAGGAAGTCATTAATAATGAATGATCTGGGGATATTGTTAGATCTATGGCAATGAATATTATTTATACATGAATTGAAAGCTGTGGGATGTGAGGCAGCTCCACCTGAGGTACTTGGAGGCTTCCCCGTTGCTGATGGGGCTCTTCACGCAACATGGATGCCCAGGGGGATCCCACAGAGCTGACACTCCATCTAACCGCATTCAGTCTGAATGATTTGAGATGCAGGTTACATGAGGTCCTCTGATACTCCATGGGAGGCCCTTAAACCCTTCAGTGCTGTTAGTGCCCCTCCTGTCAGGAGAGGAGAGTTAGACTGAGGAAGGAGCAGAGTCCTCCAGCAGAGCAGAGTATTTGAGAAGATGAGAGTTAGAGGAAGGAGCAGAGTCCTCCAGCAGTGCAGGGTATTTGAGAAGATGAGAGTTAGAGGAAGGAGCAGAGTCCTCCAGCAGTGCAGAGTATTTGGGGAGAGAAGAGTTAGATAGAGGAAGGAGCAGAGTCCTCCAGCAGAGCAGAGTATTTGAGGAGAGAAGAGTTAGAGAGAGGAGCAGAGTCCTCCAGCAGTGCAGAGTATTTGAGGAGAGAAGAGTTAGAGAGAGGAGCAGAGTCCTCCAGCAGTGCAGAGTATTTGAGAAGATGAGAGTTAGAGGAAGGAGCAGAGTCCCCCAACAGAGCAGAGTATTTGAGAAGATGAGAGTTAGAGGAAGGAGCAGAGTCCTCCAGCAGAGCAGAGTATTTGAGGAGAGAAGAGTTAGAGAGAGTAGCAGAGTCCTCCAGCAGTGCAGAGTATTTGAGAAGATGAGAGTTAGAGGAAGGAGCAGAGTCCCCCAACAGAGCAGAGTATTTGAGAAGATGAGAGTTAGAGGAAGGAGCAGAGTCCTCCAGCAGAGCAGAGTATTTGAGGAGAGAAGAGTTAGAGAGAGGAGCAGAGTCATCCAGCAGTGCAGAGTATTTGAGAACATGAGAGTTAGAGGAAGGAGCAGAGTCCCCCAACAGAGCAGAGTATTTGAGAAGATGAGAGTTAGAGGAAGGAGCAGAGTCCTCCAGCAGAGCAGAGTATTTGAGGAGAGAAGAGTTAGAGAGAGGAGCAGAGTCCTCCAGCAGTGCAGAGTATTTGAGAAGATGAGAGTTAGAGGAAGGAGCAGAGTCCTCCAACAGAGCAGAGTATTTGAGGAGAGAAGAGTTAGAGGAAGGAGCAGAGTCCCCCAACAGAGCAGAGTATTTGAGGAGAGAAGAGTTAGAGGAAGGAGCAGAGTCCTCCAGCAGTGCAGAGTATTTCAGGAGAGGAGAGTTTATAGAGGAAGGAGCAGAGTCCTCCAGCAGTGTAGAGTAGTGGCGGCTGGTGATATATTTCTTTAGGGGGGCGGCAATCAGTCCGCCTCTAAACAGCCCCCCACACTTACCCCATCTAGATATCTAGGCCGTGGGCTTCCTCCAGAACGGCGAGCCTCTGCGTCTCCTCCTTCCCCTGCTTCACGGTGATGCGGCGCCCTGCATGTAAGTTAGGGGCCGGGTGCATAGATTAGGGGGGCGGCGCCCCTGTGTCCCGTATGGACCTCGCAAATGCGCTTTTGGAAGAATGGTCAAACATTCCCATAGACACCCTCCTAAACCTTGTGGACAGCCTTCCCAGAAGAGTTGAAACTGTTATGCCCTGTACACACGGTCGGTATTTCCGATGAAAAAAGTCTGATGGAATTTTTTCATCGGAAAAACCAATCGTGTGAAACTTTTTTCCATCAGTGTTAAAAAATAGAACATGTTTTAAATTTTTCCGATGGAAAAAAAAATGATAGGAAATCCAACGGAAAAAAACCCACGCATGCTCAGAATCAAGTCGACACATGCTCAGAAGCATTGAACTTCATTTTTCTCGGCTCGTCGGAGTGTTTTACGTCACGGCGTTTTGGACGGTCGGAATTTTGTCTGATGGTGTGTAGACAAGACTGATGAAAGTCAGCTTCATCAGAATTCCGACGGAAAATTCCATCGGATTTTATTCTATCGGAAATCCGATCGTGTGTACAGGGCAATATAGCTGCAAAAAGGGTGGGCCAACTCAATATTGAACCCTACGGACTAAGACTGGGATGTCATTAAAGTTCATGTGTGTGTAAAGGCAGGTGTCCCAATACTTTTGGTAATATAGCATGGATAGATAGATAAATTAGACAGATTATAGATCTAGAGATAATAGTATGGATCCAATACATAAACTGGTAATAACTGAGAATTCCTCGATGTCCATGGAGCTGGGATTATCAAATCTCTGGGATACAGAACACAAACACACCTGATGCCAGGTAATAATAGGCTGTCCCTAGGATCCTATTTCTGACACCAGGACCAGGAACACGGGATAAATATAAAGACAATTCCCTTGTTATTAATTGTTATTATAATGCACTGTGACAGCTCTCTACGGCTCAGCAACCTGAAGGAACATTGATCAGATAATGTTGTGTTAACATGCAAAAGATAATGCACAACATACAATTCTCATATATCATAAACAATTATATTTTTTTATTTTATTTTTATAATCTTGTTTTCACAAAGTTCCTCCTTTATTACGTCACAGTGCTACTGATCACATGCAGCCTCTTTGCAGCCACTTCCTGTCTACATGCACTCCAGTGATGTCTGCATGGCATTTATCAGGATGGGTTTCCTGATGGTGACCAGGGCCATCTTTAAGGCAGGGCAAAAGGGGCAGCTGCCCTGGGCCCTGTCATTGTTGTGGGCCCAAAGCAGCTGCCTCATACTTGCCAACGATCTCCATTTAAATTCCCTTGTCCCTTGAAGTTTTAGTCCTTTGCTGTGTCCTGATATCTCAGTGTGAAGTGCTGCTACTAATGCTGCCCAGCTCTGCCCTATTGTTGTGTACAGATGACTCACCTGCAGACCCCGTGTTTACATGTAAATAACTGTCATTCATATGTAAATAGCTGAGGCAGGCGGCATTCATATGTAAATAGCTGAGGCAGGCGGCATTCATATGTATATCATGCCCCTCTGCAGTGAAGAGATGATGTGCTGTAACCTCTAGCAACCAGTCAGTGAGCAGTATTACTGTACAGCAATCTCTAGCAATCAATCAAGAAGAAATCATGTTCTGTAACCTCTAGCAACTAATCAGTGAGCTGTAATGTGTTCTGTAACCTCTAGCAACCAGTCAGTAAGTGGTAATGATATGCCGTAACCTCTGGCAACCAATCGCAATCACTGCCTGATCTGATAGAGTAAACTGATTTTAAGTCTAGCTGATTTTTATTGTATGTCTCAGAGCAGGTGGAGAGGAAAATTGCATGGGGGGGGCCCCAAGAATTTTTTTGCCCAGGGTCCAATCAACATTAAAGACGGCCCTGATGGTGACAACCCTGTGTACTGTGTGTTGGATCTCGTACTTGTAATGGGATGCTCATGTGACAGGGTGACAACGTAGGAGATACACAACCTTTCTGGACACACATGTGTCGGGGAGAGGTGAAGGAATGGGAAGGTTGTGGAGGTTGTGGGGCTCCAGCATGGCCAAACGATGGAGTTAGCTGGGTATTTTAGGTAAGTATTGTAGAAGGGAAAGGGGAAGTTAAAGTGGTTGTAAACGAACAAACATGCAAGACAAAGGCATAATGAGCTAGTAGGCATAGCGTACTAGCTCATTATGAAATACTTATCTTAGATCGAAGCCCCCCAGCACACTGCTCTTGCTGGCGACATGTCTCCCGGAGTTGTTTTCAGGTATCGCAGGCTCCGGAGCTGTGATTGGCCTAGCCGCGATGACGTCACTCCCGTGCATGCGCACATCAGCTAAAGAAACGGCACGCTCATGCCGTTTCTTCAGTGCGCATGTGCCGATAATGTCGGCACATGCTGATACAGTGGATATACCCTAAACCAGTGATGGCGAACCTCGGCACCCCAGATGTTTTGGAACTACATTTCCCATGATGCTCAACTACACTGCAGAGTGCATGAGCATCATGGGAAATGTAGTTCCAAAACATCTGGGGTGCCAAGGTTCGCCATCACTGCCCTAAACTGTTTAGGAGATATCTACGGTAGCTACAGATGCCCCTATAACAGACTGTCATCCTTCTGCAGTGCTGTGAAGATTTGTCCCCCGCCTGGCATACAGATGAACAGACTCCTGTTTCCAACCACTTTAAGACTCATTTAGACTTGCAGTTGGGGGGCGGTAAAACGATACAGTTGAGACAAGTTTTTAACACTCTTCAACTGCCCGCCCCCCTTAAAGGAGAAATATAAACAGCTTTGGCTGTGCTTTCACAGGGATCACAGGAGTGCAGTTTGTGCCAAATAGTCGCGATCCACAGGATGTCTGGACCAGCAGCTGGCTCAGCCTCTTAGTGAGGATGAGCCAGCCACTCCCACCCCTTCACAGCCCAGTGCTCCAAAGTGTACTGGAGGGGCAGAGCAGAGAGCCAGAGACTTACAGTCACCATCCCTCTGCAGGCTGAAGGCTGAGAACTGAGCGATCAGGAGTGTTTGATCACTCAGTTCTCAGTCTTAGAGCCAACAGGGACGGATGCAGTATCGATCAGATGCTACGTATGTCCCCTGCTGGCTCTAAGACTGAGAACTGAGTGATCAAACATTCCTGATCGCTCAGTTCTCAGCCTTCAGTCTGCAGAGAGATGGTGAGTTTAAATGATTTCATTTTTTAAACCCAAATTTATTTTTTAAGCTATGAAAGCAGCCGGGTGGGGGTGTAGACATGCTGTGGCCGTGGCAAATTAGAGCCCCCTGTCACATTCAGCAGACAGTACCCCATTGAACATGACTTACTCCAGCAAATGGGGCCACGCCAAAACTATATGCAATGTACATAGTTGTGGAACAGTAATGCATAGTTCCCAACTGCCCCTGATTTCGAGGGACTGTCCCAGATTTGGAACAAAGTCCCTCTGTTCCTTTTTCCTCCCCATTTGTCCCTCATTTTGGTCTGATCTATATAGATAAATCCACCTTTTATCTGTCAAAAAGGGTTTCCCAGTGCTAAATCTTTCATCTAATTTTCTAAATTGCTGCATTTGTAAATTTCAAGAGCCAATATAAAGGAATAGTAGTGGTAAAAATAAAAAGCACTTGTGGGTTTAACCAGTCATTTTCTTGTATGATTCTCCTTGAAGGGGTGTGGCAAGGGGTGTGTCCTATGTCAACATACTTTTGCTAATAGGTGTCCCTCATTCCCATCTCATAAAGTTGTCAGATTTACATTTTTTTCTGCGTGTGACCCCATTGGGGAGATTTTCCCTCACTTCCTGTCTCTGTGACACCCATAGAAGGAATGGGTAGTGGTTGTCACCAGACAACACTAAAAATATTTTTGTCAGAGGTTCCAACCCCTCACAGCTTTACTAAGGCTCCATGTACACGGGACGTTTTTACAACTGCTCCTAAATGATTAAGCTTGACAGATAGTAACCCATGTTTAAAACGTCAGTTTTGCCGCGTTTACATGCCGCGTTTAGCGTTGTTTTACTGCGTTTTTTTTTTTTAAATGCCCGAAAACGAAAAAACGCCTATAAACAAAACGCTGCTAAACGCTGGTTACCGCGTTTAGTGGCATTTTGCGTCTGAAACGTGGAAATCTTCTGCGTCTGAACCCATTTTTTTTGCTTTCAAAGAAACGCTTATAAACGCAACTGCCTAAAAACGGCAATAAACGAGAGTGTGTCACATAGGATAACATTGAATGAGTTCAGGAGCAGTTGAAAAAAGCGTCCAGCTGCCTCTGAACGTCCGTTTAGCAGCGTCCCGTGTACATGGGGCCTAAGAGTGTATCTGCGGGTGTCTCCCTGACGAGATTTTCCACCGGCTGAGACATTGTCACTGGAAAAGGAAGTGACAGGAAATGACACCAGAAGGGACACGCCCCTTTCCTACTCCGCCCAAAACCAAATAAATTTTTTTGGTCTGGAGTTGAGTTGAAATCCAGAGCTGAGTTGAGTAATCGCGGAGTCCGATGACAGACAGACGATAACAGAGGAGCTCATAATTAATGAAGCGCGTCGGCTGCTGGCGGTGGAAGATGAGAGCTCCGTTTACCTCTTATGTATACAAAGTGTTTAATATTTACTTTGTGGAAAAAACGCGAAAGGGGCAGCTTCTTGAAAAGTCACCTGGAGGGTCTCGCCGATCGGAAAGTCGCGCTCTCTCTCACCTTCTGCGGGGCCGTCACGCTGGGGCTAATTATCTCCAAACCCATCTGGCTGCTTAATTGGCGACCTCCATCAGCTGGAAAATTGCCTTTTAATTCCATCGGATGAGTTTGTTACTCGGCGATGTGTGAATTGCCGCAGGCAGAGACGGTCCCCTCCATACGCAGCGCAGAGCGCGGGATCGGAGGCCTTCACAGCACAGCACTGCAGGAGGATGGCAGTCTGTTATACGGGCAGCTGATAATTGATGATCCCCGCTGTGATCAATAAACATTTTGTGGTGTAGAAGACCCTATGTACTAATAATTCACCGGATGATTGAATCACCTACAGAGCCCAATTCATTAACCTGATGAATACCTCTCCTCCCGTCTGTGCTGCTCAACACTGATCTGTTGTAAAGAAGTGGTCCCCAACACTAACCCTAACACCTATACCCAACACTAACCCTAACCCCTAACCCTAATATCTATACCCAACACTAACCCTAACACCTATTCCCAACACTAACCCTAACATCTAAGCACTAGCCTAGCACTAACCCAGCACTAACACCCCTTGCCTACACTAACCGTAACACCTATTCCCAACACTAACCCTAACACCTATTCCCAACACTAACTCTAACACCTAGCACTAACACCTATTCCTAACACCAACCCTAGCAGCAATCCCCAACTCTAACCCTAATGCAACTCTAATGCCGCGTATACGCGACCGTTTTTCATGACGAGAAAAATGCCATTTTTTAATTTGGTCATTAAAAACGATCGTGTGTGGGCTCCAGAGCATTTTTCACGACGTGAAAAATGGCCATTATAAATTTGGAACATGCTCTAATTTTTCTCGTCGTTTTTCATGTCGTCGTTTTTCTCGTCATGAAAAACGGCCGTGTGTAGGCTTTAACGACGTGAAAAAACAAACGCATGCTCAGAAGCAAGTGATGAGACGGGAGCGCTCGTTCTGGTAAAACTAGCGTTCATAATGGAGATATCACATTCGTCACGCTGTAACGGACTGAAGAGCACGAGGCTGAAAAGCGCGAATCGTCTCTCACCAAACTTTACTAACACGAGGATCAGCAAAAGCAGCCCAAAGGGTGGCGCCATCCGAATGGAACTTCCCCTTTATAGTGCCGTCGTACATTTCCGACGTCACCGCGCTTTGCTCAAGCATTTTTTTTCATGATAGTGTGTAGGCAAGGCAGGCTTGAGAAGAATCACGTCGAGAAAAACATCGTTTTTTTTCAATGACATTAAAAACGGTCGTGTGTACGCGGCATCAGGCATTTCCTAACACAACCCTTACACCTATTCCCAACACTAACCCTAACACCTAGCACTAACACCTAACCCTAACACCAATTGCCTACACTAACCCTAACACCCATCCCCAACACTAACCCTAACACCTATTGCCAACACTAACCCTAACACCTAGCACTAGCACCTAACCCTAACACCTATTTACAACACTAACACCCATCCCCAACACTAACTCTAACACCTACACTAACACCCATTCCTAACACTAACCCTAACACCAATCCCCAACACTAACCCTAATGTGACTCTAAGGCCGTTTCCCAACACTAATCCTAACACAACCCTTACATCTATTCCCAACACTAACCCTAACACATAGCACTAACACCTAACCCTACCACCTATTACCTACACTAACCCTAACACCCATCCCCAACACTAACCCTAACACATAGTGCTAACATAGTGCTAACAACTAACCCTAACTCCTATTGCCTACACTAACCATAACCCCCATCCCCAACACTAACCCTAACACCCATCCTCAACACTGGGGCGGGCAGGAGCGGTGGCGATTTTCAGCGCTGCTATACCGTCGTTCTTACCGCGGTATGCGGTCGCTAGGGGGGTGAATTTAACCCCCGCTAGCGGCCGAAAAAGGGTTAATACCGCCCACAAACCGCGGCTATTGCCGCGGTTTGCGGGCGGTATTACCGCGGTGTCCCATTGATTTCAATGGGCACCCGCGGTAAAGGAGCGGTGAACACACCGCTCCTTTACCGCTGTAAAGAAGTGGCTAGCAGGACTTTTGGAGCGGTCCTGCTAGCGCACCGCTTCAGTGTGAAAGCCTTCGGGCTTTCACATTGAAGGCTAAAGGGCATGATTTTTTCATGCGGTATAATAGCGCTAATATTAGCGCTAAACCGCATGAAAAACGCCCCAGTGTGAAAGGGGCCTAACCCTAATGCAAACCTAACACCCAACACTAACACCTATTGCCAACACTAACCCTAACACCTAGCACCTAGGTAGGGAGAGTGTCAGTGTGTTTTACTGTGCTAATCCTTGTTTGTAGGGACAGGGAAGGACAGTGAGGGAAATTCTCCTTGTGCTATACTGTGCTAAAGCATTGATCATCAACCATCTTTAAAAAAACATTTTTTCTAGGGACAGAAAACTATAGGTAGGGAGAGTGTCAGTGTGTTTTACTGTGCTAATCCTTGTTTGTAGGGACAGGGAAGGACAGTGAGGGAAATTCTCCTTGTGCTATACTGTGCTAAAGCATTGATCATCAACCATCTTTAAAAAAACATTTTTTATAGGGACAGAAAACTATAGGTAGGGAGAGTGTCAGTGTGTTTTACTGTGCTAATCCTTGTTTGTAGGGACAGGGAAGGACAGTGAGGGAAATTCTCCTTGTGCTATACTGTGCTAAAGCATTCCTCATCAACCATCTTTGAAATCCTTGTTTTTTGGACAGTCAGGGAAATTGTCATTGTGCTATTCTGTGCGAAAGCAATCATCCTCAACCATATTTAGAAATCCTTAAGTAAAGGGACAGAGAAGGACACCTGAAGGTAGCCCTTATTGCTTTTTTCCCATCTCCCTGCAGGCCATCCATTAGAATGTCTGGAAGGCAAACAAGGAGAGGCAGACAGTCAGGAGGCAATAAAAGAGGGCAAGCAGGCTCTGTGTCTGGGGGCAACAGCGCTGGTCGTGGACGCGGTGCATTGTCATCAGCACATGGCCATGGGACATGCTTGTCCTTCTTTTCGGCAGCTGGACATGTTGAGCCACATCATGCCGAAGACTTGGTTGAGTGGATGACCAAGCCCTCCTCCTCCTCCTCATCCTCTCTCAACCAGGCTCAGGGTACTGGCAAAGAAGCTGCCAAAGCGTCCTCTTCCCTGGTATCAATGTCAGACTCATCATCAGTCACTCCTTCCCTAGACCCACCATGTCCTCCTCCTGAGGAGTCCCCCGAACTGTTTGAGCACAGTGTTGGGTACATGCTCCAGGAGGATACCCAGCGTTTCGAAGGGTCTGATGATGAAACCCAGCTACAGGAAGGCAGTAGCGTGAGAGCAGACAGAGGGGATGCTCAAGAAGGACACCAATCTGGCAGTCATGTTCCAGCAGCTGCAGCATACTGCCAGATTGGCTCCAGTGATGAGGAGGGAGGGGATGATGAGGTCACTGACTCCACGTGGGTGCCTAATAGGAGAGAGGAGGTGGAGGAGGATGAGGAGGAGGCACATCTCCAACGAGGCAGGATGCCCTTTGGTGGCCAGCGTAAGGGCAGTACACCGACGGAATCACACCGCAGAGCTCCGCCTGTGCAGGGCGCTGCCTCTGCCCGTCATTCAAAAAGTTCTTTGGTGTGGGCCTTTTTTGAGGCTAGTGCATCAGATCGCACAGCTGCTGTTTGCAACATATGTCTCAAGCGTATATCGCGTGGCCAAAACATCAGCCGCTTGGGTACCACATGCCTGACCAGACATATGTTGACCTGCCATGCAGCTCGTTGGCAAGCCTACCTCAAAGACCCACACCAAAGAACAAAGCGGACCTCTCCTTGCACCGCATCAGCTGGGATCTCCAACCCCACTATAACTTCAGTCCTCTCTGAAACATGCACTGAGAGGAATGAAGGTGTAGAATTAGGTGTGTCACAGCCAAGTACTTGCGGCCACTCTGCTAGCAGTACACCGACGTCCGATTCTAGCAGGCAAATTTCCCTGCCCCAGCTGCTGGACCGTCGAAAGAAGTTCACTCCCAGCCATCCACATGCCCAGCGGTTGAATGCTAGCTTGGCTAAATTGCTAGCGCTTCAACTGCTGCCTTTTCAGTTGGTAGACTCGGCCCCCTTCCGTGAGTTTGTGCAATGTGCGGTTCCTCAGTGGCAGGTTCCCAAACGCCACTTTTTCTCACGGAAGGCTATTCCGGCTCTCTACCGGCATGTGGAAGGCAATGTCTTGGCCTCGCTGGACAGGGCGGTCAGCGGTAAGGTGCATATTACCGCTGACTCATGGTCCAGCAGGCATGGACAGGGACGTTACCTTTCTTTCACGGCCCATTGGGTCACTCTTTTGGCAGCTGGGAAGGATGCAGGACAAGGTGCAGTAGTGTTGGAGGTTGTTCCACCGCCACGCCTCCAAAATGCTACTACTGGTTGTGACACACCTCTCTCCTCCACCCCCTCCTCTTCTTCTTCCTCCATGGCCTCTTCCTGTGGTTTGTCCTATGAACCAGCGGTGCTCCGTAGCCGTTCACGGGGCTACGCAAGTACGCAGGCAAAAAGATGCCATGCCGTGCTTGCGCTGGTGTGTTTGGGGGACAGAAGCCACACTGGGGCAGAGGTCCTGTCTGCTCTGCAGGGCCAGGCCGAGAGGTGGTTGACGCCACGCCAGCTTAAGCCAGGAATGGTGGTTTGCGACAATGGCACCAACCTCCTCTCCGCCCTCCGACAGGGACAACTGACCCATGTGCCCTGTGTGGCTCACGTCCTTAACCTGGTGGTGCAGCGGTTCTTGGGCAGGTACCCGGGCTTACAGGATGTCCTGAGGCAGGCCAGGAAAATCTGTGTGCATTTCCGCAGATCTTATAATGCCAGTGCTCGCCTGGCTGAGCTGCAAAAGGAGTTGAACCTGCCCAAGAACCGCCTTATATGTGACATGCCCACCAGGTGGAACTCAACGTTGGCCATGCTGCAGCGGCTGCACACGCAGCAGAGGGCCATCAATGAGTACCTGTGCGACTACGGCACCAGGACAGGGTCAGGGGAGCTTGGTTTTTTTTCTCCACGCCAGTGGGGCATGATCAGGGATGCATGCACTGTCCTGGCACCATTTGAGGAGGCCACGAGGATGGTGAGCAGTGACAGTGCATGCATCAGTGACACTGTACCTCTTGTCCACCTGTTGGAGCACACGCTGCGTGGAATAATGGACAGGGCACTTGAGGCAGAACAGAGGCAGGAAGAGGAGGACTTCCTTGCCTCTCAAGGCCCCCTTTACCCAGACAGTTTTCCTTCTGTCCCACCCATCGCACAGGAAGAGGAGGAGGAGGAGGAGGATTGTGTCAGCATGGAGGTGGAGGCTGGCACTCAGCATCATCAGCAGCAGTCTTTTAGGGATGATTTACAGTCCCAAGAAACCAGTGGACTTGTACGTGGCTGGGAGGAGGTGGCTGCGGATCATGTCGTCCTTAGTGACCCAGAGGACTCCGGACCGAATGCCTCAGCTAACCTACGCTGCATGGCCTCCCTGATCCTGCAAAGTCTGCGGAAGGATCCTCGTATTCTTCAGATCAAGGAGAGGGACCATTACTGGCTGGCCACTCTCCTTGATCCACGGTACAAGGGTAAGGTTGCGGACCTTATGTTACCGTCGCAGAGGGAGCAGAGGATGAGACAACTCCGGGAGGCCTTGCAGAAAGGTCTGTGCAACGCGTTTCCAGAGACTGGGAGGCTACAAACTCCTGGTCCTGGACAACGAGTTGCTGAGGCTTCGGCCAGTCAAAGAAGGAGCGGTGGGGAAGGTGGCCGTCTGACCGATGCGTTCAGACAATTCTTTAGTCCGCAGCCCCAAAGTATGATCGGTTCCAGCAACCATCGCCAGCGTCTGATAAACATGGTGCAGGAATATCTAGGGGCAGGGTCAGACTTGGACACCTTCCCCACCGAAAATCCTCTGGCTTACTGGGTCTTGAGGATGGATCACTGGCCAGAGCTTGCACAGTATGCAATTGAGCTACTGGCCTGTCCTGCATCCAGCGTTCTTTCGGAACGCACATTCAGTGCTGCTGGAGGATTTGTCACGGATCACAGGGTGCGCCTGTCCACCGACTCGGTTGATCGACTGACTTTCATCAAGATGAACCAGTCTTGGATCACCACCAGCTACCACACACCTGATGCTGATATAACAGACTAATTGATTTTAACATGTCACATCCCTTCAAGACTGATGCTGATGCTGAGTGCCTGTGCTGTTATGTTGACTGGCTATCCTCCTCCTCCGAGTCCTCAATGATACGATTGATGATGATAGCTTGGAAGATCATTTTTGTTTATGGGTGCCGCCACCAGTGGCTAAGGCCCAATTTTTCAGCCCCTGTTTAACAGGGGCGTGTAATTACAATTTTTGAAGCAATACTTTGCAACAGGGCTCATTGCTGTGCTCCAAGTACAGTATCTGTGAGGGGTTGCAGTGTTGTGCCACCAGTGCCTAAGGCCCAATTTTTCAGCCCCTGTTCAACAGGGGCATGTAATTACAATTCTTGATCTAATAATTCACAGCAGGGCCCATTGCTGCACCCACCAAGAGTAACTCTGAGGGCTTACAGTGTTGTGGCAACGCCACCACCACCACGAAAGGCCCAATTTTTCAGCCCCTGTTCAAAAGGGGCATGTAATTACAATTCTTGATCTAATAATTCACAGCAGGGCCCATTCCTGCACCCACCAAGAGTAACTGTCAGGGCTTACAGTGTTGTGGCACCAGCACCACCATCAAAGGCCCAATTTTTACTACCACTGTTCAACAATTATATGTAATTACAATTCCTGATATAATAGTTGACAGCAGGGCGTTCCAGCACCAACCAAGAGTAACTGTGAGTGCTTACAGTGTTGTGCCAACACCAACAACTAAGGGGCCTATTTCTGCAGAGTATATACGGCAGGTCCCTACTTTCAAACATCCAACTTACAAACGACTCCTACTTGCAAACGCAAGAAGACAACAGGAAGTGAGAGGAAATCTACCCCTAGGAAGGAAAATTCTCTCCTGTAAGAATAAATATGGGAGAACGGTGTCTCCTCTGTACTGATGCTTTATCACCAATCCTTGTTTCAAGAAAAACACCACATTTCAAAAACAGTTGTCATTGGGACGGAAAGTGAGGTGAAATGTTCTGAACAGGGGCACAGACAGCAAAACAAATGTTACAGGGGTGATAACCCTTACCTATGTTTTCCAAAAAGTTTAAAAATAGATTTTTGGGCTGGAGCTACACTTAAACAATGTACCTGTTCAAAATTACAAACACATTCTACATAAGAACAAACCTACAGTCCCTGTCTTGTATGCACCGCCTGTATACGGCTGTTCAGAGTATATAGGGCCTTTTTTATTTTGTGTGCGGTGTTCCCCTTAATATCCATACAAGACCCAAAGGGGCTGGTAATGGGCTGGGGTGGGGGGGGGGTCATGGGGTAGCTATGCCATTTTTCTTAAAGATTTTCATCCATATTACCGGGACCAGACATTACATTAAAGCCGCAAGCAGTTTTAAATGGCTTTTTTTTCCTTTAGAAGTGTCATTTTGTGCAGGGACAGTTCTAAACACGGGAAACACGTGGCACTTCACAGGCATACTTTAGACACCCCCCAGGTACGATATTTAAAGGAATATTTGACTTTTTTTTTTTCACTTTATGCATCATTAAAATGACTGCTCCCGAAAAACGACCGTTTTTAAAACTTCTTTTTGCATTGATACATGTCCCCTGGTGCAGAACCCGGGTTCCCAAACCCTTTTTAGGACAATAACATGCATAATAGTCGTTATAATTAGCACTTTAGAATTCGAACTTTCGCATCCATTGTATTTAATAGGGTTCTAATGTTCGTACGAACGTTCGGTCCGTTCGCAGGTTCTGGTGCGAACCGAACCCGGGGGTGTTCGGCTCATCACTAGTCTACACTAACCATAACACCCAACACTAACCCTAATACCTATTCCCAACACTAACTCTAACACCCATCCCAAACACTAACCCTAACGCAACCCTAACAACAATTCTCAATACTAATCCTGAAACCTAGCACTAACAACTAACTCTGACACCTATTGCCTACACAAACTGTAACACCCATCTCCAACACTAACACTAACACCTATTGCAAACACAAACCCTAACATCTAGCACCAAACCCTATTGCCAACACTAACCCTAACACCTAGCACTAACACCTAACCCTAACACCTATTCCCAGCACTCATGCCTAGTACACACAACCTATTTTTCCGTCGGATAATAACCCGACGGTTTTCCCGACAGAATTCCTCTCAGCCTGCCTTGCATACACACACTCAGACAAAAGTCCGCCCGTCCAAAGCGCGGTGACGGGCAACACGTACGACGGCACTATAAAGGGGAAGTTCCATTTGGATGGCGCCACCCTTTGGGCTGCTTTTGCTGATCCTCGTGTTAGTAAAGTTTGGTGAGAGACGATTCGCGCTTTTTAGCCTCGTGCTTTTCAGTCCGTTACAGCGTGATGAATGTGCTATCTCCATTACGAACGCTAGTTTTACCAGAACGAGCGCTCCCGTCTCATCACTTGATTCTGAGCATACAGACGGACGGATTTCCAGCCAGGATTTTTTCCTGACAGTAAAAAAGAGATCCTGCTCTTTTTTTGGGTCCGGCAGTTTTCCCGTCGGAAAAACTGTGATGGAGCATACACACGGCGGGGATTCCCGACCAAAAGCTCTCATAGCAGTTTTCCGGTCTGAAAAAACAGTCGTGTGTACAAGGCATAACACCCATCCCCAACACTAACTCTAACACCTAGCACCAACACCTATTCCCAACACTAACAAAACCCTAAGACCTATTCCCACTAATCCTAGCACCTAGCACTAACACCAAACCCTAACACCTCTTGCATACACTAACCGTAACACCCATCCCCAACACTGACCCTAACACCTAACACTAACACCCATTGCCAACACTAACATCTAGCACTAACACCCATACCCAACACAAACCATAACACCTACTGCCAACACTAACTAACATCTAACACCTATTGCCAACACTAACCCTAACACCTAGCACTAACACCTAACCCTAATGCCGCGTACACACGATCAAAATCACGACAGGAAAATTGAGGGAACGGCTTGTTCCCCCACACAAGGCCGTTTTTCCCATCATTTTTTCTCTTGGCGAGAAAAACGACCGTGTGCAGGCTCCGCGGCAGTGTTTCCCTATGGGAAAACTGCCGCAGAAAAAAAATGACAGGAATCACGACGAGAAAAATTAGAGCATGTTCTATTTTTTCTCATCGTGATTAATGCTGTTTTTCCCGTCTGGAAAAATGACAAAAAGCCCACAGACGATCGTTTTTCTCGTCCAAAGGAAAAAATGTAATTTTTCCCGACGGGAAAAATGATCGTGTGTACGTGGCATAACACCTATTCTCAACACTAAGTAACACCCATCCCCAACACTAACCCTAACACCTAGCACTAACACCGATCCCCAACACTAACCGTAATGCCGCGTACACACGGCCGTTTTTCTCGTCGAAAAAAACGACATTTTTCCCATTCGACGAGAAAAACGATAGTCTGTGGGCTTTCTGTCGTTTTTTTCGACGAGAAAAACGGCATTAAAAACGACGAGAAAAATTAGAACATGTTCTAATTTTTCTCGTCGTTTTTTTCGACATGTTTTCCGCGGCAGTGTTTCCCATAGGGAAACACTGCCGCGGAGCCCACAGACGGTCGTTTTTCTCGTCAAGAGAAAAAATGACGTGAAAAACGACCGTGTGTGGGGAACAAGCTGTTCCCCTGTTTTAAATGACATTATTCACAGCGTTTTTTTAACCGCCGTGAATAACGATCGTGTGTACGCGGCATTACGCAACCCTAAGACCTATTCCCAACACTTATCCTAACACCCATCTCCAACACTATCCCTGACACTAACCTTAACACCTACAGTATTTCCAACACTAATCCTAATACCCATCCCCAAAACTAACCCTAACACAGCCCTAAGAGCTATTTCCAACACTAACCCTGACAAAACCCTTACACCTATTTCTCATAACCCTAACACTCATCAAAGCAGTAACCTGGTGTAGAGCCAGCAGTAAAACAAGGCAAAACAGGTCTCGGCCAGCCAGGACAAGTACTGTCATCAGATCGACCTGCAAAATGTGGGACTGTCCCAGGCAATCCAGGATACTTGGTCACCCTAATGAGCATGTGCACATTCACTGCTGACAAGCGATCTATTTAAAGTGATTATTAAGTCTTGTTTTTTTTTTTCTCTAAAAAAAACAAACGTTATACTTACCTGCTCTGTGCAGTGGTATTGCACAGAGCAGCCCCGATCCTCCTCTTCTTGGGTCCCTCTTCGGCTCTCCTGGCCCCTTTCTTCTGTCGAGTGCCCTCACAGCAAGCAGCTTGTTATGGGGGCACCCGAGCCGAGTCATAGCTCCCTGTGTCCATTCAGACATTGAGCCCTGGTTTGGTCCCACTCCCTCTCTCTCCTGATTGGCTAAAAATGAATTTGATTGACAGGAGCAGGAGCCAATGGCACTGTTGTCGTGTCTCAGCCATTCAGGAGGAGAGTCCCGGTTGGCCGAGGCACTTGTGGACATCGCTGGAGAGAGATGGGGCTCAGGTAAGTATTAGGGGGTGCTGAGGGGGCTGCTACACACAGAAGGCTTTTTAACTTCATACATAGAATGCATGAAGATAAAAAATCCTTCTGCCTTTACAACCACTTTAAACCTGAAACCTGCACTGCTCCTGTGCTGTTTGATCTTCAGCCTTGTCCCTGTGATTTAGTCTTGATGCGCATTTGTGATATTGTTACCAACCTGGCTACTTCTCTGACCTTGCTCTCTGATAATCCTTGCCTGCTCATGTTTGCTGTTTGCCTCTGTTACTGACCCCAGCTTGGACTACTGACCACACTTCTGCCTAGTGACTCTGCACCTAGCTACCTGATTATTGCTGACCTCTGTCTGTTCCTGACTCTGATTTCATGTATGTCCTGGTGTCCGCCATCAACTGAACTACAACCACAGTGTATCACCAGCTGTACCTCTGCTCGTCAGATACCAGCGTTCCTAAGTTCTTGCTCAAAGTGGGCACACCTTGGCACTCGTGCCTTTCCTTCACCCCTGTAGTCCTTGTCTCACCATCCATGGGTACTCAGACCAGAACTGTGCAAGAGGCCATCCTCATCACATCTCCATGTACAGGTACATGATACCTGTAAAGAAAAGTACTAACTTCTCCTGCCACCTGTACCACTCAACACTGATATATTGTAGAGAACTGGTCCCTCTAAAATAACCCTAACCCGTGGCGGCTGATGTTTTTTTTTTGGAGGGGGCAGCAAACAACCACCCCCCGGTCGGCCGGCGGCACACCCCCCCCAAGCTGTTGGTCGGTCGAGTCACCCATGCCCCTTTACCCCCATGGACGGTCAGTCATCCAGCCCCCCCAGTTGCCCCATCTACTTCGCGGGCGGGCAGCGCTCCTATGGGCGGTGGCTTCCATTGCGTCTCCTCCTCATCTGCATCACGGCGGCTTACGCTGTGCGCCTCCTTCCTCTTCCTCCTAGGCATCTAATAGGATCACCTGTCCCTTCAGCCAATTGGGTGACTGGTCTCGAGACCTGCTTCCCGATTGGCCGGGAGGAGGATCAGTGTGACAATAGCGAATATTCATTTGCTATTGTCACACAACTGGGTGGGCTCGGGGCACAGTGCTCTGCGCCCGAGCCCACCCTTTTTTGAAGCCTATTAGAGCCTCTGTCTCTAATCACGTGCTTAAAAAAACATTGGAATCTATTCGTCTGGCGCCCCGCATGTAGGGGGCCGGACGCATGGGTAGGGGGGGCGGCGCCCGTGCGCCTCTAATGTTCAGGCCGCCGCTGACCCTAAGCCCTAATCCTAACACTAACCATAACACCTAGTCCAAACACCTAACCCAAATACCTAACACAACCCCTTACACATGACCCCAAATCTTGCCCTAATACCATGACCAATGATAACACTAACACATAACCCTAACACTATTCCAAAAACCTAGCCCTAATGGCTATTCCTAACACCAAACCCCAACACCTAGTTTTAACACTAAGCCCCATGTTGGTGTCAGTGGGGGAATAGTGCCCCATTTTTGGTGTCAGTGGGGTAATAGTGCCCCCTTTTGGTGTCAGTGGGGGAATAGTGCCCCATCGTTGGTGTCAGGGGGGAATAGTGCCCCCTTTTAGTGTCAGTGAGGGAATTACGCCCCCTCGTTGGTTTCAGGGGGTAATAGTGCCCCATCGTCAGTGTCAGTGGTAGGAATAGTGCCCCATGTTGGTGTCAGTGGGAGGAATAGTGCCCCATTGTTGGTATCAATGGGAGAAATAGTGCTCCATCATTGGTATTAATAAGAGGAATAGTGTGCTATAGTTGGTGTCAGTGAGAGGACTAATGCCCCATTGTTGGTGTCAGTGGCAGTGGGCACTGATAAAAGGCACTGACAAGTGTTGGCTGTTCTGTAGTCTAAATAAATGCATCTCTCTGGATGAGCCTATTGCTGCGGGAATAACTAGAATTATAATAATAATTAATCCTCATCCTTCTACTACATCACTACATTGGTGAGGCGGCACCAATAGGCGGCACTGATGGGCACTGATAGGTGACACGGATGAGGAAGCACTGATTGGCAGCACTGATAGGCAGGGCCGCCGCCATCAGGAATTTTGGGGCCCCTTACACAGCTTCAGGCATGGGGGGTGCCGCAAGTTGAGAAGCGGGGGGGTGCTTCCGCTAATTGAGAAAATTGAGAAGCGGGGGGGTGCCACGAATTGAGAAGCGGGGGGTGCTGCCGCCGCGAATTGAGGTCGGGGGGGCTTTGGGTGCTGACGAAAAAAAAAAAAAAAGGAGGGGGTTGCAATCCGGGGCCCTGGGGACCTCCGGGCCCCTTACAGGTGTACTGCCTGTACCCCCCTGATGTCGGCCCTACTGATGGGGGACACTGACTGGCAACACTGTTGGGCACTTCTGGGTGGACACTGGTCATCAGTGCCCTGATTATCAGGGTAGATGTCTCTTTCATACAAGCTGGTTATCGTCTCTCCTGTCATCTTCACATGCTGTCAGCGTTAGGAAAGGAATGCTGATAACCGGCTTGTGTTAACATTGCAATCAGCTGTCAATGGACACATCTGATCACGTGGTAAAGGGCTGCTGTGTTTGGCCCTTTACCTGATCTGTGATCAGCTGGCGCATGATGGGTGCGATCACAGGAGGACGTCACATGATGCCTTCCCACAACAGGAGGACAGTGCTGGAGCTATCATTTGGCTAAGTGGTTGGCAAGTGGTTAACCACTTCCCGCCCAGTCAATAGCAAATTGACGTCCGGGAAGTGGTTCTGTTATCCACACTGGACGTCATATGACGTCCTGCGGGATAACAGCCGCCACGCGCCCGGGGGGCGCACATCGCGGCGATCGGTGGAGCGGTGGGTCAGTCTGACCCACCGCTACACTGATCTCGGTAAAAAGCCTCCATCGGAGGCTTTTTACCATGTGATCAGCCGTGTCGCATCACGACTGATCAGGAAGTAAACAGGAAGAGCCGTTGATCGGCTCTTCCTCACTCGCGTCTGACAGACGCGAGTAGAGGAGAGCCGATCGGCGGCTCTCCTGACAGGGGGGGTTCGCGCTGTTTGTTTATCAGCGCAGCCCCCCCTCGGATACCCACACTGGACCACCAGGGAAGCCCCCAAGGACCACCAGGGAAGCCCTAAGCTTGTGGATGGCCCCCATGGCCA
Organism: Rana muscosa; assembly: GCA_029206835.1. Classification (NCBI taxonomy): domain Eukaryota; kingdom Metazoa; phylum Chordata; class Amphibia; order Anura; family Ranidae; genus Rana; species Rana muscosa. Next base: position 338,718,787 of record CM055119.1, read on the forward strand.
TCCACATGTATTAAAAAAAAAAAATATATATAAAAAAAAAAAAAAACATAAAAAAATATGCCAATCAGTGCCCACAAATGGGCACTGACTGGCACTATCATGCCAAGAAAATAATGTGTGGTGGCTGCCATTGCTAGGCAGCAGTGTCACCAGTGCCACCTACTAGTGTCCATCAGTGCCACCTATCAGTGCCCATCCGTGCCCATAAGTGCCCACCTATCAGTGCCCGTCCGTGCCAGCTATCAGTGCCACCCATAAGTGTCCATCAGTGCCGCCTAAAAGTGTCCATTAGTGCCGCCTATGAGTGCCCATCAGTGCCGCCTATGAGTGTCAATCAGTGCCGCCTATGAGTGCCAATCAGTGCCACCTATGAGTGCCCATCAGTGCCGCATACCAGTGCCACATATCAGTGCCACCTCATCAGTGCCACCTCATTGGTGCCACCTCATCGGTGCCCATCAGTGTCACCTTATCAGTGCCCTTCAGTGCCGCCTTATCAGTGCCCGTCATTGAAGTAGAAAAGGTACTTATTTCCAAAAAAAAATAACAGAAACAAAGAAAAACATAGTTTTTTTTTAAATTTTCGCTCTTTTTTTATTTGTTGCGCAAAAAATAAAAATCGCAGAGGCGATCAAATACCACCGAAAGAAAGCTCTATTTGTGGGAACAAAATGATAAAAAATTTGTTTGGGTACAGTGTAGCATGACCGCGCAATTGTCATTCAAATTGCGACAGCGCTGAAAGCTCAAAATTGGCTTGGGCAGGAAGCTGTATAAGTGCATGGTATTGAAGTGGTTAAAGGCACAGGGACACATTGGACGCCCAGCAAGAGCACAATGGCAGTTGGAGGCATCCATTGTGTCCCCACACTAAATCAGCGAACAAGCTATACAAAAAGATGGCAGCCACCCCAATTTATAACCAGCCTTTGCAGTAAGGTGCACATAGAATGACATTGCACAACACAAACAGATAGAAATTTCCCAGCTACAGTGCCTTGATAAAGTATTCATACCCCTTGAAATGTTCCACATTTTGTCATGTTACAACCAAAAATGTAAATGTATTTTATTGGGATTTTATGTGATAGACCAACACAAAGTGACACATAATTGTGAAGAGGAAGGAAAATGATAAATGGTTTTCAATTTATTTTACAAATAAATATCTGAAAATTGTGGCGTGCATTTGTATTCAGCCCCCTTTACTCTGATTCCTTCTAGTGGAACCAATTGCCTTCAGAAGTCACCTAATTAATAAATATAGTCCACCTGTGTGTAATTTTATCTCAGTATAAATACAGCTGTTCTGTGAAGCCCTCATGGGTTTGTTAGAAAACCTTAGTGAACAAACAGCATCATGAAGGCCAAGGAACACACCAGACAGGTCAGGTATAAAGCTGTGGAGAAGTTTAAAGCAGGGTCAGGTGATAAAAAAATATCCCAAGCTTTGAACGTCTCACAGAGCTCTGTTCAATCCATAATCAGAAAATGGAAAGAGTATGGCACAACTGCAAACCTACCAAGACATGGCCGTCCACCTAAACTGACAGGCCGGGCAAGGAGACCATTAATCAGAGAAACAGCCAAGAGGCCCATGGTAACTCTGGAGGAGCTGCACAGAGATCCACAACTCAGGGGGGAGAATCTGTCCACAGGACAACTATTAGTCATGCACTCCACAAATCTGCCCTTTATGGAAGAGCGGCAAGAAGAAAGCCATTGTTGGAAGAAAGCCATAAGAAGTCCCATTTGCAGTTTGTGAGAATCCATGTGAGGGACACAGCAAAGATGTGGAAGAAGGTGCTCTGGTCAGATGGGACCAAAATTTAACTTTTTGGCCTAAAAGCAAAACGCTCTCTGTGGTCTAAAACTAACACTGCACATCACCCACCGTGAAACATGGTGGTGGCAGCATCATGTTGTGGGGATGCTTTTCTTCAGCAGGGACAGGTAAGCTGGTCAGAGTTGATGGGAAGATGGATGGAGCCAAATACAGGGCATTCTTAGAAGAAAACCTGTTAGAGTCTGCAAAAGACTTGAGACTGGGGCGGAGGTTCACCTTCCAGCAGGACAACAACCCTAAACATACAGCCAGAGCTACAATGGAATGGTTTAGATCAAAGCATATTCATGTGTTAGAATGGCCCAGTCAAAGTCCAGACCTAAATCACATTGAGAATCTGTGGCAAGACTTGAAATTGCTGTTCACAGACGCTTTCCATCCAATCTGACAGAACTTGAGCTATTTTGCAAAGAAGAATGGGCAAAAATGTCACTCTCCAGATGTGCAAAGCTGGTAGAGACATCCCCAAAAAGACTTGCAGCTGTAATTGCAGTGAAAGGTGATTCTACAAAGTATTGACTCAGGGGGGTGCTATACAAATGCCCCCCACACTTTTCACATATTTATTTGTAAAAAAAATTGAAAACCATTTATAATTTTCCTTCCACTTCACAATTGTGTTGGTCTATCACATAAAATCCCAATAAAATACAATTACGTTTTTGGTTGTAACATGAAAAAAATGTGGAAAGTTTCAAGGGGTGTGAATACTTTTTCACTGTAAATGCTCACCAAAATTCTGCATTTATACACTGAGTAGAGGGGGTTTATACCAATAAATAAAGATTATATTTAAAAAAAAAGGGGGGTTTATACTGTACAATGTGTCAGTCTACTCTACAACACTGGCATCTCTCCTCTGTTGGGACTGGTTGAACAGATCAGAGGAGTACCCCTACACAAGGCGGATGGCGCCCTTCTTTCTCTGGGAGTGATGCAGCGATCAGGACCCTCCAGATGTGCGCTCTGCGCTGCACAACATCTGTAATTAAAATATGGAGTGCCATCTGGATGGTAATCTTCTACATCTCATTCTGATGGAACATCTAATCACTTCTATGTCGGGAGCGACGCCCCGTTCACCTTCCCCGGCGAATCTGCTGCGCTCTTAATTACGCTGCCCTTCATTGTCTCTCTCGTATCATCACATAAGCCCACCAATCAGATGGAGGGATGCGATGTGGAGTAAATTGTGAGGCTATAAACAGATACATAATGTCAGGATGGGGAGCTGAGCGGAGGAGCATAAAGTCGCCAAGTTCTATCTTTACACAGCGGGCAGCAAGTGACATCACTCCGGGAATCCTGGAGCTGTGCTGAGGTCATGACGGAGACAAGGTCGATTCAGGCTGCGGCAACACAATACGCCGCACAACATATGCGCTCCAGCCTGCAGGCAGGATTTATTAACACATAAAAGTAGATGTAAACCCAAACTGGGTAACATTTCGTTTGTTGTGTGCACTGCGTATCATAAAGAATTGCTGTTTTGTAAATACAATTCTTGTTTTTGTTCTATTTACATAGTTAGTAAGGGTGAAAAAAGACACAAGTCCATCCAGTTCAACCATAAAAAAATAAATAAAAATTATCGTACAATCCCATATACCCAATTCTACACCCACAGTTTATCCAGAGAAAGGCAAAAACCCCAGCAGAGCATGATCCAATTTGCTACAGCAGGGGAAAAAAATCCTTTCTTATGCCCCGAGAGGCAATCTGATTTTCCCTGGATCAACTTTACCTGTAAGGGGCTCGGAGGTCCCCAGGGGCCCAGGTGGCAACCCCCCTTTTTATTTGTATTTTTTTTTGTAAGGGGCCCGGAGGTCCCCAGGGCCCCGGATGGTAACCCCCCTTTTTTATGTATTTTTTTATAAAAAAATAAATATATATATATATTTTTTTTTTTGTAAGGGGCCCAGAGGTCCCCAGAGGCCCGGAGGTCCCCAGGGTCCTGGATGGTAACCCCCCTTTTTTATGTATTTTTTTATATAATTTTTTTTTTTTCTCATTTATTTTTTGTAAGGGGCCCAGAGGTCCCCAGAGGACCGGAGGTCCCCAGGGCCCCGGATGGCAACCCTCCTTTTTTTTAAATAAAAATAATTTCATTTTTATTTTTATAATTTTTTTTTAAGGGGGCTAGAGGTCCTCAGAGGCCCGGAGGTCCCTGTGGGCCCCGGGTGGTAACCCCCCTTTTTTATGTATTTTTTATTAAATTTTTTAAATTATTTTTATAAATTTAAATTTTTTGAAGAAACCTTTCCGTATTTGGAGATGAAATCTTTTTTCCTCAAGACATAAAGAGTGCCCCCTTGTCTTTTGTGTTGACCTTAAAGTGAATAACTCAACACCAAGTTCACTATATGGACCCCTTATATATTTGTACATGTTGATCATATCCCCCCCTAATCTCCTCTTCTCAAGAGAGAATAAATTCAGTTCCTCTAATCTTTCCTCATAGCTGAGCTCCTCCATGCCTCTTATCAGTTTGGTTGCCCTTCTCTGCACTTTCTCCAGTTCCCCAATATCCTTTTTGAGAACTGGTGCCCAAAACTGAACTGCATATTCCAGATGAGGTCTTACTAATGATTTGTACAGGAGCAAGATTATATCTCTCTCTCTGGAGTCCATACCTCTCTTAATACAAGAAAGGACTTTGCTCGCTTTGGAAACCGCAGCTTGGCATTGCATGCCATTATTGAGCTTATGATCTACCAAAACCCCCAGATCCTTCTCCACTATTTGCCTCATTTGTTACATCTCAGTCATGCTGATCTCCTGCAGCCTCTTTGCAGCCAGTTCCTGTCCATATGCACTCCTGCGTGAACCTAATATCAGATGTTAAGCAGTCCTTGAAGTCTATTTTGACTACAAAATGTATTTTATTCCAATAACTGGCAGCGATTTTGTAGAGGAAATGGTTTCACATTCCCTGGTGATCCTCCGGAAGAGGGAAACGCTCCAAATGCCAGTATGCAGCTTCCAGCAGGCAGAGTGTTTGGATGTGAGATTCCGCACCCTCGGCCTCCTTGTGATGTCACCCTTCAGAGGGGAAACTTCCAGAAATCACCCAGCGGAGAGAGAAGCCATTGTCAGGAGACGATGCCGACTATTCGATGGCTGGGATGGAGCCTCTCTGATCAATTATAAATAGCGTCTCTTTATCCCGCAACCCCTGCAGAGCGCCTCTGGCACTGACGCCATCAAAGAAACAACAACTTTCATGTGTTCCTTCGCCCCCCCGCGCTCGGGGAACTCCGCAGGTGGGAGCCGCACAAGTGATCTCCTCGGATCAATAAACTCCACTAACACAAATAGCAGGTTATGTTGCATTTTATTATACTAAATCATATTAACCGCTTGCCGGCCGCGTAATGTAGATATACGTTGGCAGAATGGCACGGCTGCGCAAAGCAACGTATATATAACGTATATATACACGTTGCTTTAAATTTTGCGTCATGCGGGCACGTGCGTGCCCCTGCCGCGAGCTTTGTGACCGTGCCCGCGGGACCCGCGGACTCGATGTCCGCTGGTGTCCCGCGATCGTGTCACGGAGCTGCAGAACGGAGGGGTGTCTGTGTAAACAAGGCATTTCCCTGTTTTGCCTAGTGACAGGACACTGATCGTCTGCTCCCTGTCATCGGGAGCAGTGATCAGTGTCGTGTAACAGTAAGCCCACCCCCCTAACAGTTAGAATCACTCCCTAGGACACACTTAACCCCTTCCTAGCCCCCTAGTGGTTAACCCCTCCCCTGCCAGTCACATTTATACAGTAATCAGTGCATTTTTTTTAACACTGATCGCTGTATAAATGTGAATGGTACCAAAATAACATCAAAAGTGTCCGATATGTCTGCCATAATGTTGCAGCCATGATAAAAATCGATGATTGCCGCCATAACTAATAAAAAAAAATATTAATAAAAATGATATAAAACTATCCCCTATTTTGTAGATGCTACAGTGCCTTGCGAAAGTATTCGGCCCCCTTGAACTTTTCATCATTTTGCCACATTTCAGGCTTCAAACATAAAGATATAAAATTTTAATTTTTTGTGAAGAATCACCAACAAGTGGGACACAATTGTGAAGTGGAACGAAATCTATTGGATAATTTAAACTTTTTTAGCAAATAAAAAACTGAAAAGTGGTGCGTGCAAAATTATTCGGCCCCTTTACTTTCAGTGCAGCAAACTCACTCCAGAAGTTCAGCGAGGATCTCTTAATGATCCAATGTTGTCCTCAATGACTGATGGTGATAAATAGAATCCACCTGTGTGTAATCAAGTCTCTGTATAAATGCACCTGCTCTGTGATAGTCTCAGGGTTCTGTTGAAAGCGCAGAGAGCATCATGAAGACCAAGGAACACACCAGGCAGGTCCGTAATACTGTTGTGGAGAAGTTTAAAGCCGGATTTGGATACAAAAAGATTTCCCAAGCTTTAAACATCCCAAGGAGCACTGTGCAAGCGATCATTTTGAAATGGAAGGAGTATCAGACCACTGCAAATCTACCAAGACCTGGCTGTCCCTCTAAACTTTCAGCTCAGACAAGGAGAAGACTGATCAGAGATGCAGCCAAGAGGCCCATGATCACTCTGGATGAACTGCAGAGAACTACAGCTGAGGTGGGAGAGTCTGTCCACAGGACAACAATCAGTCGTACACTGCACAAATCTGCCCTTTATGGAAGAGTGGCAAGAAGAAAGCCATTTCTCAAAGATATCCATAAAAAGTCTTGTCTAAAGTTTGCCACAAGCCACCTGGGAGACACACCAAACATGTGGAAGAAGGTGCTCTGGTCCGATGAAACCAAAAATCGAACTTTTTGGCCACAATGCAAAACGATATGTTTGGCGTAAAAGCAACACAGCTCATCACCCTCAACACACCATCCCCACTGTGAAACATGGTGGTGGCAGCATCATGGTTTGGGCCTGCTTTTCTTCAGCAGGGACAGGGAAGAAGGTTAAAATTGAGGGGAAGATGGATGCAGCCAAATACAGGACCATTCTGGATGAAAACCTGTTGGAGTCTGCAAAAGACCTGAGACTGGGACGGAGATTTATCTTCCAACAAGACAATGATCCCAAACATACAGCAAAATCTACAAAGGAATGGTTCACAAATAAACGTATCCAGGTGTTAGAATGGCCAAGTCAAAGTCCAGACCTGAATCCAATCGAGAATCTGTGGAAAGAGCTGAAAACTGCTGTTCACAAACGCTCTCCATCCAACCTCACTGAGCTTGAGCTGTTTTGCAAGGAAGAATGGGCAAGAATTTCAGTCTCTCAATGTGCAAAACTGATAGAGACATACCCCAAGCGACTTGCAGCTGTAATCGCAGCAAAAGGTGGCTCTACAAAGTATTAACGCAAGAGGGCCGAATAATTTTGCACGCCCCACTTTTCATTTTTTTCTTAGTTAAAAAAGTTTCAAAAAAACAATAGATTTCGTTCCACTTCACAAATGTGTCCCACTTGTTGGCGATTCTTCACAAAAAATTAAAATTTTATATCTTTATGTTTGAAGCCTGAAATGTGGCAAAAGGATGAAAAGTTCAAGGGGTCCGAATACTTTCGCAAGGCACTGTATAACTTTTGCACAAACCAATCAATAAACGCTTATTGCAACTTTTTTTACCAAAAATATGTAGAAGAATACGTATCGACCTAAACTGAGGAAAAAAAAAATTTTTTTATAGATTTTTTGGTGATATTTATTATAGCAAAAAGTAAAACATATTGCTTTTTTTTTCAAAATTGACGCTCTATTTTTGTTTATAGCGCAAAAAATAAAAACCGCAGAAGGTGATCAAATACCACCAAAAGAAAGCTCTATTTGTGGGGAAAAAAGGATGTCAATTTTATTTGGGAAACATGTCGCACGACTGCGCAATTGTCAGTTAAAGCGACGCAGTGCCAAATCGCAAAAAGTGGCCCGGTCATTTGGCAGCCAAATCCTCCGGGGCTGAAGTGGTTAAAGGGGGTCTCCGCTATGTTATGAGAATTAGAAGATAATCTTTATCTTATTATAACTTAATTCTGCATAAAACATTTCAAGTGTCATTTCATAATTTATGAGGGCGGGATTAGGGGCGGGGCAGGGTAGGGTTAGGCGGGCGACCAGTGGCAAGTAACCGTCGAGGCCTGGCTAGTAGCTCAGGACTTGAAATTTTGAGCCCTGGTCTATGACATCGTTCTTGGTTTGGATCCACTTTAAGCAGAGAACGGCCATTATTACTCTCCAGCAGGCATCCTCAGAGTGGGGCTGATCGCCTGTCACGTGTCCCCATCCCTGCCTTGTACACATACAAGTCCCCCATCCTGATCGATTGTCTGTCGCGGTCACAAAATTGCGCTGTGGAAGCATTGTATTACCAGGACGTGAGGTGCGCCTTATAAATCACCCGCTGGGCCGTCAGCGGAAAGTGACGCTTCTATTTATTAATGATAACAAACATCCCAAGGGAATGCCGCCGCCAGAGACCCCCAACCGGCAAATCCCTCATCATTCATCCAGCAAAACCAGAACTTTGCATCCGCCTGTCTCATGAATATTAACCGCTGACTATATGAATCTATCGGAGGGAGACGGAACAAATATGTAATAAAATCTGTGCTCACAGGACGAGCGCCAACACATGCCATCAAAGGTGTGCCCAGCCTATTGCATTAGGGTGTGCACACCAAAGCTCAAACACACACTACTGATCACTCACCATGTTCATTCAGAAAGGGAAGGGGCTGATAAATACATATTTACCGGCCCCTTCCCTCACTCATCCTAAAACATCTCCGCAGCAACACCCGGCAGGAGAGGAAAGGAGGGAAGCCGGTAGTGCGGCAGAGGGAAGGAGGGGGGATCCAGGGCAGTAGGGGGAATCTGTGCTGCACAGGGTGATTATGGTGTGCCTGGGCACATCCGGCACACCCTGTGCGCACGCCTATGCATGCCATAAAGGGGAATTTCACTTGCGGGTCGTTTCACGATAAAAAGTCGCAGGGCGCTTTAGGACAGAACAGGGGTCTCTGTCTGGGCCCCTGGGCAGAGTAATACACTGGGGCCCCTACCAGTCTGCCCCAATTTACGCATCTACGCTCAAGAACTAAAGTATAAATAATTGATCGATTTAACCACTTCAATACCGGGCACCTTCCTGCCCAGACCAATTTCCAGCTCTCAGCGCTCTCACATTTTGAATGACAATTGAGCAGTCGTGCGAAGCTGTACCCAAACACAATTTTAATCACTTTTTTTCCCTCACTAATAGAGTTTTCTTTTGGTGGTAATTGATCACCTCTGGGGTTTTTTTTTTGTGCTACAAATGAAAAAAGAACGAAAATTTCGAAAAATAAAAAAAATTCTTAGTTTCTGTTACAAAACTTTGTAAATAAGTAATTTTTCTCCTTCACTGCCAGGCACTGATGAGGCAGTACTGATTGGCACTGATGAGGTTGCACTGATGAGGAGACTCTGATGAGGTGACACTTATATGCAGCACTGATAGGCACTGATAGGCAGCACTGATATGTGGCACCGATGGGCACTCATAGGCGGCACTGATGGGTGGAATGATGGGCACTCATAGGCTGAACTGATGGGCACTCATAGGCGGCACTGATGGGCACTCATAGGCAGCACTGATGGGTGGCACTGGAGGGCATGTATAGGCGGCACTGATAGATGGTACTGTTAGATGGTACTGATCAGAGGTGCTGGCAGGCATTACTGATGGGCACAGAGTGCCGCCCCTAGGGGGAATAACTCCATCAGAGGCTGTTTACCTAGATCGGAGATGCAGTGTGTCAAACTTACACACCACACCACCGATCGCCGTAGCTTGTTCTCCTGCTGGACGTCATAATATTATGCCCATAACTAAACCACTTCCCGGCCATCATTCTTCTATAGGCCGGGCAGGAAGTGGTTAAACATATATTTATTAGTACTTTCAATTCTCGTTTTTAACAATAAGAAAACGTGTCATAAATCAAAGACTAATCAACACAAAGGGCACAGTACAGGGGGCAGGCAGGAAGGGAAGGGGGGGGGGCGCTGCCCTGGAGACTGCCATTCTGGGACAGCTTAGTTAAAAAAATGACTATTCCAGCAAATCCGGGACAGTTTACAAGTATGATGTAATGCAAGATTATCATGGGGCTCCCATGCTTCGGGGGCCCCCATGCTTCGGGGTGCCAATGAATGAGGACAGCCCTGATCTCTGTTTCCCACCGTGCCAGTGCAGTGTGCCTCATATGACTTGAGATTTGCTCCGTATTGGGCCATTCGATGGTGAATGTTCGCTACAGAAGGAGGGAAGAATTGATCTGCTCTATCGTCAGCCGATTAGGGGGTCCCACAATACTTTCTTATCATGGAATATTATATCATGAGAGAGAGCTGAGCATTTTCTCCCTTAATCCACCAGTAAGTAATTGCTGGATCCTCACTGGGTCCTTCCGGAGGTTAGCAGGGGGCCCCCTATTCCAAAAATCCCCCATTGACCCTAAAAGAGTCCAAAAGGACCCCTTTACTGGTTCTCTTCACGTCAGGGGGGGGTGCAAATATCCACCCAGTCAATCGCTCGCTGTGAATTAGCTGTGTGCTTTTCAACGGGTTGTTGAAGGAGAGAGTGATCCCTATCTTTTTCTATGATAATCTGCTGGGCTTCATTAGGGGAGACACTCGGGCCGGTTCTGTGATACATAGCGGTCAGCAAGTTACTAAAATGAGGTATTTTGGTGATCTGCTGAATCAGCTCCTCCTGTTTATGAGCTGGTCTGACTTTTCCATTTTTTTAGTCTCTCCCTATTTAAATAATTATAACTTTGTTCCTTCTTTTTTTATTACCTAGATGTATGGACTGGTACTGGAGTCTTATAAAATGGGTCCTCTCTGCTGGGCAGTGCTTGGCATGGTGCAGAGACTGTGGTGGTGTAGTGCGCTGATGCCACCTGGTGGATTTCATGAAACACAAATTTGTCACAAGCTTGTTGTACTGAAATTAAGCAAAGACTATTTCTAAAGAAGTGAATGTGGATTTCACCAGAATATCATTGATGAGGCTTTACAGAACAGCCAATGCAGACGGGCCCCTGACCACACAGCCCCATTCACTGCTCTTCTCTGACCACGCAGCCCCAACTTGGTTCTCTGCCATTTGTTTAGTGTCCTCTACACCCTCCACTGAGAGAACTGGAATGGAACGTGCCCTACACTATATTGTCAAAAGTATTGGGACGCTTGCCTTTACACGCACATGAAATTTAATGGCATCCCAGTCTTAGTCCGTAGGGTACAATATTGAGTTGGCCCACCCTTTGCAGCTATAACAGCTTTAACTCTTCTGGGAAGGCTGTCCACACGGTTTAGGAGTGTGTCTATGGGAATGTTTGGCCATTCTTCCAGAAGTGCGTTTGTGAGGTCAGGCACTGATGTGGACGAGAAGGCCTGGCTCGCGGTCTCCACTCTAATTCATCCTTAAGGTGTTCTATTGGGTTGAGGTCAGGACTCTGTGCAGGTCAGTCAAGTTCCTCCACCCCAAAGTCACTCATCCATGTCTTAATGGACCTTGTTTTGTGCACTGGTGTGCAGTCATGTTGGAACATGAAGGGGTCACCCCAAACTGTTCCCACAAAGTTAAGAGCATGAAATTTTCCAAAATGTCTTGGTATGCTGATGCTAGAGCTGCACAATTAATCGTTAAAGAATCAAAATGATGACAGGTGATCCTGATCAGAAAGCACATGGGAAACGACACAAGACATGTAATGAGTCCTATGGAAAATAATACAATGTAATGAGTCTTCTATGAATAAAGAAAAAACTTAATGAGTTTTATTTGAGAAAAGAATACAATGTAACATCATCTGGAATATGAAGAAAATTGGAGTATAGCTTCATATAAAAAACATAATAATTCATAACAACGTACCATCATCCGGGTTACTAAAGCGAAACAGGGGGATGGGGGGTGGGGGCAAGGAAGTAGTTGCTGAGGCTAGCCCTATAGCGTTCCCACCCAAGGAATTAATGGACTATCTCGGTACTGATGAAAACAATATACAATGTAATATAAAAAAGTTTATTGTAGAGAAAAAACAAATATGCAGTTGACATTTAAAAAAAAGGAAAAGACAGATGCTCAGGGTTCCCCCAAGAGATATCTGTGATTATCAATTGATAGATTTGTCAGGGTCTCTACTAGTTTGGCGGTAAACCGCTTCCTCAGGAGAGCCAATCCAATGAATAAAAGGTCATGTGCGAACCCAGGCCGCCCATCTAGATTCCCCCTGCGGCAGACAAGGGGGATTGTGTGTGGATCTCCCGGCGATTGCATCCCGGGGGGAATCTAGATGGGCGGCCTGGGTTCGCACATGACCTTTTATTCATTGGATTGGCTCTCCTGAGGAAGCGGTTTACCGCCAAACTAGTAGAGACCCTGACCAATCTATTGATAATCACAGATATCTCTTGGGGGAACCCTGAGCATCTGTGTTTTCCTTTTTTTTAAATGTCAACTGTATATTTGTTTTTTATCTACAATAAACTTTTTTATATTACATTGTATATTGTTTTTATCAGTACCGAGATAGTCCATTAATTCCTTGGGTGGGAACACTATAGGGCTAGCCTCAGCAACTACTTCCTTGCCCCCACCCCCCATCCCCCTGTTTCGTTATCACCTGGAATATGCAGTTCAGGTTTGGGCATCAGTTCACAAAAAAGGATATCAGGGAACTGGAGAAAGTGCAGAGAAGGGCAACCAAACTGATAAGAGGCATGGAGGAGCTCAGCTATGAGGAAAGATTGGAGGAACTGAATTTATTCACTCTTGAGAAGGAGACTAAGGGGGGATATGATCAACATGTATAAATATATATGGGGTCCACATAGTGAACTTGGTGTTGAGTTATTCACTTTCAGGTCATCACAGAGGACAAGGGGGCACTCTTTACATCTGGAGGAAAAGAGATTTTATCTCCGAATACGGAAAGGCTTCTTTGCAGTAAGAGCTGTGAAAATGTGGAATAGACTCCCTCCAGAGGTGGTTCTGGCCAGTTCAGTAGATTGTTTTAGGAAAGGCCTGGATACTTTCCTAAATGTACATAATATAACTGGATACTAATATCTATAGGTAAAGTTGATCCAGAGAATATCTGATTGCCACTCGGGGGATCAGGAAGGAATTTTTTCCCCTGCAGGAGAAAATTGGATCATGCTCTGCTGGGGTATTTTGCCTTCCTCTTGATCAACTGTGGGTATAGGATTGTATATACAGTGATATATATATATATATATATATATATATATATATATATATATATCTCATGTATATATATATATATATATCTCATGTATATATATATATATATATATATTTTCCTTCTATTGGTTGAACTACTAGATGGACTTGTGTCTTTTTTTAGCCAGACTAACTATGTAACGATGTAATGCAACAAGTCTTCTATGAGAAAAGAATACAATGTAATAAATCCTCTATGAGAAAAGAATACAATATAATTAGTCTTCCATGAGAACATAATAAAATGTAATAAATCCTTTATGAGAAAAGAATACAATGTAACAAGTCCTCCATGAGAAACAAATACGATGTAATGTCTCCTATAAGAAAAGAATACAATGTAACGAGTCCTCCATGAGAAACGAATACAATGTAATGTCCCCTATAAGAAAATAATACATTGTAATGAGTCCGCTATGAGAAAAGAATACATTGTAAGAAATCTTCTATGAGATAAGGATACAATGTAACTAGTCTTCTATTTCTTGGTCATAGGATTGGGGATACTGTGACAGTGTATTTTGATGGGATGTATCTGTTCTCCATATTTGTGAATACTGATATTGACATATTTAAAGTGTATCTCCAGTTCTGTTCTGTTAAGGTAAAACAAACCTCTCCAGGTAAATTATAGACATTGCAGTCTCTCCCCATTCTCCATGTCCTCCCTGATATCTGAATAGAAAGCTCAGTCATTATTCTCACCACCAGGGGGCGCTCCAAGGCACCTCATGTGCAGTACAGCGCACACCGCAGACACCACAAGGTAGAGCATAGCAGCCAACATTTTTATCAGATTCTTTGAACTCCTTCCTACTAAAGACGTAAATCCTATTTTTATTTTTATGTAATGTCAATGTTTCCTCTAAGTACAGAAAGAATGGAAGGCGGAATCAAGCAGATCCTAACCTTAAAGGGTCACTCCACCTAAAAAGGATATTTCAGTGTTTGGTGGATTCAAAAGAAAAAAATCCCCTGACAATCTCTTCTGTCTCTCAGGGACTCCATTGGTGAAATCTCCACGTTGAGTTCCTGGATCTGCTGTACCAATTATGAGGGGCTTCCACCATCCCTGCTGTTGTACTTATTTTCTGTTACAGAGGAGCCGAAACACACAAAGTGGGCGGGGATAACCCAATGGGGTTTGGGAAATGCACAAAGGGGGGTGTGGACAAACAATACTGCCAGGTGCATGGGAACAGAGCAGTGAATTTTGGAGAAAGGATCGTACTGTTGGGGCATCCAAGACCTATAAGAAGCCGAGGACCGACTCAGTTCCCTGGACTCCACCTAGAACTGAAATAATCCTTTTGGGTGGACTGGCCCTTTAAATTACATTTTATTTAGAACATGTACAATGTAGTGTTCCCTGCATATAACATGTCATTTTCTCTCTTTAAAAAAAAAAAAAAAAAAAAAGCTCCAAAACAATTGATTAAAGCTGAATTGACTAACTGTATGTAAAAGACACAAATTAACCACTTGACCTCCGGAAGATTTACCCCCCTTCATGACCAGGCCATTTTCTGCTTTTTGTCACTGCGCTATTTTAACTGTAATATTGCGCAGTCATGCAACACTGTACACAAATTACATTTATATTTTTTTTTTCCTACAAATAGAGATTTCTTTTGTGGTATTTGATCAACGCTGTGTTTGTTATTTTTTACGCTATAAACATAAAAAGACCAAAAATTTGGAGAATTTTTTTTTTACTTTCTGCTATAAAACATATCCAAAAAAAAAAAGAAAAAATAGAATTTCTTCATAAGTTAGAGTCAATGTGTATTCTGCTACATATTTATGGTAAAACAAGAATCCCAATAAGCGTATATTGATTGGTTTGAGCAAAAGTTATAGCATCTACAATCTATGGGATATATACTGGAATCAGGGCTGATGCAAGGATTTTTGACACCCTAGGCGAAAACCTAATTTTGCGCTCCACCCCTGACTCCACCCCCTTTGCCCTGCCCATGTGACAGGAGGCGGCGCTATACAGGAAGCATCAGCTCTGCTTCCTCTATCCCTGGCTCCAGTGCTGCAACTCTAATTACACTACCAGCCAGACAAAGCAGCTGCCTGAGACTGAGTTAGTTACATGCTGCAGCCTGCAGAGCATGCAGGGAAATCAGCGGCCGGGCGTCCTAGGCGGCTGCCTAGTTTGCCTAGTGGTAGCACCGGCCCTGACTGGAATTACATTTTTTTTATATACTAGTAATGGTGGCAGTCAGTGACTTATAGCGGGACTGCGATAGTATGGCGGACAATCGGACACTAACTGACACTTTATACATTTTGTGGGAACCAGTGACACTAATACAGCGATCAGTGCTCAAAATATGCACTGTCACTGTACTAATTACACTGTCTGGGAAGGGATTGAATATCTATGGGCAATCAAAGGGTTAAATGTGTGCCTAGCCAGTGTTTTTGTGTGTGCTGTGAGGTGCTTTCAGTAAGGGATGTGCCGGTTTTTAAACCCTGATTTTCAGGGAAACAAAAACAGACACATCCCCACTGACAGAACAGAGCTCTGTATTGTTTACATTGGCTGTTAGAGCTTTGTCCTGTCTTCCCCCTCGCCAATCAGTGGGTGCCGATGTTCATCGATTAGTTGGTACTAAACACAGCACAGCCGTCACACCCCTTGCCAGCCGTCACACTCCCACCCTGTGCTGCACAGATTTTCCCTGCTTCTTGGCTGCAGAGAAAGAGAGGAATCTCTGTCCTTAGTCCCATACTCTGTTTCAAAAGTAACATATTTCACCAAAGCCCCCCAATGGGGCTCCTAATTTAAAAAAAAAAAAATATTAAAATAATAAAATTGTAACAAACAATAAAAATAGACTACTGGCACAACTCTCTGCTCTTATGACCAGTGGCGGCCCCTCATGCAGGGCGCAGGGGTGCCACCCCCCCTAGTCCATGGGTCCGGCCCCTAATCTACATGCAGGGCACCAGACGCATTGACTCCAATGGTTTTATTTTTATTTGTAGAAGCACATGATTAGAGCCTGAGGCTCTAATTGGCTTAAAAAAGGAGTGGGCTTGGGGCGCAGAGCACTGCGCCCTGAGCCTACCCAGTTGTTTACAATAGCAAATTAATATTCGCTATTGTCTTCCAGCTTCACCTCCCGGCCAATCAGGAAGCGGGTCTTAAGACCCAATTGGCCGAGAGGAAAAGCGATCGTATTGGCCGTGAGCAGGGGAGAGGCGCCGAGGAGGAGATGCAGGGGGAAGCCGCCGAAGCTGCCAGCAGCCTGGATGGGGTAAGTGTGGGGCTGATGGGTGGATGGGCGAGCGATGGGGGGTGGTGGGTTTGACCAGCTGACCGATCAAACGACCGAGCGATGGGGGGGTTTGACCAACGGACCAAACGGAGGGTGGGGGGGATTGGTCTGTCCCCCCCCCAAAAAAAATAGAGCACCAGCCGCCACTGATGTAATGATTGATAAATTGATAAATGTATTTTTAAATACAAGCAGTGTTAGTCTCTGAATGTGACTTGGTAAGTTGGTATCAGTCTCCTGCAGTCTCTGTACAGCAAACCTGGAGTGTGAGAGGAAGAAGCAGCCCAACGAGCCAATCAGTTCATGCGCTGACAAGAAGCATGCTAAAGGGAGGAGGGAGCAGAGAGATGAGCTCATCACTGTGCTTCTTCTTCTCCTTTCTGTCCAGTCACAAGCTAGGGAGCAGGTCCAGGATGACCTGAGCTCAGAGGAAGTGGATGGGATGATGCTGGCCATCAGACTGAGGGCATCTTGTGGTGGAAAATAAGTACTGCATGTGAGAGATCCATATTGAAAGTGAATTTAGCAGCCAAAGCTGCTTTTTTTTACTTTATTCCTTTAGGGGCTATTCATTTTTATCATGTTATTTTGGCTGGAGTTCTGCTTTAATAGACTAATAGATGATGAACCCACCGTCAATAGGATTTTATGGATCAGCCAGACTTTTCCAGGGATGGTTATTTCTGGGGTTGGATCATTACATGGAGATATGAGAGATGCAGCCTCAGCCATTGTCCCTGGAAGGAGCAGAGGGGGAGAAGATTCCTCCGGCTGGAATGTCAGGAATTCGGCATTAATCTTCACCTCCATCTCCCCCTCCTCCTCCTCGCCCTCTTTATCTTCTCCTCTCTGGAGGCCCCCAGATGTAGAGAGAGACAAAACCTCCATCCCGGGGGCCCCAGTCTGGCCCCGACCCTGAATACAGTTTTCTCCATATTGGCGCACATTCCATTGCGGCGCTGTACATGAATGCTACGTTCCTTCTGTGCCCGGTCTTGTTCCTGTGAGGCCGTCATATGACCAGTAACTGTCAGTAACTATCTGTCCCATGCCAAGTCCCTGACCCGAGTGTGCCCACATTGTGAATGTTAATTTAAAGCTGAACCCTAGGCACAAAAACTTTCATATAAATATATTCCTCAATAGCCACAAATAGTACAAATCCACTTTGTGTGCACCAAATGCCCTTAGAAACTCAGATATTGACTCTAAAGGTAGCAGTGACATCACTGGACTGTACAGAGCCTGTGCAGAGAGCAGAGCTGTGGGAGGGACCCAGCAGGTGACTCCACCCACTTCAGGGGCAGTGACAAGACCAGTCACCCTGCACAAGGAAAAAGAGCAGCAGTGAGCGGTCTTTATTACAGGAAGTCTCACACTGGATTACTGCACAGATCTGGAAGATTCAAGGAAGAATACACACGATAAACATATTTAGACAATATTTCCTTATCCTGGAGTTCAGCTTTAAAGTGGTTGTATACCCTAATTATTATTTTTTTACCTACAGGTAAGCTCACCTGTAGGTAAAATGAATATCTCCTAAACCTGTACGGTTTAGGAGATATTCACTTTGCATGCAGCCACTGATGTCAGCGGCGCATGCGTTGTGAATGCCCGGCTGAAGGTCCGGCAGACACTGCGGGACCTTCCCGGGAAGAGTGACGTCATCGCGGCTCTGGCCACTCACGGGGCCGGAGCCGCGAACCCGGAAGACACGCCGAGGGCAAAATGTCAGCTCTCTCGGCGTAGACGGGGATTAGATACCGACGCCTCGTTCTAAGGTAAGTATTTCCCGCGCTGCATACTAGCTCATTATGCCTTTGCCTTACAGGTTTTTTTTTTTTTTCTGCGGGTATACAACCGCTATAACCACTCACAGACAGGAAGATTTTTCCCCTTAATGACCAGGCCATTTTTTGCGATGCGGCACTGCGTCGCTTTAACTGACAATTACGCGGTCGTACGACGTTGTACCAAAACAAAATTGACGTCCTTTTTTTCCCCCACAAATAAATATATATTTTTTTGGGTGTATTTGATCACCTCTGCGATTTAAATTTTTGTGCTATAAGCAAAAAAAGAGCGACAATTTTGAAAAAAAAAAGAAAACATTCTTTACTTTTTGCTATAATCAATATCCCCCAAAAAAATAAATAAACAAATTTCTTCATCAGTTTAGGCCAATATGTAGTCTACATATTTTTGTTAAAAAAAAAATAAATAAATAAAAAAAATAATCGCAATAAGCGTATATTGACTGGTTTGAGCAAAAATTATAGCGTCTACAAAATAGGGGATAGATTTATGGCATTTTCATTATTATTTTTTACTAGTAATGGTGGCAATCTGCGATTTTTAGCGGGACTGCGACATTGCGGTGGACAGATCGGACACTTTTGACACATTTTTGGGACTATTGACAATTGTACAGCGATCAGTCCTTTAAAAGGGCACTGATTACTGTATAAATATCACTGGCAGGGAAGGGGTTAACAGTAGGGGACGATCAAGGGGTTAAGTGTGTTCCCTGGGAGGTGTTTCTAACTGTAGGGGGATGGGACTGACTGGAGGAGAGAGATCGCTGTTCCTAATCACTAGGAACAGCAGATCTCTCTCTCGTCCCCTTTCAGAACGGGGATCTGTCTGTTTACATTGACAGATCCCAATTCTGGCTCTCTTTCGCGCAATTGCGGGTGGTCAGCAGACATCGCAGCCGAATGCATTGTGTCCCCCACCGCGCAGCAGGCGCGCTCACCGCCAGAGCCTGCTATGGCTCTTAAAAAAGCCGACGTACAGTTTTGGTGATTCGGGGGGGAATATGCCGACCTGTTGCCATATAATGACGGCGGCTGGTTGGCAAGTGGTTAAAGCTTTCTTCTGGTGGTATTTGACCACCTCTGCGAATTTAATTTTTTGCGCTATAAACAAAAAAAAGACCGAAAATTTCGAATTTTTACTTTCTGCTATAATACATATCCAAAAAAAATATCGAAAAAAACAAACGTATTCATCAGTTTAGGTCGATATATTATTGTTCTATATATTTTTGGTAAAAAAAAAAATCTCAATAGGCATATATTGATTGGTTTGCGCGTCTACAAACTATTGGATAGATTTAGGGACTTTTATGTTTTTATTGTTTTTACTGGTAATGGCGGCAATCTGTGATTTTTAGCGGGACAGCGATATTGTAGTGGACAAATCTGACCCCAAATGACACTTTTTGGGGACCAGTGACATTATTACATTGATCAGTGCATTGTTATAGCATTGATCAATGTAAAAATGTCACTGGGAATAGCTTAACACTAGGGGGCGATCAAGGGGTTAAGTGTGTTCCCTAGGTGTGTTCTAACTGTAGGGGGATAAGCATCCAGGGACATGACAGAGATCACTGGGAACAGAAGATCCCTGACATGTCATCTGGCAGAACGGGGAATCGCCTTGTTTACATAGGCAGTTCCCCGTTCTGCCTCTGTACACTGCGATGGTGGGTCACCGGCAGACATCGAGTCCGCTGGACCCACGTGCACGCTCCTGAGGTGGGCGCTCACCCGCTATCTCCTATTCAAAGACAAACGTACACCTACAGCGGTTTGCGCAGGAGAGCCGACCTGCTGCCGTATAATGACGGCGGCTGGTCAGCAGGCGATTAAAGCAAGGCGATCAAACCCATGTGCTTTGCTTTAGTGCATCAAAATGGCATTCAAAATGAATAGCACCACAATGCAGCATCACAAATAACGTGCGTTGAGGTAATGCACTATCGCAGTGCATAGATGTAAATGGGCCAGTGCTGGCAGAGAACTGCATTTGCTTTAAGCGCACTGGGAAATCCATAGCGCCATTTCCAGCTCATTGGGCGTTCTAGAGAAATCGGCAGCACTGCTTCACCAATAGGGAAATACAATACTGAATCCACCAGCTTAACCTCGCTTTAGGTTTAATATAATTAATTCTCCTAATTTCATGTCTAAATACTCCTGGTGTCGGGGTCACCCGCCCTCCGGGGCCATTACAGCAAATGAAGCTGAACTCCTCCCATTGCGACCATCTCTGTAATTACCATTGTTTATTATTGAATGGCCCCATGTGTGCGCAGCGTGTCATTAGGAAGGCCGGGAAGGAGGGGGGGGGTCATTGTGCAATGGTGCAGATTGTACAAACACGCCATCCGCGCTGACAGGACGCTCGGCCCAACCTGGAAACAATTTAATAAGAAGCACATGATGTGTGAGTGCGCGGCCAGGCCCAGTGTGGTGCCATGGGCTCTGGAGGGGGGCACCGGGCTAGAGGGGAGGAACCGCCAATTATCCCAGTAAATCATCCATCTCACTAATGGATTTCTCTAATCCCCCCTAACCCCCCCCCCCCCCAGGCCCCATACCCCCCCAAATTCCCCTTCACCGAAAACTTAAAAAAAGCGCAAAGCGTTCCCAGATGTTCCATGAACTTTTCTCAATGTCCCAAAGAAACTTCATATTTACTTGAAATATTCCAAATAGTGACAAAGAAGCAACCAGCGGCCAATCTGTGGTGTCATATTAAACCTCGGTTTACAAGTAACGCGGTTAAAGAGCATTTTGAAAGACAAGCATATTTTATTTATTTTTTTGACTCGGTTTGCAAGTGTTGTCTCGCAAAACCAGCAGAATTCAAGCTAATGGGGCCTGCAGTACCGCATTTGGCCTGAAGTGCGGGGGCATCGGAGCCAAGCAGAGCCGAGCAGAGCTGATCAGAGCCGTTCGGAAATACTTGGAAATACTCCGTTCCTGGGTGTTTCCGAGCCTTTCCGAGGTCAGCCGAGCTGTCACCGGGCCTTTCCGGCGCCCCCCTCACCTCTGGCCACATGCAGTATTGCATGCCATTGAAGTCAATGTGGAACAAATTATTTTCGTTTCCATTGACTTCTATGGGGAAACTCGCTTTGATATGTGAGTACTTTGGATTACGAGAATTCTCCTGGAACGGATTATGCTCGTAATCCGAGGCTCCACTGTATTAAGCCGCGTACACACGATCGGTTTTACCGATGAAAACAGTCCGATGGATTTTTTTCATCGGACAAACCGATCGTGTGTGGGCCCCATCCGATAGCAAATTCCGACCGTCTATGGGCAAGTCCATCGGTTAAAAAACCCACGCATGCTCAGAAGCATTAAACTTAATTTTTATCGGCTCATCGGAGTGTTTTACGTCACAGCGTTTGGAACGGTCGGTTTTTTGACTGATGGTGTGTAGGCAAGACCGATGGAAGTCAGCTTCATCGGTTTTCCGATGGAAAAATCCATCGGTTTAAAAACCATAGGAAATCCGATCGTGTGTACAGGGCTTTAGGCTAAGTCCAAAGCTTCAACACAAGGATAGGGATCCTTATTTCCAGCCATGTGACTGTCATGATCAAATCTTATTGGACTGAAAATACTGATCCTCATCCTGGGGTGTAATTGTTGTGTGTCCTTATATTATATCATATTTAGTATGCCAAATACATTCATCATTTATACTTTATTACTTCATATTGTGTTATAAAAGTGTCTATGGTGCATCTCCTATCTCATTACCTAATTTGTGATATTATTCTTTTGGCCTCTTGCCAGATGCAGCTTGAAAAAGCTCAGTACAGCTTTTTTTTTTTTACTGAGCTAAAATACAGCTTATTAATTGTAACGTGCCTATGCACACAGGCGCGTAAACAAGCATTCTTCAGTAAAAAAAAATAGAAAAATCTGCTTTTTTGCTCAGTAATTTATTTCTCATGCGCACAAATACGCGTGAGTGCGCGCAAATGCCAATAACATATTGCGCAGAATAAGAATGCGAGAATACGTTTCCGCACATTTGCCGAAAATGCGCGAAAGCACATGTGCAAAAAATAAAATAAAAATACGTCTGAAAAGTAGATGCTCAAACAGGAGTATCATGTGCAAGAGGCCTTTATATACTGTTTAGTAGGGATGCACCAATACCATTTTTTTTACGAGTATGAGTACCGGTACTTTTTTTTTAGTACTCTCCGATACCAATTACTGATACCAACCGCAGCTGTTTTGTTTACGTTTCAACTCTCAGCAATGATACAAAGCATTGAAAACTTATTTACAAATGAAATCCATTTATTTATTTATTTTAATTTTGCACTTTTTTTCAATGTGAAACGTGTAAATATATGCTAAAAGGTGTAAAAATGTTAACGAACAAAGCAAACAAAAAAAAAAAAAGTTTTATTTATTAATAGTTTATAAAATCAGCAGGAAAATACTAATTAAATGGAGAAGGAAAATAAGGAGTTAATTAAGGATGATTGGAGTAAATTAAGGGTTAATAAGGGGTAAAAAGAGGAACATTTAATACAAAACAATATATATATATATATATATATATATATATATATATATATATATATATATATTTATTATTTTATTTATTTTTTATTACTTGACAGGTTGCTTTATTAAAGCGGAGGTGCCGCGGAAAAAAAAAATATTAAAAGCCAGCAGCTACAAATACTGCAGCTGCTGACTTTTAATATTAGGACGCTTACCTGTCCTGGAGTCCAGCGAGGTCGGCAGCAGAGGACGAGCGATCGCTCGGCACTCTGCTGCCCCCACCCCCATCCTCGGTGAGGGAATCAGGAACTGAAGCCTTGCGGCTTCATGCCCGGTTCCCTACGGCGCATGCGCGAGTCGCGCTGCGCCGTTCTAAATGGTCCCCTGTGTTCTGGGAGCCGAGTGTCTCCCAGAACACAACAGGTATTCTGGGGGAAGTGACGTGCTTCCCGCAGATTTCCCGCAGAGAGGACTCCCGGAAGTGGGTGCAAATACCTGTCAATTGTGACACCGGAGGGGGGGAGGGTTCCGATCAGCGGAAGTTCCACTTTAGGGTGGAGCTCCGCTTTAAAGAGGAACTGCAGTCTGCTCACATAATTTGTAATAAAAACATCTTTGCCAATCTGAAGCTTCCCTCCAACCACTTTGCATATTATTTTATATATACTGTGATTCTCTACTTGCCAAATATGCTGCAGAAATCTCCCTCCACTGAGTCTGGCTGCAACCATTTTAACTGTGGGCAACTGAAGCTGCTGCCTGTTCACTTCCTGGATTTACACAGACACACAGAGGCAGCTCTGCAGCTCTCATTGGCTTATATGACTCCTATTACCCCCCCCCCTTCCTTCCTTGCAAACTCTTTACGACAGCTGTGCATGATGTCATAAGCCTAGGCTTTTTTCCAGACAAGAAACAGGAAGTTGGCTGTATAAGGTATTTACTGGCAGAAAAAAAATGTTTTACTATCAAAAAGTTAAAACAACAAGGGCAGAAGATTTAATAGATGGAAAGATGAAAAAATAACTGAAGTTACACTTTACTAACTTCATTTGCAGATGAATAAACAGAAAGATACAAAAAGGAAACAATGTTTCTTTTTATCTTTCTGTTTCAGCCGCTGAGCAATTTTGTTGCCTTGACGTCAGCTGTCAACAGAGGAACCCCAGTGACAGCTGAGGCTGGGTTCACACAGGTCTGATTGCAGACATCAACATGTGATTCGCTCCCCTGTACATCATATGTGATATCTGTGCGGTGCAAATTCAGCCATACCGTTTGTATGGCTGAAATCACATCGCATTTGCACCAAAATGGTGCAGGACCCTTTTTTTGGTCCGCACTGGAATCGGATCGCGTGGGTGTTCAGACCCATGTGATCGGATTCCATCCGATTCCACAGTTCGCACTGCGTTCTGCAAACCGATTTGAGAGTGTCATTTATTTTATATTGATACCCGCAGTGGTTCGCAGAGCGCAGTGTGAACTTCCTGTGATTCTGATGCGCACAGGAATCGCTATGGTTCCCGCATCGCATCAGTATGAATCCAGCCTGAATGAGTGATCGGCTGTTAAGGACGCAGCGGTTTCAGGTATAAGAGCATTTGCACGGGTAAAAATACTTGTGCAAATGCTTAGTATCAGCACGTTACCGGTATCCGTGCAACCCTGCTGTTTAGTGTAGATTTATATGTTGGGTATATTGATTGTATCTTTGAATTATGATAGAAATTTTTTGTTGCATGGAATAAGCAGGGCCACTGTTCTTTTAAAATCTATTGTCACCATCAGTTGTAATATACTGTATAGTTTTAGTTTGGTTTATAACATATTATCCAGTGTTATATCATGCATGTATATTTGGCCTCTGATAACGTCCAGGTGACAAAACGCGTGAGGCGGGGCTTGGAGACACATTGGTAAATGCCCAAACTTGAGTGAGACTTAGGAGATCAGGATCTCAGGTGGGACTTGTTAGGGCCCATTGACACCAGCCTGGTCAGCTGTGGTGTGTTAAAGCAACACGAGTTTGGGTTGGTTCACACTAGACGCTGCATTGCAGTGCAATCTGCCTGAGATCAGCACAATGATGATACACTGGGCTCCTTTTTTTCTTTATGAACTTTATTGAGATTTCACACAGATATCCACGCGGTGCAAGGCAGTGGATTGCCTCGCACTGTGCTGTGCTGATTATTAGTACTGCAGTACAGCACACCGTGCCCGCAGGCACAGTGGAGACAAGGCATTTTCATGTGGTGGGACTGCGTTAGAATAGCCACTCAAGGCAGTCCCTCTGATTCCGTTCGGACTCGTCCTTTAATGTTGCATTGTGTCATGTGCTAATGTGCCCTGCAACACGTGTCTGAGTTGTAACTTGTTTGTGCTGAAGACTGCACTGGACTGACTGGTCATGGGTGGGTGGTTGTGTGGTTAAAGCGGAGTTCCACCCAAATTTGGAACTTCCGCTTAATCCACTCCTCACCCCCTTACATGCCACATTTGACATGTCATTTTTTTTGGAGGGGGAGTGGGGGCTTCAGTAGGAGTGGGACTTCCTGTCCCGCTTCCTCCTTCCGCCCTGGGACCACCTAGGCGACTCGTCATATCGCCTAAGGCGGCCCCTCCCTGTAGGTGATCACCTGGGACACGTGACAGGTCCCAGGCGATCGCCTGTCCACTCAGAGAGCGCTGCGCCGTTTGCGCATGCGCAGTGAGTGCCTGGCGGTGAAGCCGAAAGCTGTCACGGCCGGGTGCCCACACTATGAATGGAGGCGCCGGCGGAGAAGGGGGCGGAGAGGAGCGGAGCTCCGGGCGTCGCGTCACTAGACAGTGGAACAGGTAAGTGTCTGTTTAATAAAAGCCAGCAGATACACTTTTTGTAGCTGCTGACTTTTAATAAACATAAAAAAGTTCTGGAACTCCCCTTTAAGGTGGGAGGTGATTATTGAGGATGGCGGAATCCTACGCAGTCAGCATGATGTGAAATCTCAGGTGGTGTGCAGGGGTGAGGATATGACACATGAAGGATTATTATATTATATACAGGTTTGATGAATAAATACTTTATCTGCTTTATACAAACGAGATCCCATCAACTTCTAAAAGAAAGAACCTCAACCGCAGACCGACCCCCTCCTGGAATGTTTATTATGTGCGCCAATTCCATCAGAGAAGATCTCCGCGCCGCTGGCGGAGGAAAGGCGGCGATTCTGCGGTTCCCATCACAGAGGTTTAGAGATTCCGCTGTTCTGAGTCCAGAGCTTTATAATCTGTGCATTCCACAGAAACCCTTTACAAAGGTCCTAAACACAGCATTCCTCATATGGAGGAGCAATGTATACAGAGATAATATACCTTATATCTGGAGAGCGGTGATGTCACTCCTGTATAATATATCTTATATCTGGAGAGCGATGATGTCACTCCTGTATAATATATCTTATATCTGGAGAGCGATGATGTCACTCCTGTATAATATATCTTATATCTGGAGAGCGGTGATGTCACTCCTGTATAATATACCTTATATCTGGAGAGCGGTGATGTCACTCCTGTATAATATATCTTATATCTGGAGAGCGGTGATGTCACTCCTGTATAATATATCTTATATCTGGAAAGCGGTGATGTCACTCCTGTATAATATATCTTATATCTGGAAAGCGGTGATGTCACTCCTGTATAATATATCTTATATCTAGAGAGCGGTGATGTCACTCATGTATAATATATCTTATATCTGGAGAGCGGTGATGTCACTCCTGTATAATATATCTTATATCTGGAGAGCGATGATGTCACTCCTGTATAATATATCTTATATCTAGAGAGCGGTGATGTCACTCATGTATAATATATCTGGAGAGCAGTGATGTCACTCCTGTATAATATACCTTATATCTGGAGAGCGGTGATGTCACTCCTGTATAATATATCTTATATCTGGAGAGCGATGATGTCACTCCTGTATAATATATCTTATATCTGGAGAGCGGTGATGTCACTCCTGTATAATATATCTGGAGAGCGGTGATGTCACTCCTGTATAATATATCTTATATCTGGAGAGCGGTGATGTCACTCCTGTATTATATATCTTATATCTGGAGAGCGGTGATGTCACTCCTGTATAATATTTCTTATATCTGGAGAGCAGTGATGTCACTCCTGTATTATATATCTTATATCTGGAGAGCGGTGATGTCACTCCTGTATAATATTTCTTATATCTGGAGAGCGGTGATGTCACTCCTGGAGAGCGGTGATGTCACTCCTGTATAATATACCTTATATTTGGAGAGCGGTGATGTCACTCCTGTATAATAGATCTTATATCTGGAGAGCGGAGATGTCACTCCTGTATAATATATCTTATATCTGGAGAGTGGTGATGTCACTCCTGTATAATATATCTTATATCTAGAGAGCGGTGATGTCACTCCTGTATAATAGATCTTATATCTGGAGAGCGGTGATGTCACTCCTGTATAATATACCTTATATCTGGAGAGCGGTGATGTCACTCCTGTATAATATATCTTATATCTGGAGAGCGGTGATGTCACTCCTGTATAATATATCTTATATCTGGAAAGCGGTGATGTCACTCCTGTATAATATATCTTATATCTGGAAAGCGGTGATGTCACTCCTGTATAATATATCTGGAGAGCGGTGATGTCACTCCTGTATAATATTTCTTATATCTAGAGAGCGGTGATGTCACTCCTGTATAATATATCTTATATCTGGAGAGTGGTGATGTCACTCCTGTATAATATATCTTATATCTAGAGAGCGGTGATGTCACTCCTGTATAATAGATCTTATATCTGGAGAGCGGAGATGTCACTCCTGTATAATATATCTTATATCTGGAAAGCGGTGATGTCACTCCTGTATAATATATCTGGAGAGCGGTGATGTCACTCCTGTATAATATTTCTTATATCTGGAGAGCGGTGATGTCACTCCTGTATAATATATCTTATATCTGGAGAGTGGTGATGTCACTCCTGTATAATATATCTTATATCTGGAGAGCGGTGATGTCACTCCTGTATAATATATCTTATATCTGGAGAGCGGTGATGTCACTCCTGTATTATATATCTTATATCTGGAGAGCGGTGATGTCACTCCTGTATAATATTTCTTATATCTGGAGAGCGGTGATGTCACTCCTGTATTATATATCTTATATCTGGAGAGCGGTGATGTCACTCCTGTATAATATATCTTATATCTAGAGAGCGGTGATGTCACTCCTGTATAATATATCTGGAGAGCAGTGATGTCACTCCTGTATAATATTTCTTATATCTGGAGAGCGGTGATGTCACTCCTGTATAATATATCTTATATCTGGAGAGTGGTGATGTCACTCCTGTATAATATATCTTATATCTGGAGAGCGGTGATGTCACTCCTGTATAATATATCTTATATCTGGAGAGCGGTGATGTCACTCCTGTATTATATATCTTATATCTGGAGAGCGGTGATGTCACTCCTGTATAATATTTCTTATATCTGGAGAGCGGTGATGTCACTCCTGTATTATATATCTTATATCTGGAGAGCGGTGATGTCACTCCTGTATAATATATCTTATATCTAGAGAGCGGTGATGTCACTCCTGTATAATATATCTGGAGAGCAGTGATGTCACTCCTGTATAATATACCTTATATCTGGAGAGCGGTGATGTCACTCCTGTATAATATATCTTATATCTGGAGAGCGGTGATGTCACTCCTGTATAATATACCTTATATCTGGAGAGCGGTGATGTCACTCCTGTATAATATATCTTATATCTGGAGAGCGGTGATGTCACTCCTGTATAATATATCTTATATCTGGAGAGCGGTGATGTCACTCCTGTATAATATATCTTATATCTAGAGAGCGGTGATGTCACTCCTGTATAATATATCTTATATCTGGAGAGCGATGATGTCACTCCTGTATAATATATCTTATATCTGGAGAGCGGTGATGTCACTCCTGTATAATATATCTGGAGAGCGGTGATGTCACTCCTGTATAATATATCTTATATCTGGAGAGCAGTGATGTCACTCCTGTATTATATATCTTATATCTGGAGAGCGGTGATGTCACTCCTGTATAATATTTCTTATATCTGGAGAGCAGTGATGTCACTCCTGTATTATATATCTTATACCTGGAGAGCGGTGATGTCACTCCTGTATTATATATCTTATATCTGGAGAGCGGTGATGTCACTCCTGTATAATATTTCTTATATCTGGAGAGCGGTGATGTCACTCCTGTATAATATACCTTATATTTGGAGAGCGGTGATGTCACTCCTGTATAATAGATCTTATATCTGGAGAGCGGAGATGTCACTCCTGTATAATATATCTTATATCTGGAGAGTGGTGATGTCACTCCTGTATAATATATCTTATATCTAGAGAGCGGTGATGTCACTCCTGTATAATATATCTTATATCTGGAAAGTGGTGATGTCACTCCTGTATAATATATCTTATATCTGGAGAGCGGTGATGTCACTCCTGTATAATATATCTTATATCTGGAGAGTGGTGATGTCACTCCTGTATAATATATCTTATATCTGGAGAGCGGTGATGTCACTCCTGTATAATATATCTTATATCTAGAGAGCGGTGATGTCACTCCTGTATAATATTTCTTATATCTGGAGAGCGGTGATGTCACTCCTGTATAATATATCTTATATCTAGAGAGCGGTGATGTCACTCCTGTATAATATTTCTTATATCTAGAGAGCGGTGATGTCACTCCTGTATAATATACCTTATATCTGGAGAGCGATGATGTCACTCCTGTATAATATATCTTATATCTGGAAAGTGGTGATGTCACTCCTGTATAATATATCTGGAGAGCGGTGATGTCACTCCTGTATAATATTTCTTATATCTGGAGAGCGGTGATGTCACTCCTGTATAATATATCTTATATCTGGAGAGTGGTGATGTCACTCCTGTATAATATATCTTATATCTGGAGAGCGGTGATGTCACTCCTGTATAATATATCTTATATCTAGAGAGCGGTGATGTCACTCCTGTATAATATTTCTTATATCTGGAGAGCGGTGATGTCACTCCTGTATAATATATCTTATATCTGGAGAGCGATGATGTCACTCCTGTATTATATATCTTATATCTGGAGAGCGGTGATGTCACTCCTGTATAATATTTCTTATATCTGGAGAGCGGTGATGTCACTCCTGTATTATATATCTTATATCTGGAGAGCGGTGATGTCACTCCTGTATAATATTTCTTATATCTGGAGAGCGGTGATGTCACTCCTGTATAATATTTCTTATATCTGGAGAGCGGTGATGTCACTCCTGTATAATATACCTTATATTTGGAGAGCGGTGATGTCACTCCTGTATAATAGATCTTATATCTGGAGAGCGGAGATGTCACTCCTGTATAATATATCTTATATCTGGAGAGTGGTGATGTCACTCCTGTATAATATATCTTATATCTAGAGAGCGGTGATGTCACTCCTGTATAATATACCTTATATCTGGAGAGCGATGATGTCACTCCTGTATAATATATCTGGAGAGCGGTGATGTCACTCCTGTATAATATTTCTTATATCTGGAGAGCGGTGATGTCACTCCTGTATAATATATCTTATATCTGGAGAGTGGTGATGTCACTCCTGTATAATATATCTTATATCTGGAGAGCGGTGATGTCACTCCTGTATAATATATCTTATATCTAGAGAGCGGTGATGTCACTCCTGTATAATATTTCTTATATCTGGAGAGCGGTGATGTCACTCCTGTATTATATATCTTATATCTGGAGAGCGGTGATGTCACTCCTGTATAATATTTCTTATATCTGGAGAGCGGTGATGTCACTCCTGTATAATATATCTTATATCTGGAGAGCGATGATGTCACTCCTGTATAATATATCTTATATCTAGAGAGCGGTGATGTCACTCCTGTATAATATATCTGGAGAGCAGTGATGTCACTCCTGTATAATATACCTTATATCTGGAGAGCGGTGATGTCACTCCTGTATAATATTTCTTATATCTGGAGAGCGATGATGTCACTCCTGTATAATATATCTTATATCTGGAGAGCGATGATGTCACTCCTGTATAATATATCTTATATCTAGAGAGCGGTGATGTCACTCATGTATAATATATCTGGAGAGCAGTGATGTCACTCCTGTATAATATACCTTATATCTGGAGAGCGGTGATGTCACTCCTGTATAATATATCTTATATCTGGAGAGCGGTGATGTCACTCCTGTATAATATATCTTATATCTAGAGAGCGGTGATGTCACTCCTGTATAATATATCTTATATCTGGAGAGCGATGATGTCACTCCTGTATAATATATCTTATATCTGGAGAGCGGTGATGTCACTCCTGTATAATATATCTGGAGAGCGGTGATGTCACTCCTGTATAATATATCTTATATCTGGAGAGCAGTGATGTCACTCCTGTATTATATATCTTATATCTGGAGAGCGGTGATGTCACTCCTGTATAATATATCTTATATCTGGAGAGCAGTGATGTCACTCCTGTATTATATATCTTATATCTGGAGAGCGGTGATGTCACTCCTGTATAATATACCTTATATTTGGAGAGCGGTGATGTCACTCCTGTATAATAGATCTTATATCTGGAGAGCGGAGATGTCACTCCTGTATAATATATCTTATATCTGGAGAGCGGTGATGTCACTCCTGTATAATATATCTTATATCTAGAGAGCGGTGATGTCACTCCTGTATAATATATCTTATATCTGGAGAGCGATGATGTCACTCCTGTATAATATATCTTATATCTGGAGAGCGGTGATGTCACTCCTGTATAATATATCTGGAGAGCGGTGATGTCACTCCTGTATAATATATCTTATATCTGGAGAGTGGTGATGTCACTCCTGTATAATATATCTTATATCTGGAGAGCGGTGATGTCACTCCTGTATAATATATCTTATATCTGGAGAGCGGTGATGTCACTCCTGTATAATATTTCTTATATCTGGAGAGCGGTGATGTCACTCCTGTATAATATATCTTATATCTGGAGAGCGGAGATGTCACTCCTGTATAATATATCTTATATCTGGAGAGTGGTGATGTCACTCCTGTATAATATATCTTATATCTAGAGAGCGGTGATGTCACTCCTGTATAATATACCTTATATCTGGAGAGCGATGATGTCACTCCTGTATAATATATCTTATATCTGGAAAGTGGTGATGTCACTCCTGTATAATATATCTGGAGAGCGGTGATGTCACTCCTGTATAATATTTCTTATATCTGGAGAGCGGTGATGTCACTCCTGTATAATATATCTTATATCTGGAGAGTGGTGATGTCACTCCTGTATAATATATCTTATATCTGGAGAGCGGTGATGTCACTCCTGTATAATATACCTTATATCTGGAGAGCGGTGATGTCACTCCTGTATTATATATCTTATATCTGGAGAGCGGTGATGTCACTCCTGTATTATATATCTTATATCTGGAGAGCGGTGATGTCACTCCTGTATAATATTTCTTATATCTGGAGAGCGGTGATGTCACTCCTGTATAATATTTCTTATATCTGGAGAGCGGTGATGTCACTCCTGTATAATATACCTTATATTTGGAGAGCGGTGATGTCACTCCTGTATAATATATCTTATATCTGGAGAGTGGTGATGTCACTCCTGTATAATATATCTTATATCTGGAGAGTGGTGATGTCACTCCTGTATAATATATCTGGAGAGCGGTGATGTCACTCCTGTATAAGATATCTTATATCTGGAGAGTGGTGAGGTCACTCCTGTATAATATATCTTATATCTGGAGAGCGGTGATGTCACTCCTGTATAATATATCTTATATCTGGAGAGTGGTGATGTCACTCCTGTATAATATATCTTATATCTGGAGAGCGGTGATGTCACTCCTGTATAATATATCTTATATCTAGAGAGTGGTGATGTCACTCCTGTATAATATTTCTTATATCTGGAGAGCGGTGATGTCACTCCTGTATTATATATCTTATATCTGGAGAGCGGTGATGTCACTCCTGTATAATATTTCTTATATCTGGAGAGCGGTGATGTCACTCCTGTATTATATATCTTATATCTGGAGAGCGGTGATGTCACTCCTGTATAATATTTCTTATATCTGGAGAGCGGTGATGTCACTCCTGTATTATATATCTTATATCTGGAGAGCGGTGATGTCACTCCTGTATAATATTTCTTATATCTGGAGAGCGGTGATGTCACTCCTGTATTATATATCTTATATCTGGAGAGCGGTGATGTCACTCCTGTATAATATTTCTTATATCTGGAGAGCGGTGATGTCACTCCTGTATTATATATCTTATATCTGGAGAGCGGTGATGTCACTCCTGTATAATATTTCTTATATCTGGAGAGCGGTGATGTCACTCCTGTATAATATACCTTATATTTGGAGAGCGGTGATGTCACTCCGGTATAATATATCTGGAGAGCGGTGATGTCACTCCTGTATAATATTTCTTATATCTGGAGAGCGGTGATGTCACTCCTGTATTATATATCTTATATCTGGAGAGCGGTGATGTCATTGGTCACATGACTGGATGTGAGTTGCTCTTTGCGTCTGTCACTTAGTTTTCTTTGGCTCCATTGTACTGTAATAACCAGCATTTCTCTTGCTCTTCAGGTCATTATTAGTACTTATTGCTGAACTCCCCTCTGATGTGTGGAATGTTTTATCACAGAGGAGGATCCATTGTTTCTGTAATAATAATAATAATAATAATAATAATATGTATCAGGTGGGAAGGATTGTAGAATCCCCCTTCCCTGGTAGAGTGGAGGATCAGACTTGGCCAGGATCGGGGTACAGGCAGTGGGCGGGACCATGTGGATTAGCGCAGTCCTATTGGACGGGAGCCAGCATGTCAGTCGCCTTATATGGTCCTGGCCGCGCGGTCTGAGCGTCTCAATCTGGTGCCAAATTCTCCAGCCAAAACTCACAGGAGCGGGCCGGGCGGGCGGACCCCTTCCTCACCCCACCGCCTTCTCCTTTGTTAAAGAGACGGAGCCCAACACCCCTCATATCACATCTCCTGACAGAACTCCAGCCATAGGGGGGGGGGGACTGCAAGTCCCAGCAGGACTCGTCTCAGTCATCTGTAATTACGGAGAACCTTTAAAAAGTAAATGCCAAAAAATGAACCGCTAACACATCCGGGGAGATGAGAACATTCATTCTAATATAAAGCTCTGGATGGATTAAATAAGGAAGTCCAGCATCATTTAGCCCTTTCCTCCTCAGCCTCACTGTCCCTGACCCATCCCTAATTTCAGTTCTTCCAATCATGGAGGCTCAGCATCCCATGTGGGCGTTACCTAGGGAGGTCTGCATGCAAATACAGCCTGCCAAGTCTTTTATTATTTGCATAACTCCTCCCAAAAAACAGCAAACCGTTAGCATCAGGACTGAGGGCTCTGGAGAGGAGGACTGAGGCAGGGGGCTGGGATGTTTTCAGGAAGATATGTACAGCACCCTGCCAGCCCCTCCCACCAGCCATAATCTGCCTGCCTTGCATAGAGAAGCACAGGGACCCACTGTGCATTAAATAAGAAGTCACTGGGTATTAAATAAGAGATGTAATGAAAATAGTAAGGTTGTATTTAATAAAAATAATTTAATTATCATAGCGATGAGGCGGAAGAGGGAACCAGTAGAGGGAAAAATAAAAACAGGTTAACCTTCAGTTTTAATGCAATATGCGTGAATGCGAGTAAAGGGCGTGCATTGACACTCACATTGGTGCAAATCAGCTCTTGGGTTTCACCCACTTCCACAGACAGCAAAAAGGAATCCCTGCAACCCCCCACTGGGAGGCCATTAAAGTTCATGTGCGTGTAAAAGCAGGTGTCCCAATACTTTTGACAATATAGTGTATGTATAAGGCAGGCATGGTGGAGGGTCAGTGGAAAGTTGACTCTTTTGTGACATTCATTTTCTGACAGGGGCCCTTTAAGGCGCGGCGGCTCTTCTGGGAGGACAGTAGTGACATGTTGCAGCAGCTGTAGAATTCCACATCAAAAATAAAAATAGGAATTTGCTGGGAGCGTCTTCTCCATCGGGGGACGGGAGGGACGAGCTGCTCTTCCAGGAAAATATCAAAGTTTGGGGGTTTAACCTAAAACAGGCGCTTACTGTCTGTCTGGATGGAATCATCAGACAGACGGTGAGCAGAGGCGCTCAGGATCTCCGGATGGCATGAAATGAGAAATAGAAATCTCAATCTGTACTGTACAAGCTGGCACTAGGGGGAGACAGAGAGCGGCTCCATTAAGGGGCTTATTCACAGACTTTATGCTCCCCACAATGTGGGGGGTTCCTGATTCACATAGGGGAGCAATGTGGAACCGGTAGCAGCAAATACCAGCTTCCATCGATGCCTTTTATCACACCTTAATGCCAGTTTGTTGTGTGTGTGGGGGTGATAGCTTCCCCTGGTACTGAACAAAATTACATTTACTGGTCTGAGATGATTGAAATCCTGCAGGCAGCAGAGATAATCCATTTCACACACACCACAGCGATATGAAGATCCTTTCAGTTTGCCTTTATATGAAATCTATGTATGCCACTACAGCCAAATTAAGCAGGCCTTTCATAGGCCTTGCGGGTGGCACCGCAGCAAAACCAAGCAATTGAAATCACCTTTTTAATGAAGTGCCCCCAAATGCAGCCCACCAGCGCCCATCAGATGCAGCCTCACCAGCGCCCATCAATGCAGCCCACCAGCACCCATCAATGCAGCCTCACCAGCACCCATCAATGCAGCCTCACCAGCGCCCATCAATGCAGCCTCACCAGCGCCCATCAATGCAGCCTCACCAGCGCCCATCAATGCAGCCTCACCAGCGCCCATCAATGCAGCCTCACCAGCGCCCATCAATGCAGCCTCACCAGCGCCCATCAATGCAGCCTCACCAGCGCCCATCAATGCAGCCTCACCAGCGCCCATCAATGCAGCCTCACCAGCGCCCATCAATGCAGCCTCACCAGCGCCCATCAATGCAGCCTCACCAGCACCCATCAATGCAGCCTCACCAGCACCCATCAATGCAGCCTCACCAGCACCCATCAATGCAGCCTCACCAGCACCCATTATTGCAGCCTCACCAGCACCCATTATTGCAGCCTCACCAGCACCCATTATTGCAGCCTCACCAGCGCCCATCAATACAGCCTCACCAGCGCCCATCAATGCAGCCTCACCAGCGCCCATCAATGCAGCCTCACCAGCGCCCATCAATGCAGCCTCACCAGCGCCCATCAATGCAGCCTCACCAGCGCCCATCAATGCAGCCTCACCAGCGCCCATCAATGCAGCCTCACCAGCGCCCATCAATGCAGCCTCACCAGCGCCCATCAATGCAGCCTCACCAGCGCCCATCAATGCAGCCTCACCAGCACCCATCAATGCAGCCTCACCAGAACCCATCAATGCAGCCTCACCAGAACCCATCAATGCAGCCTCACCAGAACCCATCAATGCAGCCTCACCAGAACCCATCAATGCAGCCTCACCAGCGCCCATCAATGCAGCCTCACCAGCGCCCATCAATGCAGCCTCACCAGCGCCCATCAATGCAGCCTCACCAGCGCCCATCAATGCAGCCTCACCAGCGCCCATCAATGCAGCCTCACCAGCGCCCATCAATGCAGCCTCACCAGCACACATCAATACAGCATCACCAGCACACATCAATGCAGCCTCACCAGCACCCATCAATGCAGCCTCACCAGAACCCATCAATGCAGCCTCACCAGAACCCATCAATGCAGCCTCACCAGCACCCATTATTGCAGCCTCACCAGCACCCATTATTGCAGCCTCACCAGAACCCATCAATACAGCCTCACCAGCGCCCATCAATGCAGCCTCACCAGCGCCCATCAATGCAGCCTCACCAGCGCCCATCAATGCAGCCTCACCAGCGCCCATCAATGCAGCCTCACCAGCACCCATCAATGCAGCCTCACCAGCACCCATCAATGCAGCCTCACCAGAACCCATCAATGCAGCCTCACCAGAACCCATCAATGCAGCCTCACCAGAACCCATCAATGCAGCCTCACCAGCACCCATTATTGCAGCCTCACCAGAACCCATCAATACAGCCTCACCAGCGCCCATCAATGCAGCCTCACCAGCGCCCATCAATGCAGCCTCACCAGCACCCATCAATGCAGCCTCACCAGCACCCATCAATGCAGCCTCACCAGCACCCATCAATGCAGCCTCACCAGCACCCATCAAGGCAGCCTCACCAGAACCCATCAATGCAGCCTCACCAGAACCCATCAATGCAGCATACCAGCACCCATCAATGCAGCATACCAGCACCCATCAATGCAGCATACCAGCACCCATCAATGCAGCCTCACCAGAACCCATCAATGCAGCATACCAGCACCCATCAATGCAGCATACCAGCACCCATCAATGCAGCCTCACCAGAACCCATCAATGCAGCCTCACCAGAACCCATCAATGCAGCCTCACCAGCACCCATCAATGCAGCCTCACCAGCACCCATCAATGCAGCCTCACCAGCACCCATTATTGCAGCCTCACCAGAACCCATCAATACAGCCTCACCAGAACCCATCAATGCAGCCTCACCAGAACCCATCAATGCAGCCTCACCAGAACCCATTATTGCAGCCTCACCAAAACCCATTATTGCAGCCTCACCAAAACCCATCAATGCAGCCTCACCAGAACCCATCAATGCAGCCTCACCAGAACCCATCAATGCAGCCTCACCAGCGCCCATCAAATGTAGCCTCACCAGTGCCCATCAAATGTAGACTACCAGTGCCCATCAATGAATGTTTGCTTGCTTCCATTCATTCAGGAGTCATGACACAGACACAGTCCTCCGTTGCTCCTCTGACACTTTGTGCAAACAGAGTGGCCACTGCCTGCTGATGCTGAGACTAAAGCCCCGTACACCCGGTAGGACTTTTTAACAACAAACTCCAAAATGAGCAAGTTTTCAAAAAACTCCTACCGTGTGTACGCTCCATCGGACAAACTTTTTCGGTTTTCATCGGACAAAAGTTCGCTCTGCAAAACGGACAATCTTTTCGGCAACAAAAGTCCTACGGTGCAAAGTCCTATCATGTGTACAGAAATCCATCTGACTTTTGTCCGAAGTACAAATACTCAGGCCCAGAACCAATGTTAAAATCAACCAACAATAGCAGAAGTTGACCAAAGGGTGGCGGTAAAGAGCAGAAAAACCACATGATGTTGGGAAAGTTTTGGGAAAGTTTGCAGAAAAGTCCTGCCGTGTGTATGCTATGGGTGTGCCCGGCAAACTCCCTTTGGACAAAAATCCACAGGAAAGTTTGTTTGAAGTCCCACCGTGTGTATGAGGCTTTAGTTGCTTGCTCCAGAGAGAAGAGAGTAGAAACATCAGTGGCTGGGCGCCCCTAGGCAGTAGGGTGCCCTAGGGGACTGCTTAGTTTGCCTAGTGGTAGCACCGGCCCTTCCCTTAGCATCAGGAGCAGACTTGCACGGCAGAGATCCCCAGCCTGTGCTCAGGTACAGAAGATGAAGAGTTAATTAAGTGAACGCATGGAATCCGCATGTGCATGGCAGGACCCCATACCATTACTGGGAGTAAGGTAGCGTTGATACGATGGATGTGGACAAGGCTCAGCGTGTCCCTCCTAAATTAAAATCACAGAGACAGTGTACATTGACACAGAGACCTGAGTGTAAACTGGAGGACAGTTACGGTGTAGGTGTACACAACGTACATTCATCTCTAAGAGCAGAAACCTTCCTTAAGGTCGAGTATTCCCCCACGACTAGGGTGACCACATTTCCAAACTGCCATTCAGGGACCCCACCCCCCTCCCAAAAATCAGCTTGTGCTGTAACGAATCACAGCACAGTGATTGGACACAAGAGGCGGGATTTATGATTTCTCCAATCACAAGCAGGGGGCGGGGATTGTGCTCCTCCAGGCATTCCCGGCCAGGACAAGTAATGTCAGTGAGTAAAGCGGTGATGTGGCGGTCCTTTTTTTGGGGGCATCAGATTGGCCCAGGGGGTGGCTGTGTCAGTTTCATTCCGGGACACTGTATTGTCCTGGAATGAATGTGCCCGGGACAGACCTGCAAATACGGGACTGTCCCGGGCAATCTGGGACACGTGGTCACCCTACCCACGACAGCCTCAGCCTTGTCCCAGGGCATTGATGAAAATGGCACAGAAGTAAAGGTACCCCATGTTTAATAAAGTCAGGGGAGGGCTGGGCAGGGGGCAGGGTGGCAATTGCCTCCCAGGCAGCCCTAACTTATGTTCAAAATGGCCGGCAGCCGCTGCCCGCTACCATTTTCTTTTTTATTCTGATCTAGGAAGTCAGGCCGGGGGCACGGCCATGGCGGACGACCACTAGCTGTTGCATTCCAGGAGTTGTAGTCCGCGCTCAAGCTTCTGGTGGGTGTAAAGCACAGCAGCGCAGAGGAAACTACAACTCCCTGGGACCGGATTCTTGGAAGCAGAAAGAGGCAGGGCGTGCCAGGGAGTCAGGATGCAGGGCTGCAGGGCTGGGCGCTGGCTGCAACTTGACCCCAGGATCAGGAGCGTTACCCCCCCCAGGAGACCGTGGCGTGCAAGGACCTGTTGAGCTGAGATCTCTGAGGTGAGAGACCCTGACACCCCTAGCTGAACCCCCATCTCCCCACCATACACCCCATGTAACCTGCCCCAGTGATCAGGCTTCATTGATGGGCACTAGAGTTGCCTGCACTGGTGAGGCTGCATTGAAAAACCAGGTGGGCCATGGATGGTGAGCTGATTCAGCAGTTCAGTGGGCCACTTGACTGGACTTGCCCCCCAGGCCTAAAGCTACCAGCCCTCCCCTGAATAAAGTGAACCTGTCCAACGTTCCTAGCGTAGCCCAGAAGAAGCCACCCCAGGGTAGGTCTCTCATGTGACCCTTGCTTGGTGCCCAACAAGGAGGGAATCATGGAGAACGTGATGACGACCACCCTGTAACAGTGACCTGCCCCTGCCTACCCCATACACACCAACTAAAAAGGTCTCCTACGTGACCAATGCTTTGGTACTGGTCACTCAGCCTTGTCCCAGGGCATTGATGAAAATGGCACAGAAGTAAAGGTACCCCATGTATAATAATGTGAACCTGTCCCACGTGCCTAGTGTAGCCCAAAAGAACCCACCCCAGGGTAGGTCTCCCATACACACCAACTAAAAGGTCTCCTATGTGACCACATGACCAATGCTCTGGTACTGGTCACATGATCGTTCTCTAGAAGAAGAGCACAGTCTTCCTTTTTTACAGGACGAGACATTCTCAAGGGTTCAGTCAGCATTTACAATGACACCTGAGGATATTTGTAAAGACATGCTCTATTTAATATTTATTGTAGCCCTTTGGCTATTGTAAACTCAAATTTTTCACTTGTTGATGTTTTTTTCATTTTACTGGCCCTTTAAGGGTTAAGGTGACCTCAGCAAGGAAACGCTAATTATCCGAGAGCGCTGGGGGCTACGAGAAGAGGAACCGCCAATTTCCAGGGAGACCCTCCTCAGTAATTACCACTCCGACCGGTTTACAAAAAATGCTTCTTTGAGTCTCTTCCGAACACTAAAAACCAATTCCTGTCGTTTCCTGTCCTGTCAACGTCTTATTAGTCGCATTGTTATCCTCATTCCAGGCATTCCACTGCGCCAGATCTACCAAACCACACCAATGGATCGCACATATCGCCGCCTGACGAAAGATTTCTGTCGCTGCTTTGTAACATGTCTGTCTGGATTTAATGGCTTTGTGTGTCAAGAAGCCAATGGGCCGCATCGCTCCAAAGATGCTGCATAACGCAATGCACTGCGACGCACAGATCGTTCACATCTGTATGCTCTGGTGCATTTTACTGAAATGCATTGTGTTCACGTATTGGAGCAATATTCAATTTTGAATGACAACACACCACACTACAATACACACATTGCTTTTGCAGTAGCGTATGGTAAAACACACGCAGCTCATTGGCGTGAACAGGCCTTGGTTTACCATAAGCAAACGCACATTTTTCCATGCATTGATGCAAACACGCAGCAACATGTGTACTGCAATATGTTACGTTGACATTTATTTTGAATAGAGACCCAACACCTGGTTCACACCTATGCAGGTTGCGATTGATGCATTTTCCCTGTGTGTTTTTTCAAATTCGTTTCAACCCTATGTGCCTATCTATGCGGTTGATGCGGTTTTCAGGTGCATTTTGCGTTTTTAAACGCACATTTTTTGTGCATTTTTGCATGCAGTTTTCATGCATATTGCATTTTTGCACGTTCCCCACTGAGAGCTGAATGTAAAAAAAAAAGAATTGCCCGCAAAAGAATATTGGGAAAAAATGATGTAGGGCCCCCTCTAATTTTTGGCGTGTGGTTCCCCTCCAAATCTGGTTTGGTAGGGATTTGGAGGGGAACCCACGCCAAAATTAAATAAAAAAACGGCGTGGGATCCCCCCCTGAAAATCCATACCAGACCCTTATCCGAGCATGCAGCCCAGCAGGTCAGGATAGGGAGGGAACGAGCAAGTTCTGCCCCTCCTAAAGCATACCAGGCCACATGCCCTCAACTTGAGGGGATTGCTTTGGGGCACGGGGGGCTCTATCCTCCCCACCCCAAAGCACCTTGACCTCATGTTGATGGGGACAAAGGCCTCTTACCCACAACCCTGGGCTGTGGTTGTGGGGGTCTGCGGGTTGGGGCTTATCAGAATATGGAAGCCCCCTTTATGAAGGGGTCCCCAGATCCCAGCCCTTTCCTCATGTGAATGAGAATTGGGTACATAGTACCCCTACCCATTTACCAAAAAATGAATGAAGACAGTATAAAAGTTTTAGTCCTTTATTAAAAAAAAAAAAATAACACAATGTCCCCCATTGTAGATCCATCGTCAATCATGACCCCTGTCGCACCACAGGACCTGAAAAAATAAAAAAATAAACTTTGCTGGCAACAAACGCTCCTGCGTTTCTGCAAAACGTAAAATGCATAGGTGTCAACGTAGGGTTAATGTGTTTTTTATGCGTTTTTGGAAGGTGTCTGTTGTCTTGTGGGAGAAACCAGCAAAAACAAAAATGCAAGCACTATGTTTTTCTGCGTTTTTGATGCTTTTCCGCTGCGTTTCCATTGACGTCCATGGAACCAAAAATGCAATCTGCTGTGGGAAAAAAAAGTCCCTAACTCTATCGAAAAATCACACTGGTGGGAAACGCACAGATGTGAGCATAACCCATTGGAAACCATGCTAAATGGACTGTAGTGTGTTTTTGCAAAACTGAAAAATGCATAGGCCTTAGCCCAGGTTCACACTGACAGCGGGAATAAAATTGTGCGAGTTCAGCTGAACTTGCACAATTTTATTCCCGCATGTCAGTCCTGACTTTGGGGGGCAATTTCAGAGACATCTGTGGGTGTTGCTGCACAGATGTCTATGGAAATCGCACCCTGAAGTCGCCAAAAGTAGTACAGAAACTTTGCGGCGCCGCACCGATTCGGAAGGTGCCATGTCAAATTGCATCAACATGAACCTGGGCTTAAAGTGGGATTTGCTGCTTCATGGAGCAAAACTAAGATTTTATTTATATCCAGTGGTACCCATTCATACCTGAGCAAAGTGTCACTTGAAGCTTGATAAAGTACATGAGCTTCATTTCGGGGGAAATTGTGCTTTTTGGCCCTAATGTACGTCAGCTGGAAAAATTTGCAAAAAAAAGCTTGAAGGACGCAATTTCTACTGGCTAGCTTTCCATTGGCTAAAATTAATAATATAATCAAATGAACTACGTAAAGCTCTCCAATAAATGACGGATACATAAATCCTCGTACACACGATCGGATATCTGTTGGCCAAAACCGTGGATTTTGGTCCGAAGGGCGTTGGCCATGAACTTGGTATGCATACAGACGGCACAACATTTTCAGCCAACAAAACCTACCATATATACTCGAGTATAAACCGACCCGAATATAAGCCGAGGCACCTAATTTTACCACAAAAAACTGGGAAAACTTATTGACTCGAGTATAAGCCTAGGGTGTCCATCTGCATGCCTCACTGTGCCCATGTGCATACCTCACTGTGCCCATGTGCATGCCTCACTGTGCCCATGTGCATGCCTCACTGTGCCCATGCCTCACTGTGCCCATGCCTCGACTGACATTTAACATGGGAGTCTATGGAAGGGGTGCCCGGTTTGAAAAATCGGTGCTCTTCGGCCGTAGGTCCTCCAGACAAAAAACTTTGCACACTTGTATAGGAGACATGGGGCTATATGTGTGCCAAGTTCCGGGTCCAGGGGACCTACGACCGGCCGGGACCGGGTTCCCAAATTCACTGGAGAAATTACCATTTAACATGGGAGTCTATGGAAGGGGTGCCCGGCTTTGAAAAATCGGTGCTCCCCGGCCGTAGGTCCCGCGGACAACAAACTTTGCACACTTGTAGAGGAAGAGTGGAGCTACATGTGTGCCAAGTGACCCGGTACCGCGTCCCCAAAATCCGGGAGATCAGGCGCAAAAAAGTGACTCGAGTATAAGCCGAGGGGGGCATTTTCAGCACAAAAAAAATGTGCTGAAAAACTCGGCTTATACTCAAGTATATACGGTAAATATGTGTTTTTTTCTGCTCTTTAGCGCCACCCTTTGGGCAACTTCTGCTAATGTTGTCTTAATGTTTAACATTGGTTCTGAGCAAAGCGTGTTTGTACTTTGGATTTTAGTTGGACGGACTTGTGTACACACGATCGGATAATCCGACGTAACAGATTTATTGTCAGGCAGTTGGCGAGCATGAACAGCCAACATTTGTTGTCGTTAATTCAGCCAACAATTGTCTGATGGAGCGTACACACAGTCGGATTATCCGACACAACACGTCCATCAGACAATTATTGTCATAAAATTGGATCGTGTCTACGGGGTTTTAGAGTAAAAAT
Organism: Rana muscosa; assembly: GCA_029206835.1. Classification (NCBI taxonomy): domain Eukaryota; kingdom Metazoa; phylum Chordata; class Amphibia; order Anura; family Ranidae; genus Rana; species Rana muscosa. The sequence goes on from CM055119.1 coordinate 338,762,713, forward strand.
CAAAAATCTTCTATGCTACACAAAGTAAAACAAAAAAAATATTTTAATGTGCAAATATATTAAACTATATGTGAATGAAAGTGCAAATATAGTAAGAGTCGAATCAAAAATAATAGTCCATCAATCTTCAAGTTCCACCGAATATATTACTTGCACATTGAAATAATAAAATATTTTTTGGGGGGGGGGCACATATGCCTTATAGGGTGCATTATATACTAATATGAATTATTCTTAATGAGTTATATATATATATATATATATATATATACACACACACAGTACATATATTTTTTTATATATTTTTTTTTTATATATATTTATAAATTTGTATTTAAGTGGACACACATTGATTTATATTATTTGGAAGCCCAACAGCAGAAAAATCCATTTTCTCTTGGATTGGGAAGGATTTAGAGGCTCTGTCAGGGTGTCATCGCCATCTGTGTCCCCACTGATGTGATTTTTTCCCACTTCCTGTCTGGGTGGGAAGTGATGGGAGATCTTGAGAAAAGATGGTCCGCAACTCCTTGCTTGCTCTTTAAAATCTTCAAAATGTATTTATTCTCCATAAAAGACACAGACAGCAGATGTAGATGATGGGAGATCTCCCTGGTGAGGACACAATCCCAGTTTTTGTAGAGCTGGGAAGAGTTGGAGCTTTCATTGCTGTCTGGGCTTTCTCATCCTGGTGGTAAAACTTGACCCTTCACCACTCCACACACAACTAAAAAGTTATGCCGCGTACACACGATCGGAAATTCCGACAAGAAAAGTCCGATGTGAGCTTTTGGTCGGAAATTCCGACCGTGTGTAGGCTCCATCGGAATTTTTCTGTCGGAATTACCGCCATGAAAAATTTGAGAGCTGGTTCTCAAATTTTCAGGCATGCTCGGAATCAAGTTGACGCATGCTCGGAAGCATTGAACTTCATTTTTCTCGGCTCGTCGTAGTGTTGTACATCACTGCTTTCTTGACGGTCGGAATTTTGTGTGACCGTGTGTATGCAACACAAGTTTGAGGCAAAATTCCATTGGAAAAAAATCCACAGTTTTCTTGTCGGAATTTCCGATCGTGTGTATTAGGCTGGAGTTCTGCTTTAAATAATCAGTTTTGTCCCTGAAAATGTCCATGACTTTGCAGAGCCACAGGTTCCCTTTCTGTTTGTATTTTCTTATTCCTCCATGCTGGCACTGAGCTCCTTCATGGACCAGGCTGGGCACAGCAGGGACAGGGTGGGTGTCCAGCCTCTCAGCCTCTCCCCTGGCACTCAGTGAGGTCAGGTGGAAGAAATGGCAGTTGCTGTGCTGAGTCCCCTGCCGCCCCCTCCTTGGCTGGGACACATGAGGAGGGGGCTGAGCTTGCTCACTTCTCCTCCCTGAGTTCTGCAATCTTCAGGATTGAATGAACTCTACAGACAGATGCGTCCCAGCTGCCGGGAGACACAAACTTTTCCAAAGTCCTGAGATTTCCAAGGAAAACCAGAGGGAGCTGACAAGTCCTGGAGAGCTGCTGCAAATCTCAACAGCTGGAGACCCCCAACACTAAGCAGGAGGACCCCAAAAACTGACCATATTGAAGAACTAGTCTGTGTGCTGACCTATATGGGACCCCGTCTACTTACAGCTCGATTATAGGGGATCCCATCCATGACCAGTTCTACAGGACTATAAGGACCCATCTACATACTGATCATCTACAGGGGACCCCGTCTACTTACAGCTCGATTATAGGGGATCCCATCCATGACCAGTTCTACAGGACTATAAGGACCCATCTACATACTGATCATCTACAGGGGACCCCATCCATGTAATGACCTGTTCTACAGTACTCCATCTCTGAGGACCCCATCTACATACTGATCATCTCTAGTGGACCCCATCCATTTAATCCAGCCATAGAGGACTCCATCTATGGGGACCCCATCTACATACTGATCATCTCTAGTGGACCCCATCCATTTAATCCAGCCATAGAGGACTCCATCTATGGGGACCCCATCTACATACTGATCATCTACAGGGGACCCCATCCATGTAATGACCTGTTCTAGAGTACTTCATCTATGGGGACCCCATCTACACACTGATCAGCTTTAAGGGACTCCATCCGTGTACTGACCAGTTCTGGAGGACTCCATTTTTGTGGACCATATCTTCACACTGATCAGCTCTAGGGGACCCATTCATGTACTGACCAGTTCTGGAGGACTCCATCTGCACACTGATCAGCTAGAAAGGACCTACCATCTACTTTGGCTTTAGCGGACTCCCATCTACATACTGTACTGAGCATCTTCTATAGTGGACCCCATCCATTTAATCCAGCCATAGAGGACTCCATCTATGGGGACCCCATCTACATACTGATCATCTCTAGTGGACCCCATTCATTTAATCCAGCCATAGAGGACTCCATCTACATACTAATCAGCTATAAAAGATCTACCATCTAGGTTGGCTATAGAAGACTCCAAAATCCATATTGGTTGACTATAGGGGATCTTCATCTACATAGAGTTTGACTCTAGGGGACCCCCAGTGACTTGCAGCATTACAGATAGGTACTTCTGTGGATGTCGCTTATTGTGACCCCCAATAATTGGTCATTGGTCACCCCCCTTTTCTTCATCTCCCAATATTGAACCCAAATTCCCTCTTTACTGGAGATTTTGGCTGATGCCCTTTTTTACCACCATATAAAAGAAGAGTTACACCCCTCCTTGCCCCCATACAGGACTGCAGATTCAGGATGGCGGATTGTGGATGGAGCTGGCGGTCACTTCTAGCTGGACTCTGTTCTGTCCTCCTATATGCACAGTGCTGTACCACCCGGAGCCTGAGGAAGAGAGCGCTGCACCTCCGAGTATCCGACACCAAGTATGATGTGAGTCCTACTGACACTAGAGGGGGGCTGGGCACCCATGACATTGGTGTAATTCTCAGTATCTGTCCTTATTTATGTATTTATTACAGGTACTTACTGTATATAGCGCTGTCAATTTACACAGCACTTTACATATATATAGTACATTTACATCAGTCCCTGCCCTCAAGGAGCTTACAAATCTAAGGTCCCCAACTCACATTATACATACACATACTAGGGCCAATTTAGACAGGAGCCAATTAACCTACCAGAATGTCTTTAGAGTGTGGGAGGAAACCGTATGTACTGTATTGTCCTGTATGCCGGGTGTCATTCTTGTTATTTGTTCTTATTCTGTATGTATGGACTCTGCACAGTACTACTTCTCTTGTATGTTGTGTGTAATTCTTGGTATCTGTTCTTATTCTGTATGTATGGACTCTGCACAGTACTACTTCTCTTGTCCTGTATGCCGGGTGTAATTCTCAGTATCTGTTCTTATTCTGTATGTATGGACTCTGCACAGTACCACTTCTCTTGTCCTGTATGCCGGGTGTAATTCTCAGTATCTGTTCTTATTCTGTATGTATGGACTCTGCACAGTACTACTTCTCCTGTCCTGTATGCCGGGTGTAATTCTCAGTATCTGTTCTTATTCTGTATGTATGGACTCTGCACAGTACTACTTCTCTTGTCCTGTATGCCTGGTGTAATTCTCAGTATCTGTTCTTATTCTGTATGTATGTACCCTGCACAGTACTACTTCTCTTGTCCTGTATGCCGGGTGTAATTCTCAGTATCTGTTCTTATTCTGTATGTATGGACTCTGCACAGTACCACTTCTCTTGTCCTGTATGCCGGGTGTAATTCTCAGTATCTGTTCTTATTCTGTATGTATGGACTCTGCACAGTACTACTTCTCCTGTCCTGTATGCTGGGTGTAATTCTCAGTATCTGTTCTTATTCTATTTGTATGGACTCTGCACAGTACTACTTCTCTTGTCCTGTATGCCGGGTGTAATTCTCAGTATCTGTTCTTATTCTGTATGTATGGACTCTGCACAGTACTACTTCTCTTGTCCTGTATGCCGGGTGTAATTCTCAGTATCTGTTCTTATTCTATTTGTATGGACTCTGCACAGTACTACTTCTCTTGTCCTGTATGCCGGGTGTAATTCTCAGTATCTGTTCTTATTCTGTATGTATGGACTCTACACAGTACTACTTCTCTTGTCCTGTATGCTGGGTGTAATTCTCAGTATCTGTTCTTATTCTATTTGTATGGACTCTGCACAGTACTACTTCTCTTGTCCTGTATGCCGGGTGTAATTCTCAGTATCTGTTCTTATTCTGTATGTATGGACTCTGCACAGTACTACTTCTCTTGTCCTGTATGCTGGGTGTAATTCTCAGTATCTGTTCTTATTCTATTTGTATGGACTCTGCACAGTACTACTTCTCTTGTCCTGTATGCCGGGTGTAATTCTCAGTATCTGTTCTTATTCTGTATGTATGGACTCTGCACAGTACTACTTCTCTTGTCCTGTATGCCGGGTGTAATTCTCAGTATCTGTTCTTATTCTGTATGTATGGACTCTGCACAGTACCACTTCTCTTGTCCTGTATGTCGGGTGTAATTCTCAGTATCTGTTCTTATTCTGTATGTATGGACTCTGCACAGTACCACTTCTCTTGTCCTGTATGCCGGGTGTAATTCTCAGTATCTGTTCTTATTCTGTATGTATGGACTCTGCACAGTACTACTTCTCTTGTCCTGTATGCCGGGTGTAATTCTCAGTATCTGTTCTTATTCTGTATGTATGGACTCTGCACAGTACTACTTCTCTTGTCCTGTATGCCTGGTGTAATTCTCAGTATCTGTTCTTATTCTGTATGTATGGGCTCTGCACAGTACCACTTCTCTTGTCCTGTATGCCGGGTGTAATTCTCAGTATCTGTTCTTATTCTGTATGTATGGACTCTGCACAGTACTACTTCTCTTGTCCTGTATGCCGGGTGTAATTCTCAGTATCTGTTCTTATTCTGTATGTATGGACTCTGCACAGTACTACTTCTCTTGTCCTGTATGTTGGGTGTAATTCTCAGTATCTGTTCTTATTCTGTATGTATGGACTCTGCACAGTACTACTTCTCTTGTCCTGTATGCCGGGTGTAATTCTCAGTATCCGTTCTTATTCTGTATGTATGGACTCTGCACAGTACTACTTCTCTTGTCCTGTATGCCGGGTGTAATTCTCAGTATCTGTTCTTATTCTGTATGTATGGACTCTACACAGTACTACTTCTCTTGTCCTGTATGCTGGGTGTAATTCTCAGTATCTGTTCTTATTCTATTTGTATGGACTCTACACAGTACTACTTCTCTTGTCCTGTATGCTGGGTGTAATTCTCAGTATCTGTTCTTATTCTATTTGTATGGACTCTGCACAGTACTACTTCTCTTGTCCTGTATGCCGGGTGTAATTCTCAGTATCTGTTCTTATTCTATTTGTATGGACTCTGCACAGTACTACTTCTCTTGTCCTGTATGCCGGGTGTAATTCTCAGTATCTGTTCTTATTCTGTATGTATGGACTCTGCACAGTACTACTTCTCTTGTCCTGTATGCCGGGTGTAATTCTCAGTATCTGTTCTTATTCTGTATGTATGGACTCTGCACAGTACCACTTCTCTTGTCCTGTATGCCGGGTGTAATTCTCAGTATCTGTTCTTATTCTGTATGTATGGACTCTGCACAGTACTACTTCTCTTGTCCTGTATGCCGGGTGTAATTCTCAGTATCTGTCCTTATTCTGTATGTATGGACTCTGCACAGTACCACTTCTCTTGTCCTGTATGCCGGGTGTAATTCTCAGTATCTGTTCTTATTCTGTATGTATGGACTCTGCACAGTACCACTTCTCTTGTCCTGTATGCCGGGTGTAATTCTCAGTATCTGTTCTTATTCTGTATGTATGGACTCTGCACAGTACCACTTCTCTTGTCCTGTATGCCGGGTGTAATTCTCAGTATCTGTTCTTATTCTGTATGTATGGACTCTGCACAGTACTACTTCTCTTGTCCTGTATGCCGGGTGTAATTCTCAGTATCTGTTCTTATTCTGTATGTATGGACTCTGCACAGTACTACTTCTCTTGTCCTGTATGCCTGGTGTAATTCTCAGTATCTGTTCTTATTCTGTATGTATGGGCTCTGCACAGTACTACTTCTCCTATTCTGTATGCTGGGTGTAATTCTCAGTATCTGTTCTTATTCTGTATGTATGGACTCTGCACAGTACTACTTCTCTTGTCCTGTATGCCGAGTGTAATTCTCAGTATCTGTTCTTATTCTGTATGTATGGACTCTGCACAGTACTACTTCTCTTGTCCTGTATGCCGGGTGTAATTCTCAGTATCTGTTCTTATTCTGTATGTATGGACTCTGCACAGTACTACTTCTCTTGTCCTGTATGCCGGGTGTAATTCTCAGTATCTGTTCTTATTCTGTATGTATGGACTCTGCACAGTACTACTTCTCTTGTCCTGTATGCCGGGTGTAATTCTCAGTATCTGTTCTTATTCTGTATGTATGGACTCTGCACAGTACCACTTCTCTTGTCCTGTATTCTCAGTGTAATTCTCAGTATCTGTTCTTATTCTATTTGTATGGACTCTGCACAGTACTACTTCTCTTGTCCTGTATGCCGGGTGTAATTCTCAGTATCTGTTCTTATTCTGTATGTATGGACTCTGCACACTTGCACAGTACTACTTCTCCTGTCCTGTATGCTGGGTGTAATTCTCAGTATCTGTTCTTATTCTATTTGTATGGACTCTGCACAGTACTACTTCTCTTGTCCTGTATGCCGGGTGTAATTCTCAGTATCTGTTCTTATTCTGTATGTATGGACTCTGCACAGTACTACTTCTCTTGTATGCCGGGTGTAATTCTCAGTATCTGTTCTTATTCTGTATGTATGGACTCTGCACAGTACCACTTCTCTTGTCCTGTATGCCGGGTGTAATTCTCAGTATCTGTTCTTATTCTGTATGTATGGACTCTGCACAGTACCACTTCTCTTGTCCTGTATGCCGGGTGTAATTCTCAGTATCTGTTCTTATTCTGTATGTATGGACTCTGCACAGTACTACTTCTCTTGTCCTGTATGTCGGGTGTAATTCTCAGTATCTGTTCTTATTCTGTATGTATGGACTCTGCACAGTACTACTTCTCTTGTCCTGTATGCCTGGTGTAATTCTCAGTATCTGTTCTTATTCTGTATGTATGGGCTCTGCACAGTACTACTTCTCTTGTCCTGTATGTCGGGTGTAATTCTCAGTATCTGTTCTTATTCTGTATGTATGGACTCTGCACAGTACTACTTCTCTTGTCCTGTATGCTGGGTGTAATTCTCAGTATCTGTTCTTATTCTGTATGTATGGACTCTGCACAGTACTACTTCTCTTGTCCTGTAGGCCTGGTGTAATTCTCAGTATCTGTTCTTATTCTGTATGTATGGACTCTGCACAGTACTACTTCTCTTGTCCTGTATGCCGGGTGTAATTCTCAGTATCTGTCCTTATTCTGTATGTATGTACCCTGCACAGTACTACTTCTCTTGTCCTGTATGTCGGGTGTAATTCTCAGTATCTGTTCTTATTCTGTATGTATGGACTCTGCACAGTACTACTTCTCTTGTCCTGTATGCCGGGTGTAATTCTCAGTATCTGTTCTTATTCTGTATGTATGGACTCTACACAGTACTACTTCTCTTGTCCTGTATGCTGGGTGTAATTCTCAGTATCTGTTCTTATTCTATTTGTATGGACTCTACACAGTACTACTTCTCTTGTCCTGTATGCTGGGTGTAATTCTCAGTATCTGTTCTTATTCTATTTGTATGGACTCTGCACAGTACTACTTCTCTTGTCCTGTATGCCGGGTGTAATTCTCAGTATCTGTTCTTATTCTATTTGTATGGACTCTGCACAGTACTACTTCTCTTGTCCTGTATGCCGGGTGTAATTCTCAGTATCTGTTCTTATTCTGTATGTATGGACTCTGCACAGTACTATTTCTCTTGTCCTGTATGCCGGGTGTAATTCTCAGTATCTGTTCTTATTCTGTATGTATGGACTCTGCACAGTACCACTTCTCTTGTCCTGTATGCCGGGTGTAATTCTCAGTATCTGTTCTTATTCTGTATGTATGGACTCTGCACAGTACTACTTCTCTTGTCCTGTATGCCGGGTGTAATTCTCAGTATCTGTCCTTATTCTGTATGTATGGACTCTGCACAGTACCACTTCTCTTGTCCTGTATGCCGGGTGTAATTCTCAGTATCTGTTCTTATTCTGTATGTATGGACTCTGCACAGTACCACTTCTCTTGTCCTGTATGCCGGGTGTAATTCTCAGTATCTGTTCTTATTCTGTATGTATGGACTCTGCACAGTACCACTTCTCTTGTCCTGTATGCCGGGTGTAATTCTCAGTATCTGTTCTTATTCTGTATGTATGGACTCTGCACAGTACTACTTCTCTTGTCCTGTATGCCGGGTGTAATTCTCAGTATCTGTTCTTATTCTGTATGTATGGACTCTGCACAGTACTACTTCTCTTGTCCTGTATGCCTGGTGTAATTCTCAGTATCTGTTCTTATTCTGTATGTATGGGCTCTGCACAGTACTACTTCTCCTATTCTGTATGCTGGGTGTAATTCTCAGTATCTGTTCTTATTCTGTATGTATGGACTCTGCACAGTACTACTTCTCTTGTCCTGTATGCCGAGTGTAATTCTCAGTATCTGTTCTTATTCTGTATGTATGGACTCTGCACAGTACTACTTCTCTTGTCCTGTATGCCGGGTGTAATTCTCAGTATCTGTTCTTATTCTGTATGTATGGACTCTGCACAGTACTACTTCTCTTGTCCTGTATGCCGGGTGTAATTCTCAGTATCTGTTCTTATTCTGTATGTATGGACTCTGCACAGTACTACTTCTCTTGTCCTGTATGCCGGGTGTAATTCTCAGTATCTGTTCTTATTCTGTATGTATGGACTCTGCACAGTACCACTTCTCTTGTCCTGTATTCTCAGTGTAATTCTCAGTATCTGTTCTTATTCTATTTGTATGGACTCTGCACAGTACTACTTCTCTTGTCCTGTATGCCGGGTGTAATTCTCAGTATCTGTTCTTATTCTGTATGTATGGACTCTGCACACTTGCACAGTACTACTTCTCCTGTCCTGTATGCTGGGTGTAATTCTCAGTATCTGTTCTTATTCTATTTGTATGGACTCTGCACAGTACTACTTCTCTTGTCCTGTATGCCGGGTGTAATTCTCAGTATCTGTTCTTATTCTGTATGTATGGACTCTGCACAGTACTACTTCTCTTGTATGCCGGGTGTAATTCTCAGTATCTGTTCTTATTCTGTATGTATGGACTCTGCACAGTACCACTTCTCTTGTCCTGTATGCCGGGTGTAATTCTCAGTATCTGTTCTTATTCTGTATGTATGGACTCTGCACAGTACCACTTCTCTTGTCCTGTATGCCGGGTGTAATTCTCAGTATCTGTTCTTATTCTGTATGTATGGACTCTGCACAGTACTACTTCTCTTGTCCTGTATGTCGGGTGTAATTCTCAGTATCTGTTCTTATTCTGTATGTATGGACTCTGCACAGTACTACTTCTCTTGTCCTGTATGCCTGGTGTAATTCTCAGTATCTGTTCTTATTCTGTATGTATGGGCTCTGCACAGTACTACTTCTCTTGTCCTGTATGTCGGGTGTAATTCTCAGTATCTGTTCTTATTCTGTATGTATGGACTCTGCACAGTACTACTTCTCTTGTCCTGTATGCTGGGTGTAATTCTCAGTATCTGTTCTTATTCTGTATGTATGGACTCTGCACAGTACTACTTCTCTTGTCCTGTATGCTGGGTGTAATTCTCAGTATCTGTTCTTATTCTGTATGTATGGACTCTGCACAGTACTACTTCTCTTGTCCTGTAGGCCTGGTGTAATTCTCAGTATCTGTTCTTATTCTGTATGTATGGACTCTGCACAGTACTACTTCTCTTGTCCTGTATGCCGGGTGTAATTCTCAGTATCTGTCCTTATTCTGTATGTATGTACCCTGCACAGTACTACTTCTCTTGTCCTGTATGTCGGGTGTAATTCTCAGTATCTGTTCTTATTCTGTATGTATGGACTCTGCACAGTACTACTTCTCTTGTCCTGTATGCCGGGTGTAATTCTCAGTATCTGTTCTTATTCTGTATGTATGGACTCTGCACAGTACTACTTCTCTTGTCCTGTATGCCGGGTGTAATTCTCAGTATCTGTTCTTATTCTGTATGTATGGACTCTGCACAGTACTACTTCTCTTGTCCTGTATGCCGGGTGTAATTCTCAGTATCTGTTCTTATTCTGTATGTATGGACTCTGCACAGTACCACTTCTCTTGTCCTGTATTCTCAGTGTAATTCTCAGTATCTGTTCTTATTCTATTTGTATGGACTCTGCACAGTACTACTTCTCTTGTCCTGTATGCCGGGTGTAATTCTCAGTATCTGTTCTTATTCTGTATGTATGGACTCTGCACACTTGCACAGTACTACTTCTCCTGTCCTGTATGCTGGGTGTAATTCTCAGTATCTGTTCTTATTCTATTTGTATGGACTCTGCACAGTACTACTTCTCTTGTCCTGTATGCCGGGTGTAATTCTCAGTATCTGTTCTTATTCTGTATGTATGGACTCTGCACAGTACTACTTCTCTTGTATGCCGGGTGTAATTCTCAGTATCTGTTCTTATTCTGTATGTATGGACTCTGCACAGTACCACTTCTCTTGTCCTGTATGCCGGGTGTAATTCTCAGTATCTGTTCTTATTCTGTATGTATGGACTCTGCACAGTACCACTTCTCTTGTCCTGTATGCCGGGTGTAATTCTCAGTATCTGTTCTTATTCTGTATGTATGGACTCTGCACAGTACTACTTCTCTTGTCCTGTATGTCGGGTGTAATTCTCAGTATCTGTTCTTATTCTGTATGTATGGACTCTGCACAGTACTACTTCTCTTGTCCTGTATGCCTGGTGTAATTCTCAGTATCTGTTCTTATTCTGTATGTATGGGCTCTGCACAGTACTACTTCTCTTGTCCTGTATGTCGGGTGTAATTCTCAGTATCTGTTCTTATTCTGTATGTATGGACTCTGCACAGTACTACTTCTCTTGTCCTGTATGCTGGGTGTAATTCTCAGTATCTGTTCTTATTCTGTATGTATGGACTCTGCACAGTACTACTTCTCTTGTATGCCGGGTGTAATTCTCAGTATCTGTTCTTATTCTGTATGTATGGACTCTGCACAGTACCACTTCTCTTGTCCTGTATGCCGGGTGTAATTCTCAGTATCTGTTCTTATTCTGTATGTATGGACTCTGCACAGTACCACTTCTCTTGTCCTGTATGCCGGGTGTAATTCTCAGTATCTGTTCTTATTCTGTATGTATGGACTCTGCACAGTACTACTTCTCTTGTCCTGTATGTCGGGTGTAATTCTCAGTATCTGTTCTTATTCTGTATGTATGGACTCTGCACAGTACTACTTCTCTTGTCCTGTATGCCTGGTGTAATTCTCAGTATCTGTTCTTATTCTGTATGTATGGGCTCTGCACAGTACTACTTCTCTTGTCCTGTATGTCGGGTGTAATTCTCAGTATCTGTTCTTATTCTGTATGTATGGACTCTGCACAGTACTACTTCTCTTGTCCTGTATGCTGGGTGTAATTCTCAGTATCTGTTCTTATTCTGTATGTATGGACTCTGCACAGTACTACTTCTCTTGTCCTGTAGGCCTGGTGTAATTCTCAGTATCTGTTCTTATTCTGTATGTATGGACTCTGCACAGTACTACTTCTCTTGTCCTGTATGCCGGGTGTAATTCTCAGTATCTGTCCTTATTCTGTATGTATGTACCCTGCACAGTACTACTTCTCTTGTCCTGTATGTCGGGTGTAATTCTCAGTATCTGTTCTTATTCTGTATGTATGGACTCTGCACAGTACTACTTCTCTTGTCCTGTATGCCGGGTGTAATTCTCAGTATCTGTTCTTATTCTGTATGTATGGACTCTACACAGTACTACTTCTCTTGTCCTGTATGCTGGGTGTAATTCTCAGTATCTGTTCTTATTCTATTTGTATGGACTCTACACAGTACTACTTCTCTTGTCCTGTATGCTGGGTGTAATTCTCAGTATCTGTTCTTATTCTATTTGTATGGACTCTGCACAGTACTACTTCTCTTGTCCTGTATGCCGGGTGTAATTCTCAGTATCTGTTCTTATTCTATTTGTATGGACTCTGCACAGTACTACTTCTCTTGTCCTGTATGCCGGGTGTAATTCTCAGTATCTGTTCTTATTCTGTATGTATGGACTCTGCACAGTACTACTTCTCTTGTCCTGTATGCCGGGTGTAATTCTCAGTATCTGTTCTTATTCTGTATGTATGGACTCTGCACAGTACCACTTCTCTTGTCCTGTATGCCGGGTGTAATTCTCAGTATCTGTTCTTATTCTGTATGTATGGACTCTGCACAGTACTACTTCTCTTGTCCTGTATGCCGGGTGTAATTCTCAGTATCTGTCCTTATTCTGTATGTATGGACTCTGCACAGTACCACTTCTCTTGTCCTGTATGCCGGGTGTAATTCTCAGTATCTGTTCTTATTCTGTATGTATGGACTCTGCACAGTACCACTTCTCTTGTCCTGTATGCCGGGTGTAATTCTCAGTATCTGTTCTTATTCTGTATGTATGGACTCTGCACAGTACCACTTCTCTTGTCCTGTATGCCGGGTGTAATTCTCAGTATCTGTTCTTATTCTGTATGTATGGACTCTGCACAGTACTACTTCTCTTGTCCTGTATGCCGGGTGTAATTCTCAGTATCTGTTCTTATTCTGTATGTATGGACTCTGCACAGTACTACTTCTCTTGTCCTGTATGCCTGGTGTAATTCTCAGTATCTGTTCTTATTCTGTATGTATGGGCTCTGCACAGTACTACTTCTCCTATTCTGTATGCTGGGTGTAATTCTCAGTATCTGTTCTTATTCTGTATGTATGGACTCTGCACAGTACTACTTCTCTTGTCCTGTATGCCGAGTGTAATTCTCAGTATCTGTTCTTATTCTGTATGTATGGACTCTGCACAGTACTACTTCTCTTGTCCTGTATGCCGGGTGTAATTCTCAGTATCTGTTCTTATTCTGTATGTATGGACTCTGCACAGTACTACTTCTCTTGTCCTGTATGCCGGGTGTAATTCTCAGTATCTGTTCTTATTCTGTATGTATGGACTCTGCACAGTACTACTTCTCTTGTCCTGTATGCCGGGTGTAATTCTCAGTATCTGTTCTTATTCTGTATGTATGGACTCTGCACAGTACCACTTCTCTTGTCCTGTATTCTCAGTGTAATTCTCAGTATCTGTTCTTATTCTATTTGTATGGACTCTGCACAGTACTACTTCTCTTGTCCTGTATGCCGGGTGTAATTCTCAGTATCTGTTCTTATTCTGTATGTATGGACTCTGCACACTTGCACAGTACTACTTCTCCTGTCCTGTATGCTGGGTGTAATTCTCAGTATCTGTTCTTATTCTATTTGTATGGACTCTGCACAGTACTACTTCTCTTGTCCTGTATGCCGGGTGTAATTCTCAGTATCTGTTCTTATTCTGTATGTATGGACTCTGCACAGTACTACTTCTCTTGTATGCCGGGTGTAATTCTCAGTATCTGTTCTTATTCTGTATGTATGGACTCTGCACAGTACCACTTCTCTTGTCCTGTATGCCGGGTGTAATTCTCAGTATCTGTTCTTATTCTGTATGTATGGACTCTGCACAGTACCACTTCTCTTGTCCTGTATGCCGGGTGTAATTCTCAGTATCTGTTCTTATTCTGTATGTATGGACTCTGCACAGTACTACTTCTCTTGTCCTGTATGTCGGGTGTAATTCTCAGTATCTGTTCTTATTCTGTATGTATGGACTCTGCACAGTACTACTTCTCTTGTCCTGTATGCCTGGTGTAATTCTCAGTATCTGTTCTTATTCTGTATGTATGGGCTCTGCACAGTACTACTTCTCTTGTCCTGTATGTCGGGTGTAATTCTCAGTATCTGTTCTTATTCTGTATGTATGGACTCTGCACAGTACTACTTCTCTTGTCCTGTATGCTGGGTGTAATTCTCAGTATCTGTTCTTATTCTGTATGTATGGACTCTGCACAGTACTACTTCTCTTGTCCTGTAGGCCTGGTGTAATTCTCAGTATCTGTTCTTATTCTGTATGTATGGACTCTGCACAGTACTACTTCTCTTGTCCTGTATGCCGGGTGTAATTCTCAGTATCTGTCCTTATTCTGTATGTATGTACCCTGCACAGTACTACTTCTCTTGTCCTGTATGTCGGGTGTAATTCTCAGTATCTGTTCTTATTCTGTATGTATGGACTCTGCACAGTACTACTTCTCTTGTCCTGTATGCCGGGTGTAATTCTCAGTATCTGTTCTTATTCTGTATGTATGGACTCTGCACAGTACTACTTCTCTTGTCCTGTATGCCGGGTGTAATTCTCAGTATCTGTTCTTATTCTGTATGTATGGACTCTGCACAGTACTACTTCTCTTGTCCTGTATGCCGGGTGTAATTCTCAGTATCTGTTCTTATTCTGTATGTATGGACTCTGCACAGTACCACTTCTCTTGTCCTGTATTCTCAGTGTAATTCTCAGTATCTGTTCTTATTCTATTTGTATGGACTCTGCACAGTACTACTTCTCTTGTCCTGTATGCCGGGTGTAATTCTCAGTATCTGTTCTTATTCTGTATGTATGGACTCTGCACACTTGCACAGTACTACTTCTCCTGTCCTGTATGCTGGGTGTAATTCTCAGTATCTGTTCTTATTCTATTTGTATGGACTCTGCACAGTACTACTTCTCTTGTCCTGTATGCCGGGTGTAATTCTCAGTATCTGTTCTTATTCTGTATGTATGGACTCTGCACAGTACTACTTCTCTTGTATGCCGGGTGTAATTCTCAGTATCTGTTCTTATTCTGTATGTATGGACTCTGCACAGTACCACTTCTCTTGTCCTGTATGCCGGGTGTAATTCTCAGTATCTGTTCTTATTCTGTATGTATGGACTCTGCACAGTACCACTTCTCTTGTCCTGTATGCCGGGTGTAATTCTCAGTATCTGTTCTTATTCTGTATGTATGGACTCTGCACAGTACTACTTCTCTTGTCCTGTATGCCGGGTGTAATTCTCAGTATCTGTTCTTATTCTGTATGTATGGGCTCTGCACAGTACTATTTCTCTTGTCTTGTATGCCGGGTGTAATTCTCAGTATCTGTTCTTATTCTGTATGTATGGACTCTGCACAGTACCACTTCTCTTGTCCTGTATGTCGGGTGTAATTCTCAGTATCTGTTCTTATTCTGTATGTATGGACTCTGCACAGTACTACTTCTCTTGTCCTGTATGCCTGGTGTAATTCTCAGTATCTGTTCTTATTCTGTATGTATGGGCTCTGCACAGTACTACTTCTCTTGTCCTGTATGTCGGGTGTAATTCTCAGTATCTGTTCTTATTCTGTATGTATGGACTCTGCACAGTACTACTTCTCTTGTCCTGTATGCTGGGTGTAATTCTCAGTATCTGTTCTTATTCTGTATGTATGGACTCTGCACAGTACTACTTCTCTTGTCCTGTATGCCTGGTGTAATTCTCAGTATCTGTTCTTATTCTGTATGTATGGACTCTGCACAGTACTACTTCTCTTGTCCTGTATGCCGGGTGTAATTCTCAGTATCTGTCCTTATTCTGTATGTATGTACCCTGCACAGTACTACTTCTCTTGTCCTGTATGTCGGGTGTAATTCTCAGTATCTGTTCTTATTCTGTATGTATGGACTCTGCACAGTACTACTTCTCTTGTCCTGTATGCCGGGTGTAATTCTCAGTATCTGTTCTTATTCTGTATGTATGGACTCTGCATAGTACTACTTCTCCTATTCTGTATGCCGGGTGTAATTCTCAGCATCTCTATAGGTAGCCGTGTCTATGTACATATCCTGTAGGTCCAATTTGCTCCTTGTGATGCTCAGTACAGCTCCACATGTGGAAGGGAACATCCATTTATCATTAATCATTTGATGACATTTTCCATTCAAAACCAGCAATTTGTTGTAGATTGTTAGCTCTGGTGACCCCAGCACAGCCCCATACAGTAATGTATACATGTCTGATTTATGTAAATACATTGTAAACAGGCTTGGTGGAGGAGTAATGATGTTCTGGCTCTGTATACACACTGTGCTGGCTCTGTATACACACTGTGCTGGGCTCTGTATACACACTGTGCTGGGCTCTGTATACACACTGTGCTGGGCTCTGTATACACACTGTGCTGGGCTCTGTATACACACTGTGCTGGGCTCTGTATACACACTGTGCTAGGCTCTGTATACACGCTGTGCTGAGATCTGTATACACACTGTGCTAGACTCTGTATACACACTGTGCTGGGATTTGTATACACACTGTGTTGGCTCTGTATACCCATCGTGCAGAGCTCTCTAGGCCCACAGTGCTAGGCTCTGTATACACACTGTGCTGGGCTCTGTATACACACTGTGCTGAGATCTGTATACACACTGTGCTAGACTCTGTATACACACTGTGCTGGGATTTGTATACACACTGTGCTGGCTCTGTATACCCACCGTGCAGAGCTCTCTAGGCCCACAGTGCTAGGCTCTGTATACACACTGTGCTGGGCTCTGTATACACACTGTGCTGGGCTCTGTATACACACTGTGCTGGGCTCTGTATACACACTGTGCTGGGCTCTGTATACACACTGTGCTGGGCTCTGTATACACACTGTGCTGGCTCTGTATACACACTGTGCTGGCTCTGTATACACACTGTGCTAGAGAGAAAGGGGAGGTCGCTGGGTGTGCTCTCATAGATATAATGCTACATCCAAAATATGTTACAAACAAGAGAAGGTAACAAACAAAAAAGTATTTATTTAAACAATAAAGATTAAAAACATGATCATTTTTATCAAATATTGGAAAGTATACAGATCTGTATATGAAGACACCAAGTTTAAAGCACACAGTCGAATGTGATCCTTCACCCGACGCGTTTCAATAAAATTGAATTGAATTGAAACGCGTCGTTTAAACATCACATTCGACTGTGTTCTTTAATCTTGGTGTCTTCATATACAGATCTGTATACTTTCCAATATTTGATAAAAATTATCATGTTTTTAATCTTTATTGTTTAAATAAATACTTTTTTGTTACAATCCAAATACTTCTCAACACTTTTTGTATAGATACTAATGCCTTTTACATACACTGTGCTAGGCTCTGTATATACACTGTTCTGGGCCCTGTTTACACACTGTGCTAGGCTCTGTATGCACACTGTGCTGGGCTCTGTATACACACTGTGCTGTTTTCTGTATACACACTGTGCTGTTCTCTGTATACACACTGTGCTGTGCTAGGATCTATATACACACTGTGCTGGGCTCTGTATACACACTGTGCTGGGCTCTGTATACACACTGTGCTAGGCTCTGTATACACACTGTTCTGGGCCCTGTTTACACACTGTGCTGGGCTCTGTATGCACACTGTGCTGGGCTCTGTATACACACTGTGCTGTTTTCTGTATACACACTGTGCTGTTCTCTGTATACACACTGTGCTGTGCTAGGATCTATATACACACTGTGCTGGGCTCTGTATACACACTGTGCTGGGCTCTGTATACACACTGTTCTGGGCTCTGTATACACACTGTTCTGGGCTCTGTATACACACTGTGCTGGGCTCTGTATACACATTGTGCTGTGCTAGGATCTATATACACACTGTGATATGCTCTGTATGCACACTGTGCTGGGCTCTGTATGCACACTGTGCTGTGCTAGGATCTATATACACACTGTGCTAGGCTCTGTATACACACTGTGCTAGGATCTATATACACACTGTGCTAGGATCTATATACACACTGTGCTAGGCTCTGTATACACACTGTGCTGGGCTCTGTATGCACACTGTGCTGGGCTCTGTATGCACACTGTGCTGGGCTCTGTATGCACACTGTGCTGGGCTCTGTATGCACACTGTGCTGGGCTCTGTATGCACACTGTGCTGTGCTCTGTATGCACACTGTGCTGTGCTAGGATCTATATACACACTGTGCTGGGCTCTGTATACACACTGTGCTGGGCTCTGTATACACACTGTGCTGGGCTCTGTATACACACTGTGCTGGGCTCTGTATACACACTGTTCTGGGCTCTGTATACACACTCTGCTGGGCTCTGTATACACACTGTGCTGGGCTCTGTATACACATTGTGCTGTGCTAGGATCTATATACACACTGTGCTATGCTCTGTATGCACACTGTGCTGGGCTCTGTATGCACACTGTGCTGTGCTAGGATCTATATACACACTGTGCTAGGATCTATATACACACTGTGCTAGGCTCTGTATACACACTGTGCTAGGCTCTGTATACACACTGTGCTGGGCTCTGTATACACACTGTGCTGGGCTCTGTGCTGTGCTAGGATCTGTATACACACTGTGCTGGGCTCTGTATACACACTTTGCTGGGCTCTGTATGCACACTGTGCTGGGCTCTGTATGCACACTGTGCTGGGCTCTGTATGCACACTGTGCTGGGCTCTGTATGCACACTGTGCTGGGCTCTGTATACACACTTTGCTGGGCTCTGTATACACACTGTGCTGGGCTCTGTGCTGTGCTAGGATCTGTATGCACACTGTGCTGGGCTCTGTATACACACTGTGCTGGGCTCTGTATACACACTGTGCTGGGCTCTGTGCTGTGCTAGGATCTGTATGCACACTGTGCTGGGCTCTGTATACACACTGTGTTGGGCTCTGTATACACACTGTGCTGGGCTCTGTGCTGTGCTAGGATCTGTATACACACTGTGCTGGGCTCTGTATACACACTGTGCTGGGCTCTGTGCTGTGCTAGGATCTGTATGCACACTGTGCTGGGCTCTGTATACACACTGTGTTGGGCTCTGTATACACACTGTGCTGGGCTCTGTGCTGTGCTAGGATCTGTATACACACTGTGCTGGGCTCTGTATACACACTTTGCTGGGTTCTTCAGGGCCTTAAAGCGGGGTTCCGTGCATAATTTTTTAATTTTTTTTTGCAAGCTAAAATTAATCACATTAATTAGTCCCCAAAACATATTATTAGCTCCCCAATCGTTCCAGAAATCATTGCAAACACTTGCCTTATATCCTCCAGCTTATGTTGTGGCCGTATCCATCATATGTGTGGGCGTGTGAAGCCCAGTTGTTTTTTCTTCCTGGTTTTCAGGGAGAGGTGCATGCTGGGTGATTTTTAGGCACAGTAAAGCCCAGAGACTCCTGGGAAATGAGAGTCATCATTTCCCAGGAGGCAATGGGGTCTTAGGACAGGAAGTTGAATCACCTAGGACTAGGAACTAGGCAGATTACGAAATCTACCTAGTAACAGACAGATAGAAGTGAGTACAAATTTTATTTTTATTTTTTTAGATTAAAGGCAAGCTGTTAATAGAAAGTTAATTTTTAGGGTGGAACTCCGCTTTAAGGTAACATAAAAGATATGACAGCAAAAAATGTATTTAATACTATAATGCTAAGACAGACTGGCCCTGACATCTATAAATTAGAATATTACAAATACTGAGTTGATAATAATACTAAGGGCTCCTCACGCCAATGTTGGATGGATCTCCCTCTATATCACTGATCAGAGTCACACCGCTGCACCTACAAACCTGAATCTCACCCGGTGGACTACAACAATGGCTGGAGGAGACACAGTCTGGTCAGGTTGGGCTCCCTGCAGTGTTTTCACTTCTGGATGGAGTTTCCCTTTATAGTAAAGCTGTAATAATGTGCACTCTAATGCCTCGTACACACGACCGGTTTTTCCATCGGAAATTCCGAAGGTGTGTACAGGGCATTAGAGCTGTTATAGGGCAGCAGAGTGTGGTATATACAGGAGGATCCATATACAGTATATTTCTTACAGATAAAATCAATTTCAGATCTGCTGCGACATTCCCCCAGAATACAAGGTCTTCTTCTCAAGTCTGGACAGTACTTCCCGTCTCCATCGCCCCTTTCTCACGTTCCAGGAGTGAAAATAAAAAAGCTGTCACACGAGTGGAGCGCTCCACCTGTCCAAGCCTGAACCCCCCCCACCCCCCCCCCCCCCCCCCCCCCCGCTGGCACACAGCCCGTTCCGTCCAATAAAACAGAGATATATATAGACCGAGGGGTCATCCCCGTCCTGTAGAGGCCCTACTGGGGGCGCCACATGGAGGGGGCAGAGGAGAGGGACCAATGACAAGTCGCCATCAACACCATAATCCCAATAACAGAGAATTATGGGGGAGGACATAGAGGTGGGGGAATGACAGATTTATCCTCCTCTAGGAGAGTCCCCACTGTGATTATTTTTAGGAGTGATAGAGCTGCTGGATGGGCCATACAGGACTGGGTGACCACTCTTTTGAATGGAGCACAAGTCATCTCAACGCCTTTGCATAACCCCTCTCCCTAAACCTCAACCTACAACTAACACCTCATCTTAAACCTTGACCTCCACCTTAGCCTAAACCTACACCTAACTCCTTTTTCTAAACCTTGACCTCCACTGTAGCCTAAACCTCCACATAACTCCACATCCTAAACCTCAACATACACCTAACCCCTCACCCCAACCCTCAATCTCCACCTAACACCTCGTCCTAAATCTCAACCACTCCCTAAACCTCAATCTACAACTAACACCTCATCTTAAACCTTGACCTCCACCTTAGCCTAAACCTACACCTAACTCCTTATTCTAAACCTTGACCCCCACTGTAGCCTAAACCTCCACATACTAAACCTCAACATACATCTAACCCCTCACCCCAACCCTCAATCTCCACCTAACACCTCGTCCTAAATCTCAACCACTCCCTAAACCTCAATCTACAACTAACACCTCATCCTAAACCTTGACCTCCACCTTAGCCTAAACCTACACCTACACCTAACTCCTTATTCTAAACCTTGACCCCCACTGTAGCCTAAACCTCCACATAACTCCACATCCTAAACCTCAACATACACCTAACCCCTCACCCCAACCCTCAATCTCCACCTAACACCTCGTCCTAAATCTCAACCACTCCCTAAACCTCAATCTACAACTAACACCTCATCTTAAACCTTGACCTCCACCTTAGCCTAAACCTACACCTACACCTAACTCCTTATTCTAAACCTTGACCCCCACTGTAGCCTAAACCTCCACATACTAAACCTCAACATACATCTAACCCCTCATCCCAACCCTCAATCTCCACCTAACACCTCGCCTTAAATCTCAACCTAACCCCTCTCCCTAAACCTCAACCTACAACTAACACCTCATCTTAAGCCTTGACCTCCACCTTAGCCTAAACCTACACCTAACTCCTTTTTATAAACCTTGACCTCCACTGTAGCCTAAACCTCCACATAACTCCACATCCTAAACCTCAACATACACCTAACCCCTCACCCCAACCCTCAATCTCCACCTAACACCTCGTCCTAAATCTCAACCACTCCCTAAACCTCAATCTACAACTAACACCTCATCTTAAACCTTGACCTCCACCTTAGCCTAAACCTACACCTAACTCCTTATTCTAAACCTTGACCCCCACTGTAGCCTAAACCTCCACATACTAAACCTCAACATACATCTAACCCCTCACCCCAACCCTCAATCTCCACCTAACACCTCGCCTTAAATCTCAACCTAACCCCTCTCCCTAAACCTCAACCTACAACTAACACCTCATCTTAAGCCTTGACCTCCACCTTAGCCTAAACCTACACCTAACTCCTTTTTATAAACCTTGACCTCCACTGTAGCCTAAACCTCCACATAACTCCACATCCTAAACCTCAACATACACCTAACCCCTCACCCCAACCCTCAATCTCCACCTAACACCTCGTCCTAAATCTCAACCACTCCCTAAACCTCAATCTACAACTAACACCTCATCTTAAACCTTGACCTCCACCTTAGCCTAAACCTACACCTAACTCCTTATTCTAAACCTTGACCCCCACTGTAGCCTAAACCTCCACATAACTCCACATCCTAAACCTCAACATACACTTAACCCCTCACCCCAACCCTCAATCTCCACCTAACACCTCGTCCTAAATCTCAACCACTCCCTAAACCTCAATCTACAACTAACACCTCATCCTAAACCTTGACCTCCACCTTAGCCTAAACCTACACCTACACCTAACTCCTTATTCTAAACCTTGACCCCCACTGTAGCCTAAACCTCCACATAACTCCACATCCTAAACCTCAACATACACCTAACCCCTCACCCCAACCCTCAATCTCCACCTAACACCTCGTCCTAAATCTCAACCACTCCCTAAACCTCAATCTACAACTAACACCTCATCTTAAACCTTGACCTCCACCTTAGCCTAAACCTACACCTAACTCCTTATTCTAAACCTTGACCCCCACTGTAGCCTAAACCTCCACATAACTCCACATCCTAAACCTCAACATACACTTAACCCCTCACCCCAACCCTCAATCTCCACCTAACACCTCGTCCTAAATCTCAACCACTCCCTAAACCTCAATCTACAACTAACACCTCATCCTAAACCTTGACCTCCACCTTAGCCTAAACCTACACCTACACCTAACTCCTTATTCTAAACCTTGACCCCCACTGTAGCCTAAACCTCCACATAACTCCACATCCTAAACCTCAACATACACCTAACCCCTCACCCCAACCCTCAATCTCCACCTAACACCTCGTCCTAAATCTCAACCACTCCCTAAACCTCAATCTACAACTAACACCTCATCTTAAACCTTGACCTCCACCTTAGCCTAAACCTACACCTACACCTAACTCCTTATTCTAAACCTTGGCCCCCACTGTAGCCTAAACCTCCACATACATCTAACCCCTCACCCCAACCCTCAATCTCCACCTAACACCTCGCCTTAAATCTCAACCTAACCCCTCTCCCTAAACCTCAACCTACAACTAACACCTCATCTTAAACCTTGACCTCCACCTTAGCCTAAACCTACACCTAACTCCTTTTTCTAAACCTTGACCTCCACTGTAGCCTAAACCTCCACATAACTCCACATCCTAAACCTCAACATACACCTAACCCCTCACCCCAACCCTCAATCTCCACCTAACACCTCGTCCTAAATCTCAACCACTCCCTAAACCTCAATCTACAACTAACACCTCATCTTAAACCTTGACCTCCACCTTAGCCTAAACCTACACCTACACCTAACTCCTTATTCTAAACCTTGACCCCCACTGTAGCCTAAACCTCCACATACATCTAACCCCTCACCCCAACCCTCAATCTCCACCTAACACCTCGCCTTAAATCTCAACCTAACCCCTCTCCCTAAACCTCAACCTACAACTAACACCTCATCTTAAACCTTGACCTCCACCTTAGCCTAAACCTACACCTAACTCCTTTTTCTAAACCTTGACCTCCACTGTAGCCTAAACCTCCACATAACTCCACATCCTAAACCTCAACATACACCTAACCCCTCACCCCAACCCTCAATCTCCACCTAACACCTCGCCTTAAATCTCAACCTAACCCCTCTCCCTAAACCTTAAAGTGGATGTAAACCCTCCATCCACCCAGTGAAGTGAACAGCCTCAGATGATACACAGGGATGAACCAAATCTCCCCACATAAGTTTTACATGTATATCTGCTGTCTTCACATTTATATACTGTTTAGAAAGTTCAGATCGTGTTATGAAATATTCTCTTCCTGTTTAACACAGTGTGTGATGTCTGGGCATACGGCCAAGATAGCTAACATTGCTGATTGGATGAAAGGCACACACCCCCTCTCCACATAGAGACTCTCATGCCTCGTACACACGACCGGTTTTCCCGTCGGATAAAAAACCGATGGTTTTCCCGATGGGATTCCTCTCAAGCCTGCCTTGCATACACACAGTCACACAAAAGTCCGGTGAGCTAGGATTTTTTCCTGACGGGAAACAAGAGATCCTGCTCTCTTTTTTTTCCTGTAGGAAAAACTCAGATGGAGCATACACACGGTCGGAATTCCCGGCCAAAAGCTCTCATCGCAGTTTTTCCGACGGGAAAACCGGTCGTGTGTACGAGGCATCAGAGGTGTTTTGTAACAGGGCCAGCTGCCTACTTATCTATTTATAGCAAGTTAGCAACCTCCCCCGACAGAAATGTCAGGCTGCTTTTATCTGATGTGTCCGAGAATTTGTCAGGAGTTATCAGGCTGATAGCAGAGGAACGGGTCAGGAGAGAGTTACGGGACTATCTGCCGTATTTTGTTATCTCTCTTCAAAGAGCTTTGTGCCCAGCTCAAATTTCATGAATTGGGTTTACATCCACCTTAACCTACACCTAGCAACTCACCCTAAAGTTTGACCTCCACCTTAGCCTACATCTTCACCTAACACCTCACCCTAAACCTCAACCTCCACTTTACACCTCACCCTAAATCTCAACCTAACCCCTCTCCCTAAGCCTTAACCTCCACGTAACAATAAACCCTGACCTCCACCTAACACTGCATCCTAAACCTCAACCTACACCTAACCCCTCTCCATAAGCCTCAATCTAATTCCTCACCCTAAACCTCTACCTCCACCTAACCCCTCTCTCTAAACCCAAACCTCCACCTACCACCTCACTATAAACCTCTAGTTCCAATTTACACTTCGTCCTAAACCTCAACCCCCATCTAACCCCTTTCTCTAAACCCAAACCTTCACCTACCACCTCACTATAAACCTCTAGTTCCAATTTACACTTCCTCCTAAACCTCGACCTCCACCTAACCCCCTCTCCCTAAACCTTAACCTCCACGTCACAATAAACCCTGGCCTCCACCTAACACCTCACCCTAAACCTCAACCTCCACTTTACACCTCACCCTAAATCTCAACCTAACCCCTCTCCCTAAGCCTTAACCTCCACGTAACAATAAACCCTGACCTCCACCTAACACTGCATCCTAAACCTCAACCTACATCTAACCCCTCTCCATAAGCCTCAATCTAATTCCTCACCCTAAACCTCTAACTCCACCTAACCCCTCTCTCTAAACCCAAACCTCCACCTACCACCTCACTATAAACCTCTAGTTCCAATTTACACTTCGTCCTAAACCTCGACCCCCACCTAACCCCTCTCTCTAAACCCAAACCTCCACCTACCCCCTCACTATAAACCTCTAGTTCCAATTTACACTTCGTCCTAAACCTCGACCCCCACCTAACCCCTCTCTCTAAACCCAAACCTCCACCTACCCCCTCACTATAAACCTCTAGTTCCAATTTACACTTCGTCCTAAACCTCGACCCCCACCTAACCCCCTCTTCCTAATCCTTAACCTAACCCCTCATCCTAAACATCCACCTAACAATTCAACTTAATCCTTAATCTCCACCTAACATCTCACCCTGAGCCTAAACCTCTACCTAACACCCCACTCGAAAACACAACCTTCACCCAACCCCTCACCCTAAACCTCAATCTGAAACCTCAACTTAAACATCTACCTGACTTGAAACTTAATCCTCCACCTATCACTTAACTCTAAACCTCACCTCACCCTAAACCTCAACCAATACTCAACCCCTCACCCTAAACCACAACCTTTACTCAACCCTCACCCTAAACTACAATGCCCATCTAAGACCTCACCTTAAACATCAACCTCCAAACAACTCATTCTACACCTCAACTTTCACCCAACCCTCACCCTAAACATCAACCCCCACTTAACACCTCAACCTAAAGCTGGCCATATAAAAATAACGTTTCAGCCACTCAGCGGGGAACATCGAGCCGAGGTTCTGTTTCATTTAACCAAGTGGGTTCCAGCTAACACATCACCCTAAAACCTTAACCTTCACCTAGCACCTCACCCTAAACCTCAACCTTCATCTAACACCTCATTCTATTAACCTCCACCTAACATTTCACCCTAAACCTCTACCTCTACCTAGCACTTCACCCTAAACTTCACCTTCACCTTACCCCTCACCCTAAACCTCAACCTCTACCTAGCACCTCACCCTAAACCTCAACCTCCATCTAACACCTCATTCTATTAACCTCCACCTAACATTTCACCCTAAACTTCACCTTCACCTAAAACCTCACCCTAAACCTCTACCTCTACCTAGCACTTCACCCTAAACTTCACCTTCACCTAAAACCTCACCCTAAACCTCTACCTCTACCTAGCACTTTACCCTAAACTTCACCTTCACCTAACCCCTCACCCTAAACCTCTACCTCTACCTAGCACTTCACCCTAAACTTCACCTTCACCTAACCCCTCACCCTAAACCTCAACCTCTACCTAGCACTTCACCCTAAACTTCACCTTCACCTAAAACCTCACCCTAAACCTCTACCTCTACCTAGCACTTCACCCTAAACTTCACCTTCACCTAAAACCTCACCCTAAACTTCTACCTCTACCTAGCACTTCACCCTAAACTTCACCTTCACCTAAAACCTCACCCTAAACTTCTACCTCTACCTAGCACTTCACCCTAAACTTCACCTTCACCTAACCCCTCACCCTAAACCTCATCCTCCAACTAACTCATCACCCTAAACTTCAACCTCTGCATCACCTCAGAAAAATGCTAATGTACATACAATGCTCTAATTTTTGGCAATAAGAAACCCATGTTGAAATGCAATCCACTGAGTTGAACTCTGGCATTTCTCAGCTTGGCACAGTCTTGGCAAAGTCCCCCCCCCCCCCCCCCATTCTCCTAGACCTAGATGGTGGATCTGCTTGGTGGACAATCAGTGACATACATGGGTCAGCTTTTATATTTCTCCATTCTGATATCCTAAGTAGGGATGAGCTTCGTGTTCGAGTCGAACATACGTTCGACTCGAACATCGGCTGTTCGATCGTTCGACGAAGATCGAACGATTTGGGCCGTTCGCGCCAAATTCGAGTGACGCGAACGGCCCACAATGCACTACGCCATCGCAGTGTCATCCAGGCGCTGTGATTGGCCAAGCATGCACTGTGACCCCGCATGCTTGGCCAATCACAGCGCCGGCAGCGAGGAGAGCAATGATTGGCCACAGGCAGGATGCCTGTGGCCAATTATTGCTGAGGGTGTTTAGTACACGCCCCACACTATAAAAGGCCGCCAGCACGGCGGCCTAGTGTAGTGTGTTCCGGAGCAGGGAAAGAGAAGCATAGGCAGGGACAGTGACTTTTATTTCTTTCTTGCTTAACCTGGATTCCTTTAGTTTAGGGAAAGAGAAGGATAGGTAGGGAGAGTGTCAGTGTGTTTTGTGCTTGTGCTATAGTGTGCTTAAAAAAAACATTTTTTCTAGGGACAGAAAACTGTAGGTAGGGAGAGTGTCAGTTTCTTTCACTGTGCAAGTCCTTGTTTCTAGGGACTGGGAAGGACAGTGAGTGAATTCTCCTTGTGCTATAGTGTGCTTAAAAAAAACATTTTTTCTAGGGACAGAAAACTGTAGGTAGGGAGAGTGTCAGTTTCTTTCACTGTGCAAGTCCTTGTTTCTAGGGACTGGGAAGGACAGTGAGTGAATTCTCCTTGTGCTATAGTGTGCTTAAAAAAAACATTTTTTCTAGGGACAGAAAACTGTAGGTAGGGAGAGTGTCAGTTTCTTTCACTGTGCAAGTCCTTGTTTCTAGGGACTGGGAAGGACAGTGAGTGAATTCTCCTTGTGCTATAGTGTGCTTAAAAAAAAACATTTTTTCTAGGGACAGAAAACTGTAGGTAGGGAGAGTGTCAGTTTCTTTCACTGTGCAAGTCCTTGTTTCTAGGGACTGGGAAGGACAGTGAGTGAATTCTCCTTGTGCTATAGTGTGCTTAAAAAAAACATTTTTTCTAGGGACAGAAAACTGTAGGTAGGGAGAGTGTCAGTTTCTTTCACTGTGCAAGTCCTTGTTTCTAGGGACTGGGAAGGACAGTGAGTGAATTCTCCTTGTGCTATAGTGTGCTTAAAAAAAACATTTTTTCTAGGGACAGAAAACTGTAGGTAGGGAGAGTGTCAGTTTCTTTCACTGTGCAAGTCCTTGTTTCTAGGGACTGGGAAGGACAGTGAGTGAATTCTCCTTGTGCTATAGTGTGCTTAAAAAAAACATTTTTTCTAGGGACAGAAAACTGTAGGTAGGGAGAGTGTCAGTTTCTTTCACTGTGCAAGTCCTTGTTTCTAGGGACTGGGAAGGACAGTGAGTGAATTCTCCTTGTGCTATAGTGTGCTTAAAAAAAACATTTTTTCTAGGGACAGAAAACTGTAGGTAGGGAGAGTGTCAATTTCTTTCACTGTGCAAGTCCTTGTTTCTAGGGACTGGGAAGGACAGTGAGTGAATTCTCCTTGTGCTATAGTGTGCTTAAAAAAAACATTTTTTCTAGGGACAGAAAACTGTAGGTAGGGAGAGTGTCAGTTTCTTTCACTGTGCAAGTCCTTGTTTCTAGGGACTGGGAAGGACAGTGAGTGAATTCTCCTTGTGCTATAGTGTGCTTAAAAAAAACATTTTTTCTAGGGACAGAAAACTGTAGGTAGGGAGAGTGTCAGTTTCTTTCACTGTGCAAGTCCTTGTTTCTAGGGACTGGGAAGGACAGTGAGTGAATTCTCCTTGTGCTATAGTGTGCTGAAGCATTCCTCATCAACCATCTTTGAAATCCTTGTTTTTTGGACAGTCAGGGAAATTGTCGTTGTGCTATTCTGTGCAAAAGCAATCATCCTGAACCATATTTAGAAATCCTTAAGTAAAGGGACAGAGAAGGACACCTGAAGGTAGCCCTTATTGCTTTTTTCCCATCTCCCTGCAGGCCATCTATTAGAATGTCTGGAAGGCAAACAAGGAGAGGCAGACAGTCAGGAGGCAATAAAAGAGGGCAAGCAGGCTCTGTGTCTGGGGGCAACAGTGCTGGTCGTGGACGCGGTGCATTGTCATCAGCACATGGCCATGGGACACGCTTGTCCTTCTTTTCGGCAGCTGGACATGTTGAGCCACATCATGCCGAAGACTTGGTAGAGTGGATGACCAAGCCCTCCTCCTCCTCCTCATCCTCTCTCACCCAGGCTCAGGGTACTGGCAAAGCAGCTGCCAAAGCGTCCTCTTCCCTGGTATCAATGTCAGACTCATCATCAGTCACTCCTTCCCTAGACCCACCATGTCCTCCTCCTGAGGAGTCCCCCGAACTGTTTGAGCACAGTGTTGGGTACATGCTCCAGGAGGATGCCCAGCGTTTCGAAGGGTCTGATGATGAAACCCAGCTACAGGAAGGCAGTAGGGTGAGAGCAGACAGAGGGGATGCTCAAGAAGGACACCAATCTGGCAGTCATGTTCCAGCAGCTGCAGCATACTGCCAGATTGGCTCCAGTGATGAGGAGGGAGGGGATGATGAGGTCACTAACTCCACATGGGTGCCTAATAGGAGAGAGGAGGAGGAGGAGGATGAGGAGGAGGCACATCTCCAACGAGGCAGGATGCCCTTTGGTGGCCAGCGTAAGGGCAGTACACCGACGGAATCACACCGCAGAGCTCCGCCTGTGCAGGGCGCTGCCTCTGCCCGTCATTCAAAAAGTTCCTTGGTGTGGGCCTTTTTTGAGGCTAGTGCATCAGATCGCACAGCTGCTGTTTGCAACATATGTCTCAAGCGTATATCGCGTGGCCAAAACATCAGCCGCTTGGGTACCACATGCCTGACCAGACATATGTTGACCTGCCATGCAGCTCGTTGGCAAGCCTACCTCAAAGACCCACACCAAAGAACAAAGCGGACCTCTCCTTGCACCGCATCAGCTGGGATCTCCAACCCCACTATAACTTCAGTCCTCTCTGAAACATGCACTGAGAGGAATGAAGGTGTAGAATTAGGTGTGTCACAGCCAAGTACTTGCGGCCACTCTGCTAGCAGCACACCGACGTCCGATTCTAGCAGGCAAATTTCCCTGCCCCAGCTGCTGGACCGTCAAAAGAAGTTCACTCCCAGCCATCCACATGCCCAGCGGTTGAATGCTAGCTTGGCTAAATTGCTAGCGCTTCAACTGCTGCCTTTTCAGTTGGTAGACTCGGCCCCCTTCCGTGAGTTTGTGCAATGTGCGGTTCCTCAGTGGCAGGTTCCCAAACGCCACTTTTTCTCACGGAAGGCTATTCCGGCTCTCTACCGGCATGTGGAAGGCAATGTCTTGGCCTCGCTGGACAGGGCGGTCAGCGGTAAGGTGCATATTACCGCTGACTCATGGTCCAGCAGGCATGGACAGGGACGTTACCTTTCTTTCACGGCCCATTGGGTCACTCTTTTGGCAGCTGGGAAGGATGCAGGACAAGGTGCAGTAGTGTTGGAGCTTGTCCCACCGCCACGCCTCCAAAATGCTACTACTGGTTGTAACACACCTCTCTCCTCCACCCCCTCCTCTTCTTCTTCCTCCATGGCCTCTTCCTGTGGTTTGTCCTATGAACCAGCGGTGCTCCGTAGCCGTTCACGGGGCTACGCAAGTACGCAGGCAAAAAGATGCCATGCCGTGCTTGCGCTGGTGTGTTTGGGGGACAGAAGCCACACTGGGGCAGAGGTCCTGTCTGCTCTGCAGGGCCAGGCCGAGAGGTGGTTGACGCCACGCCAGCTTAAGCCAGGAATGGTGGTTTGCGACAATGGCACCAACCTCCTCTCCGCCCTTCGACAGGGACAACTGACCCATGTGCCCTGTGTGGCTCACGTCCTTAACCTGGTGGTGCAGCGTTTCTTGGGCAGGTACCCGGGCTTACAGGATGTCCTGAGGCAGGCCAGGAAAGTCTGTGTGCATTTCCGCAGATCTTATAATGCCAGTGCTCGCCTGGCTGAGCTGCAAAAGGAGTTGAACCTGCCCAAGAACCGCCTTATATGTGACATGCCCACCAGGTGGAACTCAACGTTGGCCATGCTGCAGCGGCTGCACACGCAGCAGAGGGCCATCAATGAGTACCTGTGCGACTACGGCACCAGGACAGGGTCAGGGGAGCTTGGTTTTTTTTCTCCACGCCAGTGGGGCATGATCAGGGATGCATGCACTGTCCTGGCACCATTTGAGGAGGCCACGAGGATGGTGAGCAGTGACAGTGCATGCATCAGTGACACTGTACCTCTTGTCCACCTGTTGGAGCACACGCTGCGTGGAATAATGGACAGGGCACTTGAGGCAGAACAGAGGCAGGAAGAGGAGGACTTCCTTGCCTCTCAAGGCCCCCTTTACCCAGACAGTGTTCCTTCTGTCCCACCCATCGCACAGGAAGAGGAGGAGGAGGAGGAGGAGGATTGTGTCAGCATGGAGGTGGAGGCTGGCACTCAGCATCATCAGCAGCAGTCTTTTAGGGATGATTTACAGTCCCAAGAAACCAGTGGACTTGTACGTGGCTGGGAGGAGGTGACTGCGGATCATGTCGTCCTTAGTGACCCAGAGGACTCCGGAGCGAATGCCTCAGCAAACCTACGCTGCATGGCCTCCCTGATCCTGCAAAGTCTGCGGAAGGATCCTCGTATTCTTCGGATCAAGGAGAGGGACCATTACTGGCTGGCCACTCTCCTTGATCCACGGTACAAGGGTAAGGTTGCGGACCTTATCTTACCGTCGCAGAGGGAGCAGAGGATGAGACAACTCCGGGAGGCCTTGCAGAAAGGTCTGTGCAACGCTTTCCCAGAGACTGGGAGGTTACAAACTCCTGGTCCTGGACAACGAGTTGCTGAGGCTTCGGCCAGTCAAAGAAGGAGCGGTGGGGAAGGTGGCCGTCTGACCGATGCGTTCAGACAATTCTTTAGTCCGCAGCCCCAAAGTATGATCGGTTCCAGCAACCATCGCCAGCGTCTGATAAACATGGTGCAGGAATATCTAGGGGCAAGGTCAGACTTGGACACCTTCCCCACCGAAAATCCTCTGGCTTACTGGGTCTTGAGGATGGATCACTGGCCAGAGCTTGCACAGTATGCAATTGAGCTACTGGCCTGTCCTGCATCCAGCGTTCTTTCGGAACGCACATTCAGTGCTGCTGGAGGATTTGTCACGGATCACAGGGTGCGCCTGTCCACCGACTCGGTTGATCGACTGACTTTCATCAAGATGAACCAGTCTTGGATCACCGCCAGCTACCACACACCTGATGCTGATATAACAGACTAATTGATTTTAACATGTCACATCCCTTCAAGACTGATGCTGATGCTGAGTGCCTGTGCTGTTATGTTGACTGGCTATCCTCCTCCTCCGAGTCCTCAATGATACGATTGATGATGATAGCTTGGAAGATCATTTTTGTTTATGGGTGCCGCCACCAGTGGCTAAGGCCCAATTTTTCAGCCCCTGTTTAACAGGGGCGTGTAATTACAATTTTTGAAGCAATACTTTGCAACAGGGCTCATTGCTGTGCTCCAAGTACAGTATGTGTGAGGGGTTGGAGTGTTGTGCCACCAGTGCCTAAGGCCCAATTTTTCAGCCCCTGTTTAACAGGGGCGTGTCATTACAATTTTTGAAGCAATACTTTGCAACAGGGCTCATTGCTGTGCTCCAAGTACAGTATCTGTGAGGGGTTGCAGTGTTGTGCCACCAGTGCCTAAGGCCCAATTTTTCAGCCCCTGTTCAACAGGGGCATGTAATTACAATTATTGATCTAATAATTCACAGCAGGGCCCATTCCTGCACCCACCAAGCAAGAGTAACTCTGAGGGCTTACAGTGTTGTGGCAACACCACCACCACCACCACCACCACGAAAGGCCCAATTTTTCAGCCCCTGTTCAACAGGGGCATGCAATTACAATTCTTGATCTAATAATTCACAGCAGGGCCCATTGCTGCACCCACCAAGAGTAACTGTCAGGGCTTACAGTGTTGTGGCACCAGCACCACCATCAAAGGCCCAATTTTTACTACCACTGTTCAACAATTATATGTAATTACAATTCCTGATATAATAGTTGACAGCAGGGCGTTCCAGCACCAACCAAGAGTAACTGTGAGTGCTTACAGTGTTGTGCCAACACCAACTAAGGGGCCTATTTCTGCAGATTATATACGGCAGGTCCCTACTTTCAAACATCCAACTTACAAACGACTCCTACTTGCAAACGCAAGAAGACAACAGGAAGTGAGAGGAAATCTACCCCTAGGAAGGAAAATTCTCTCCTGTAAGAATAAATATGGGAGAAAGGTGTC
Organism: Rana muscosa; assembly: GCA_029206835.1. Lineage (NCBI taxonomy): Eukaryota > Metazoa > Chordata > Amphibia > Anura > Ranidae > Rana > Rana muscosa. The sequence continues at coordinate 338,796,020 of CM055119.1, forward strand.
TCCTCTGTACTGATGCTTTATCAGCAATCCTTGTTTCAAGAAAAACACCACATTTCAAAAACAGTTGTCATTGGGACGGAAAGTGAGGTGAAATGTTCTGAACAGGGGCACAGACAGCAAAACAAATGTTACAGGGGTGATAACCCTTACCTATGTTTTCCAAAAAGTTTAAAAATAGATTTTTGGGCTGGAGCTACACTTAAACAATGTACCTGTTCAAAATTACAAACACATTCTACATAAGAACAAACATACAGTCCCTGTCTTGTATGCACCGCCTGTATACGGCTGTTCAGAGTATATAGGGCCTTTTTTATTTTATGTGCGGGGTTCCCCTTAATATCCATACAAGACCCAAAGGGGCTGGTAATGGGCTGGGGAAAGGGAGGGGGGGGTCATGGGGTAGCTATGCCATTTTTCTTAAAGATTTTCATCCATATTACTGGGACCAGACATTACATTAAAGCCGCAAGCAGTTTTAAATGGCTTTTTTTTCCTTAAGAAGTGTCATTTTGTGCAGGGACAGTTCTAAACACGGGAAACACGTGGCACTTCACAGGCATACTTTAGACACCCCCCAGGTACGATATTTAAAGGAATATTTGACTTTTTTTTTTTCACTTTATGCATCATTAAAATGACTGCTCCCGAAAAACAACCGTTTTTAAAACTTCTTTTTGCATTGATACATGTCCCCTGGTGCAGAACCCGGGTTCCCAAACCCTTTTTAGGACAATAACATGCATAATAGTTGTTATAATTAGCACTTTAGAATTCGAACGTTCGCATCCATTGTATTTAATAGGGTTCTAATGTTCGTACGAACTTTCGGTCCGTTCGCGGGTTCTGGTGCGAACCGAACCCGGGGGTGTTCGGCTCATCACTAATCCTAAGTTAAGTCAACCCATTCTGCAGCTGTTCTCAGCCAATCAGGAAATATTCCATTGTCCATTCCTCTATGGCAGTGATGGCGAACCTTGGCACCCCAGATGTTTTGGAACTACATTTTCCATGATGCAAATGCACTCTGCAGTGTAGTGAAGCATCATGGGAAATGTAGTTCCAAAACATCTGGGGTGCCAAGGTTCGCCATCACTGCTCTATGGGGTAATCAGGGATTGTAGACCAATCAGCATTTACCTTTCCACCAAAATACCCAATTTCTCCATTGTCTCACGGTATTTTTTATAAGTTTGAATGTAGTGATGCAGTCACCTTCTGATATTCGTACAATTTCAGATACAATTTAGTTTTCCAGTTGTGATTTCAAGGTACACCAAGGGATCTGAGACAGATGTTGAGGCTGCAGATTGATAAAAAAGTATCATGCCGCGTACACACGATCGTTTTTCACGTCGTTAAAAATGCAATTTTTTAAATTGGGCATTAAAAACGATCGTGTGTAGGCTCCAGAGCATTTTTAACGACGTGAAAAATGGCCTAAAAAAAATGAGAACCTGCTCTATTTTTTCACGTAGTTTTTCACGTCGTTTTTTTTAACAATGTGAAAAACGGTAGTGTGTAGGCTTTTACGAGGGGGAAAAAAACACGCATGCTCAGAATCAAGTATGAGACGGGAGCGCTCGTTCTGGTAAAACTAGCGTTCGTAATGGAGATAGGACATTCGTCACGCTGTAACGGACTGAAAAGCAGGAGGCTGAAAAGCGCGAATCGTCGCTCAACAAACTTTACTAACATGAAGGGTGGCACCATTCGAACTGAACTTCCCCTTTATAGTGCCGCCGTACGTGTTGTACGTCACTGCGCTTTGCTCGAGCGTTTTTTTTTCATGAACGTGTGTATGCAAGACAGCCTTGAGAGGAAACAAGAAAAATCACGTCGAGAAAAACGTCGTTTTTGAAAATGACATTAAAAACGATCGTGTGTACGCGGCATCAGACTTCCAGAAACATGTCTCTTGTACCAATCTCAGGGTGTAATTTTGGTACCCTGAATGTCAAATTACTTATATTTATTGAGGTGTCACCGCACTGTACAGTAATCGATCGCCAAGCAGTTATATTTGGGCTCCTCTGGCCTCGGGGCTCAGTTGGTTTTCCGGTGTTTAGTTAGGGATTATGACTCAGTTGTACAGGAGGTGGGGTATCTCACTCCCAGCTGTCTGAAGTCCTGTGGGTTCAGCTGAGGACACCAGGCCGGTTACGCCAGGCGAATTGTGATCCTGAGAGCAGCAGAGGTGGACAGGCTTCGCAGGGCACATATGTCCATTTTATGGTTTAGAAGGGACCACCAAAGTTGTGTGGTTTGCGTTCAGAGGAGCCCCTTTGTTAGTGCGCCAGGAATACAACCAATAAACACCCTTCCCTCCATCGTTCTGGCGGAATTAATAACTGGAACCCTACTACTACCCTTCTGATGATTCTCCCCAATGGTACGGCAGAGGTGTTTAGATGGGGTGTCTGGATTCTGAGCTGGTAGCTTCTACATGTCAGGGTCACCTGTGGCCAGGTGACAGATGCACACCGTAGGGGGACAGGAGTGCACCGCGAGGTAGTGAACCCTATGGCTGGCTTCTGCGGATAGGGAACTGGGTGGTTGTGGAAAGCGGGACCAGAGGAGCACAACCGGGATCCAAACGGAAGCTAGAGCCAAGATTCCCCAGGGCGCGGAGTCTAAGACCCAGCTGGTCTTCTCCAGGGCCTCTAGTGGTGAGGATGTTAGCTGCAGGCTGGGACCAGGTCGCGGCCCCTGGAGTTTCCTAGCTCACGCCCCGTAGGATAAGGGGAAAAGAGGGGAAGCAGCAGCACACGAAGAGAGAACCGAATAACAAGCTGAAGGTCAGGGGCCACAAGCAGACAAGGATAACGAAGAACGAGCCGAAGGTCAAGGGTCACGAGCAGACAGGGATAGTCGGGGACAAGCCAATAACGTAACAGAGAGACAGACGTAGCACACGGCAGGCAGGAACCCAAACACACAATGCCTAACAAACACGTTGATCAGCCAAGCAGGCTTGCAGTGCACAGGTTAATATAGTGTTCTGTGATAGGGCCTGGGGTGGAGTCTGGCTGGGAGGAGATTATAAAGGAAGCCAGGTGAAAGGGCTCAGGCCTCTAAGATGAACACATGGGAAGGAAGGTAAGCTGACAGACAAACACTACTGCATATCCATGACACTACACACAGAAGGATCTCCACAGTGCCAGGGTTTGTAAGCCAATTAAATGGATTTGAGATCAGAGCATCACACCATAGGTTGATAATCCAAATATTAATTTATTCCAGCACAAGATCAAGTAGAATGTTATCTTTAGATGAACCAACGCGTTTCACGGCCAGAATTCACCGCCTTCGTCAGGGCTACAACAATATAACAAAAAAAAATATGAATACATATGGAGTCTTTTTATTTAAAAAAAAAAGTTTGCATAGCCATTCATTCAGTGAATCCGCATGTACCTTCACTTTGTGGTAACCGGGCAAAAACAAATGTTCTTTAGGGCCAGTTCACACCAGACGCAGTTCCGTTCAGTTTTGTGCGCTTTTTTTTTCTGCACAAAAATGCAGGCACAGTGTTTTCCAAGTATTCCAATGGCTCTTGTTGGCTCTAGTTCACACCATACAGTCAGTTTCCGGTCAGTTTCCGGTGCAGAAACTGACCAGAAACTGACTGCATAAAATTTATTTTATTATGGGCAGTAGTATAATTCCACATTATTGGCACTAGGTGAAGCTGAGGATCATAGGGAATACATATGTGTGATAAAATGTAACAATTCTATAGAACACTTGGGGGAATTATCAAATAAATGTAGCCATTATCTATAATCTCTAGAATCATTACATTGTATCCCATGTTACAAAGACATGTGCTGCCTATGCTCCTCAGCTCCATCTAGTGGCCATAATACATATTTTACTACTACCTATAATAAAAAATAAACCTCAGCTGGAAACAGGCATGGAACTAGTGGATGGCGGACAACCATGTACTTTGTATGTCCCGTAGGTGTTTAACATCAGCCCAGAGAGAAGATACAATAGACCATAGCGTAATACTGTCTATGGCTTGGTTTAATGATTAATAAAAAGTTGCACTTACCAAACAGAAGATAAAATCTTGCATAAAATTTTGAAGCCGGCCGGCTACAATACAAGCTCCCGTCCTCCTCAACGAGACGGCGTGGCGACGTCAGCACGTTACCTCCTCATAAATGTGTGTCCGAGGGAGGTGTTTCTAACTGTGGGGAAAGTGTAGCGACTGGAGGAGGAGAGAGATTGCTGTTCCTATTCATTAGGAACAGCAGATCTGTCTCTCCTCCCCTGACAGAACGGGGATCTGTTTGTTTACATTGACAGATCCCCGTTCTGTCTCTCTCAGGAGCGATCATGGATGGACGGCGGACATCACAGCCACCGGCTTCGCCGTCGCGCGGCGGGCACGCAGGCGCCCCAAGAGCTCTTAAAGCGGCCGATGTGCAATGACAGCGATTCACCCAGGAGAGCCAACCTGCCGCATTACAACTGTGGCGGCTGGTCTTCAAGTGGTTAAAGTCATATAAAGACTCTCTCATGCCATGCATGCATTTATGCACTCGCGATTTAATGCGTTGGCATGAGTTCCCTTCTTCATCTGACTCATTTTGGATGAGCTGCCAATGTATCTCAAAGCACACAGAATAGCAGTTGCACTGCTTTCACATCACAGCATTGTCGTCTGCGACGCATTATAGTGCAGGTGCAATTTCTTTATACTGTACACGTGAGTTGGGGTGCAAGTATAGCAGAACTCCGGGCACACATCTATTTACAGATGAAATATATAAATGGGGTCTAACAGTGGCGTCACAAGGGTTGGTGTCACCTGGTGCGGTGAAACATGGTGTCACCCCCCCCCCCCAATATTTTTTACAGCCTGCATTTGGGGTGTCGTTAACTTTGCACTGACACCCGCAGCAGATCGCAAGGGCAGTGCAACTGGAATGCGGTGCTGGAAGCTGCAGAGGAACGTGGCTTTCCCTCACTGCATTCTAGTGTGAAAGACCCTAAATCTGTGAAGCAGCCCGGGATAGTGGAGCAGGGGAAATCTCTCAGGGCCTGCTCCCGCGTTCCCTGCATGTTTCCCCAACTGCATTCCAAATGCACTGCGATTTGCAGCGGGTGTCAATGCAAAGTTCAGGACACCCCAAATGCAGGTTGCAACTGCAGTGCGTTTGCCCCAACTGGATTGCATTGTAAAGAAGTACCATGCGATCCAGTGGAAGTACATTTCCAAAAATAGTGCATGCCCTACTTTTGGTGTGGTGTGATTTTAGCCCATTTGAAATGAATGGGCTGAAATTGCACTGCACTCGGATCACATGCGAATGCCTGGGCGCGTTCCTGTGCGATTCCTAGTGTGAATGGGCCCTCAATCTGTGAAAAATAAACAATGAACCAAGTTGGAAAAGAGCCTTAAACAAAACATTTATATTAAAAACGAAAACCTTACGGCACTCACAAAAGGAGAAGCGATCATTCATTATATAAAACTGTGGGGAGGATAACACCCTGCATCCAATCACAGCCTGAGCGGGGAGGAGAGCCGCCCAGAGCAGACAGAGAGGGGACCTATCAGAACTCAGACACCGGCTGCTGTCAAACAAAGTCCCGCCTCCTGGATCTGCTCCTATGATAGACGTCACACTGGATCGCTTCTCCACTGTCTCCGCCGGCCCTGCATGTCTGCAGCGGAAGTGGTGCAGCCTTTTCAGAGGGCATCAAAGTGGCCGGGTAGTCCGTCCCTGGTGTCACCTCTCTGGCAGGTGTCACCCAGGTGCGGTCCACTGTCCGCACCCTCCCCCGCAGCCCCCTAGCAAAGCCACTGGGGTCTAATTTACCTGAAAAGGACTTGACGTTCTGTCCATCCAGTCCTGAGATTTACGCAGCACAGCCCTGTCTGGCAAACCAGGAGACCTGCAGGTCTTGTCCCTCCCCAAGCAGGTGATTGGCCAACAAAAGGAGAAGCAGCAGACTGATTAGCTCAGTTCTCAGTCACTCTGCTGTCTCCTCTTATCAGCGTGCTCCTTGTTAGTGCATCCTCCAGATTAACCTTCAACTATATAGTGCAAGGGTCTGCCTGATTGCATACAATTTGAAAGTGTTTAGGTTTGACCCCATATTATATGGTTTTGGTAAATCTAAAGGAAAATTGTACAAGAAGATTGTATAATGTGTAGCCAGCTTTAAGGTGATGTTAATTCTTAGAAAAAACTGTGAAAGTTTATATTAGCAGAAGTCATCTGCAAGATTTGCTGGATCATTTTCACCCAAATATGGCAAATTCTCTGGAGCAGCCTTATAACTGAGCAAAACCTTAATATTAGACCTAGGGGGTCAAATACTTTCACAGGCAATTTCCACTAAGTAAAAAGCTGATATGTGTACAGGGCATGCTGGGATTTGTGGTTCTTCAGCATCTCTAGATCTGTAGACAGCTCTCATAGCACACAGATCTCATCAACTCTGATCAGCTGGTCTATTGCGCCACCTGCTGGAGTGTAATAGCAGTGCAGCTCCCTCCCAGGTATTATTCAACAGTGTTAAATGTCCCCGATTTCCAGGGACAGTCCCAGATTTTACTGAACTGTTGCTGAAAAATTGTTGTCCCTGGAAATGCTGGCTCCTTTTTTCTGTAATAGAGGAGTGAAATGCCGGTTCTGGTTAGAAAAAAACATTCTCCTCCACCATGGCAGTGCTGCACACATTTTAGCACATTTTATTGTAGATACTTGCCTGCTTTTGGTCTGTAGATCCTGAAAGGCCACCTCAGATCACTTGGATTCCTCTGTAATAACTTGCACCCTGGTATTCCTTTGGTTATATAGCTCTATGTGCTTCACCATAAAAAGGCAAATCACCGGTGCAGTAATCGGGCATTCCAGGGGATACCATTTCTCCATATTCCTCATGATGGACACAGGAGGTGTACAGAATCAGAAACTCAGCACAGGGATGGTGGGAACCCCTCATAATGGGCACAGTGGGTGTACAGACCCAGGAACTCAATACAGGGATGGTGGGAACCCCTCATAATGGGCACAGCGGGTGTACAGACCCGGGAACTCACCACAGAGATGGTGGGAACCCCTCATAATGGGCACAGCTGGCGTACAGACCCAGGAACTCAGTACAGGGATGGTGGGAACTCCTCATAATGGGCACAGCTGGCGTACAGACCCAGGAACTCAGTACAGGGATGGTGGGAACCCCTCATAATGGGCACAGCAGGCGTACAGACCCGGGAACTCAACGCAGGGATGGTGGGAACCCCTCATAATGGGCACAGCAGGCATACAGACCCAGGAACTCAGTACAGGGATGGTGGGAACCCCTCATAATGGGCACAGCAGGTGTCACAATATTTCCTGTCTTTCTCATCCGCAGGACTATGAGTACCCACTGCACCCCCATAACACCAACTACCAGAAGAATGACCGCTGCCCCCCACCGCCACAAACCCTTCCTGATCGGGCCTGTGAGGTGTTGAGCTGCCGCTCTGACTCCGAGTGTGAGAGACACAAACGCTGCTGCTTCAATGGATGCATCTACGCCTGCCTGGAGTCCGTTCAGCCTCCTCCAGGTATGATGGTGACCACCGGACATTATACAGAAACAAAAGAGGGTGGGTCAGGCAGAGGGGCAGCAAGCACAGGCAGAGGTGCTTAGGGTTAACCCTAACCCTTGTTACCTTGTCCTCCTGATCTCCTACGTCTTCTTTGTAGCTACTTCCTGATTTAGGGTGGGTTTCCTGATGGTGACCACAGAGAGCCATGCCTGTATAATGTGTTGTTTACAACCTTGTGTAGTCTCCATTGGAAGCCCATGTGACAGGGTGACAACGAAGGAGCAAATATAGGAGACAGAACATTGTCACCCTATAACAGGAAGTGTATGAACGAGGACCTTCGTGCCAGGATCACCAGGGATTTTTTTTTAATGAAAGCAGCAGGTTTAGAAATATTGAAAATTAAATGAACATGCTAAAGCTTGTAGAAGATATATATATATATATATATATATATATATATATATATATAGGTCTCTATGAGCGGCGTGCACGCTTCTCACCGATTTCTGTACCATTTTTCTTTCTGTCTGCCTTCAGTGCTGGATTGGTTGGTGCAGCCGAAGCCTCGCTGGTTGGGTGGGAACGGCTGGTTACTGGATGGACCAGAGGAAGTCTTACAAGGTACGACCTTTTTAAGTTGTATTAAACCACAAATATCTATAAATAATAAATCATAGCCTTTTGTCCAGGCAATCTCCTTGAACATTCGTTCTGTGCAAACTTGGGAGAAACAAATGTTATTTAGGCAATTTTGTGAATAAATGGCCACTAGGTGTCAGACTTTCATTGAGTGTAGTACTCCTTCCTGGCCACTGTGTCAGACTTTTCCCGAGTGTAGTACTCCTTGCTGGTCACTAGGAGTCAGACTTTTCCTGAGTGTAGTACTCCTTCCAACCACTAGATGTCAGACTTTTCCTAAGTGTAGTACTCCTTCCTGGTCACTAGGTGACAGACTTTTCCTGAGTGTAGTACTTCCAACCACTAGATGTAGGACTTTTCCTCAGAGTAGTGCTCCTTCTTGACCACTAGGTGTCAGACATTCACTAAATATAGTAAGTACCCTGTACTCCTTCCTGGCCACTAGGTGTCAAACATTCACTAAGTGTAGCACACCTTCCTAGCCAACAGCTTTCAGACTTTTCCTAAGTGTAGTCCTCCTTCCCGGCCACTAGGTGTCAGACTGTTCCTGAGTGTAGTGCTCCTTCCAACTACTAGATGTCTGATTTTTCCTGAGTGTAGTGTTCCGTCTTGGCCACAAGGTGTCTGACTTTCACTGAGTGTATTACCTGTTACCAGTCATAAGGGCTCAGTCACTTAGCATTTTCTGTGTTTCCACTGACAGCTGAAGCCTGCAGCACCACTGAAGATGGGGATGAGCCTCTCCACTGCCCTACAGGATACGAATGTCACATAATTAATCCCGGAAGCCCAGCAGAGGGCATCCCGAATCGAGGCCAGTGCATCAAGCAAAGAGGAAACTCAGGTGAGTGAAACTCCCAGAATTCCTCACACTATGACATCACAGAGAGCTGTCCTAATTTACCGCAGACCTGACACAGATTTCCTCTCTTGTGTATTTTATTCCAGATGGGAGAAACCTGAGGCTGAAATATCCCAAAGAATATCATGGTAAGTCACGTCTCTGGATCGGAAAAATAAGTGCGGGGGTGTGATTTATATTAACCTCTGTAACCCCCCCCATGCACAGATCATAAGCTGCAAAGTTCAGGTCACAGTCCATGTTCACCCTGGTTGTCAGGAAACCCCCATAGAAACGTGTAAAGTGACAACTACATGTAAGATAAAGAGGGGAGCAGTGATCCGATAGCATCACACCCACCTGTCTCACCTGTCCCTGAACCAGAGAACCCAATGTATGTATATACAGTATATATATATATTCAATCAGAGAGAGACAGTCTGAAAGCAAACCGCTTTTATATCTAGTCCAGGAGTGTCCATTAGAGTCCTCCCCTTATATACAGAATTGTCCATCAGAGTCCCCTTATATACGGGAGTGTCCATCAGAGTCCTCTGATATCCATGAGTGCCTATCAGAGTCCCCTTATATCCAGGAGTGTCCACCAGAGTCCCCTTATATCAAAGAGTGTCCATCAGAGTCCCCTTATGTCCAGGAGTGTCCATCAGAGTCCCCTTATATCCAGGAGTGTCCATCAGAGTCCCCTTATATCAAAGAGTGTCCATCAGAGTCCCCTTATGTCCAGGAGTGTCCATCAGAGTCCCCTTATGTCCAGGAGTGTCCATCAGAGTCCCTTTATATCCAGGAGTGTCCATCAGAGTCCCCTTATGTCCAGGAGTGTCCATCAGAGTCCCCTTATGTCCAGGAGTGTCCATCAGAGTCCCCTTATGTCCAGGAGTGTCCATCAGAGTCCCCTTATGTCCAGGAGTGTCCATCAGAGTCCCCTTATGTCCAGGAGTGTCCATCAGAGTCCCCTTATATCCAGGAGTGTCCATCAGAGTCCCCTTATATCCAGGAGTGTCCATCAGAGTCCCCTTATATCCAGGAGTGTCCATCAGAGTCCCCTTATATCCAGGAGTGTCCATCAGAGTCCCCTTATATCCAGGAGTGTCCATCAGAGTCCCCTTATATCCAGGAGTGTCCATCAGAGTCCCCTTATATCCAGGAGTGTCCATCAGAGTCCCCTTATATCCAGGAGTGTCCATCAGAGTCCCCTTATATCCAGGAGTGTCCATCAGAGTCCCCTTATATCCAGGAGTGTCCATCAGAGTCCCCTTATATCCAGGAGTGTCCCCCAGAGTCCCCTTATATCCAGGAGTGTCCATCAGAGTCCCCTTATGCCTAGGAGTGTCCATCAGAGTCCCCTTATATCTAGGAGTGTCCATCAGAGTCCCCTTATGCCTAGGAGTGTCCATCAGAGTCCCCTTATATCCAGGAGTGTCCATCAGAGTCCCCTTATGCCTAGGAGTGTCCATCAGAGTCCCCTTATATCAAGGAGTGTCCATCAGAGTCCCCTTATGCCTAGGAGTGTCCATCAGAGTCCCCTTATATCTAGGAGTGTCCATCAGAGTCCCCTTATGCCTAGGAGTGTCCATCAGAGTCCCCTTATATCTAGGAGTGTCCATCAGAGTCCCCTTATATCTAGGAGTGTCCATCAGAGTCCCCTTATATCTAGGAGTGTCCATCAGAGTCCCCTTATGCCTAGGAGTGTCCATCAGAGTCCCCTTATATCCAGGAGTGTCCATCAGAGTCCCCTTATGCCTAGGAGTGTCCATCAGAGTCCCCTTATATCAAGGAGTGTCCATCAGAGTCCCCTTATGCCTAGGAGTGTCCATCAGAGTCCCCTTATATCTAGGAGTGTCCATCAGAGTCCCCTTATGCCTAGGAGTGTCCATCAGAGTCCCCTTATATCCAGGAGTGTCCATCAGAGTCCCCTTATGCCTAGGAGTGTCCATCAGAGTCCCCTTATATCCAGGAGTGTCCATCAGAGTCCCCTTATGCCTAGGAGTGTCCATCAGAGTCCCCTTATATCCAGGAGTGTCCATCAGAGTCCCCTTATGCCTAGGAGTGTCCATCAGAGTCCCCTTATGCCTAGGAGTGTCCATCAGAGTCCCCTTATATCCAGGAGTGTCCATCAGAGTCCCCTTATGCCTAGGAGTGTCCATCAGGGTCCCCTTATATCTAGGAGTGCCCATCAGGAGGACGGTGGGAGAGTCATGGCCAGCTGGCTGACAGTGGGTGGATCAGTACCGGGGTATTTTTATGGACACTTGCTGCAGGCCACATAAAATCATGTAATGAGCTGGATGTGGCCCTCAGGCCAAAGTTTGGAGACCCCGATATAGATTAATAGAGATAAGTAATGCCGTGTACACACGATCGGTTTTACAGATATAAACAGTCCGATGGACTTTTCTCATCGGACAAACCGATCGTGTGTGGGCCCCAACAGTCTTTTTTTCATTGGTGAGAAAAAATAGAACATGTTTTAAATTTATCCGATGGGAAAAATAACGATAGCAAATTCCGATCATCTGTGGGGAACTCCATCGGACAAAAAACCCACGCATGCTCAGAATCAAGTCGACGCATGCTCAGAAGCATTGAACTTCATTTTTCTCGGCTTGTCGGAGTGTTTTACGTCACGGCGTTTGGGACGGTCGGATTTTTGACTGATGGTGTGTAGGCAAGACTGATGGAAGTCAGCTTCATCGGATTTCCGATGGAAAAATCCATCGGATTAGAATCCATAGGAAATCCGATCGTGCTTAACATGTATAATCTCTGTTTTGCAAATAAATGTTTGAGGTAGGGCACACCCATGGTGCAGGATTCACAAAGCACTCTGGGTTTCCTAAGACTGCACACCGGAAGCTGTTTGCTTTCAGACTGTCTCTCTCTGATTGAAACTTCAGACTGAGCTGTACAAAGGGGCTGTGGAGGGACATTAGAGTGTAAGCTCCTCTGCAGAGACTGATGTGACTGGCTTAATGTTTTTCGTACAGCACTGTGGTATATGTCAGAGCTATATAAATGTATAATAATAATAATAATAATAATAGTGTGTGACTGGGGGGGGGGACTAGAGTGTAAGCTCCTCTGGTGCAGAGACTGATGTGACTGGTTCACTATTCTCTGTACACAGCAATGGTATATGTCAGAGCTATATAAATGTGTAATAATAGTGTGTGACTGTAGGGGGGGGGGAATTAGAGTGTAAGCTCCTCTGGTGCAGAGGCTGGTGTGACTGGCTCAGCCTTCTCTGTACAGCACTGCAGTATATATATGGATGTATGATAACAGTGTTATACATTATATACCTCTCTACAGGTGGAAATTATAATAACGTCATGGTCGGAGTTGATAAACAGACCCGGAAGCATATAGGATAATGGTTGGTATTGTTTTATGTGATACTATTGTACATCACAAGCAAAATCCTTTCTCTGAAAATGCCAAACACCTGGCTATTTCCGACGGAAATTGTGTGATGACAGACTGTTGGCCGAAAATCCAACCGTTTGTACGCTCCATCGGACAATTGTTGTCGGATTTTCCACGGACAAATGTTGGATGGCAGGTTTTAGGTTTTTTAGCGGACAATTGTCTGTTGTCGGATTTTCAGCGGACAAATGTTGGATGACAGGCTTTAAAATTTTCTGCGGACAACGGTCTGTTGTCGGATTTTCCGATTGTGTGTACACAAGTCCGTCGGACAAAAGTCCAAAGTACAAACACGCATGCTCGGAATCAATGCTCACCAAACACAACATTAGCAGAAGGTGCCCAAAGGGTGGCGCTAAAGAGCTGAAAAAACACGTAGTACGTCTAGTACGTCACTACGTTCGTGTTTGTTGGCCGACAATTGTGTGCCATTTGTATGCAAGACAAAATCAAGGCACACGCCCTTCGGACAAAAGTCTGACGCTTTGTCTGGGGGAAATCCGATCGTGTGTACGAGGCTTAAATCACAAGACTGTCTGTACAGAATTACACTTGCTTATAAACCAGTCCACAGATTTGCAGTTCAACTGTGTATTAGGCCCCTTTCACACTGGGGCGGTTTGCAGGTGCTATTTAGCTAAAAATAGCGCCTGCAAACCGAGCCTAAACAGCGGCTCCTTTCTCTCCAATGTGAAAGCCCCGAGGGCTTTCACACTGGAGCGGTGCGCTAGCAGGACGGTAAAAAAAGTCCTGCTAGCCGCATCTTTGGAGCGGTGAGAGGAGCGGTGTGTTTACCGCTCCTCCACCGCTCCTTCCCATTGAAATGCATGGGATACCGCGGTAATACCGCCCGCAAACCGCGGCTGTAGCCGCGGTTTGCGGGTGGTATTAACCCTTTATTGGCCGCTAGCGGGGGTTAAAACCGCACCGCTAGCGGCCGAATAGCTCAACAATCCCGACGTTATAGCGCCGCTAAAAATAGCGGCGCTATACCGCCACCGCCCCCACCGCCCCCACCGCCCCAGTGTGAAACCAGCCTTAATGCTGATCTTAGGTGTAGTACCTTCTCATAGCCAGCAGGAGTCACTATATGATTACTATTATTCTGTTCTATTATATTTTTCCCATAATATCCCGATGTGTGACTGTAGGGGGGACATTAGAGTGTAAGCTCTGCTGGTGCAGAGACTGATGTTACTGGCTCAGTGTTCTCTGTACCGCACTACAGTATATGTCAGAGCTTTAAAAAATAATAATAGTAATAGTGTGCATAGAGTGTAAGCTCCTCTGGTGCAGAGACTGAGGTCCATATCTATGTTCTCTGTATGTCAGAGATATATAAATATATAATAATAATGACAAAAATGTGGCCCTCAGAACTCCAACCTACATGTCTGTGTCCAGAAATCTGATTCTTGCCTCCTGATTGTCTCTGAATCAGGAAAAAGAAAAGCCTGATTCCCACAATTGGAATATTTCTCGTATACAGATCTCTGTTGGTCCCCAGACACTCAGGACGTGCGCTCATTGGTCGCTCTTTGGTTGCTAATAAGTGACAAATTCTCTCATTGGTCACTCATTATTCGCTTATTTGTCGTTTATTAGTCGTTCATTATTCGCTTATTAGTTGCTCATTGGTCATTTATTAGTCACTCATTATTTGCGTATTGGTCACTTACTAGTATTTCATTAGTCACTCATTAGTCCCTTATTAGTTGCTAATTGGTAGTTCATTAGTCACTCATTATTCGCTTATTGTTCACTTATTAGTCACGAATTAGTCACTTATTAGTTGCTTATTGGTTGCTCATTAGTAACTCATTATTTGCTTATTGGTCGCTTATTAGTCGTTCATTAGTCACTTATTAGTCGCTCATTAGTCACTCATTATTTGCTTATTAGTCGCTAATTAGTAACTTATTAGTCGCTCATTGGTTTCTCATTAGTCACTCATTATTTGCTTATTGGTCGCTTAATAGTCGTTAATTAGTCACTTATCAGTTGCTCATTAGTCACTCATTATTTGCGTATTGGTCGCTTACTAGTATTTCATTAGTCACTTATTAGTTGCTAATTGGTAGTTCATTATTCACTCATTATTCACTTACTGTTCTCTTATTGGTCACCCATTATTCGCTTATTGTTCACTTATTAGTCACAAATTAGTCACTTATTAGTTGCTTATTAGTTGCTCATTAGTCACTCATTATTCGCTTATTGTTCACTTATTAGTCACTAATTAGTCACTAATTAGTTGCTCATTGGTCGCTCATTAGTCACTCATTATTTGCTTATTAGTCGCTAATTAGTAACTTATTAGTCGCTCATTGGTTTCTCATTAGTCACTCATCATTTGCTTATTGGTCGCTTAATATTAATTAATTAGTCACTTATTAGTTGCTCATTAGTCGCTCATTAGTCACCCATTATTTGCGTATTGGTCGCTTACTAGTATTTCATTAGTAACTCATTAGTCCCATATTAGTCGCTCATTGGTAGTTCATTAGTCACTCATTATTCACTTATTGTTCGCTTATTGGTCACCCATTATTCGCTAATTGTTCACTAATTAGTCACTAATTAGTCACTTATTATTTGCTTATTGGTCGCGTATTAGTCGTTCATTAGTCACTTATTAGTCGTTCATTAGTCACTTATTAGTCGTTCATTAGTCGCTCATTGGTCACTCATTATTTGCTTATTAGTCGCTAATTAGTAACTTATTAGTCACTCATTGGTTGCTCATTAGTCACTCATCATTTGCTTACTGGTCGCCTAATAGTCGTTCATTAGTCACTCATTAGTCGCTTATTAGTCACTAATTAGTCACTCATTATTTGCTTATTGGTCACTTACTAGTCGTTCATTAGTCAATCATTAGTTGCTCATTGGTTGTTAATTAGTTCCTTTATTACTAACTTAATGGTCGCTTATTAGTCGCTAATTAGTCACTCATTAGGCGCTCATTGGTCATTCATTAGTAGTGATGAGCCGAACACCCCCGGGTTCGGTTCGCACCAGAACCCGCGAACGGACCGAAAGTTCGTACGAACATTAGAACCCTATTAAATACAATGGATGCGAACGTTCGAATTCTAAAGTGCTAATTATAACAACTATTATGCATGTTATTGTCCTAAAAAGGGTTTGGGAACCCGGGTTCTGCACCAGGGGACATGTATCAATGCAAAAAGAAGTTTTAAAAACGGTCGTTTTTCGGGAGCAGTCATTTTAATGATGCATAAAGTGAAAAAAAAAGTCAAATATTCCTTTAAATATCGTACCTGGGGGGTGTCTAAAGTATGCCTGTGAAGTGCCACGTGTTTCCCGTGTTTAGAACTGTCCCTGCACAAAATGACACTTCTAAAGGAAAAAAAAGCCATTTAAAACTTCTTGCGGCTTTAATGTAATGTCTGGTCCCGGTAATATGGATGAAAATCTTTAAGAAAAATGGCATAGCTACCCCATGACCCCCCCCCCCTACCCCAGCCCATTACCAGCCCCTTTGGGTCTTGTATGGATATTAAGGGGAACCCCGCACATAAAATAAAAAAGGCCCTATATACTCTGAACAGCCGTATACAGGCGGTGCATACAAGACAGGGACTGTAGGTTTGTTCTTATGTAGAATCTGTTTGTAATTTTGAACAGGTACATTGTTGAAGTGTAGCTCCAGCCCAAAAATCTATTTTTAAACTTTTTGGAAAACATAGGTAAGGGTTATCACCCCTGTAACATTTGTTTTGCTGTCTGTGCCCCTGTTCAGAACATTTCACCTCACTTTCCGTCCCAATGACAACTGTTTTTGAAATGTGGTGTTTTTCTTGAAACAAGGATTGCTGATAAAGCATCAGTACAGAGGAGACACCTTTCTCCCATATTTATTCTTACAGGAGAGAATTTTCCTTCCTAGGGGTAGATTTCCTCTCACTTCCTGTTGTCTTCTTGCGTTTGCAAGTAGGAGTCGTTTGTAAGTTGGATGTTTGAAAGTAGGGACCTGCCGTATATACTCTGCAGAAATAGGCCCCTTAGTTGTTGGTGTTGGCACAACACTGTAAGCACTCACAGTTACTCTTGGTTGGTGCTGGAACGCCCTGCTGTCAACTATTATATCAGGAATTTTAATTACATATAATTGTTGAACAGTGGTAGTAAAAATTGGGGCTTTGATGGTGGTGCTGGTGCCACAACACTGTAAGCCCTGACAGTTACTCTTGGTGGGTGCAGCAATGGGCCCTGCTGTGAATTATTAGATCAAGAATTGTAATTACATGCCCCTTTTGAACAGGGGCTGAAAAATTGGGCCTTTCGTGGTGGTGGTGGTGGTGGTGTTGCCACAACACTGTAAGCCCTCAGACTTACTCTTGGTGGGTGCAGGAATGGGCCCTGCTGTGAATTATTACATCAAGAATTGTAATTGCATGCCCCTGTTGAACAGGGGCTGAAAAATTGGGCCTTAGGCACTGGTGGCACAACACTACAACCCCTCACAGATACTGTACTTGGAGCACAGCAATGAGCCCTGTTGCAAAGTATTGCTTCAAAAATTGTAATGACACGCCCCTGTTAAACAGGGGCTGAAAAATTGGGCCTTAGGCACTGGTGGCACAACACTACAACCCCTCACAGATACTGTACTTGGAGCACAGCAATGAGCCCTATGGCAAATTATTGCTAAAAAAATTGTAAGTACACGCCCCTGTAAAACAGGGGCTGAAAAATTGGGCCTTAGCCACTGGTGGCGGCACCCATAAACAAAAATGATCTTCCAAGCTATCATCATCAATCGTATCATTGAGGACTCGGAGGAGGAGGATAGCCAGTCAACATAACAGCACAGGCACTCAGCATCAGCATCAGTCTTGAAGGGACGTGACATGTTAAAATCAATTAGTCTGTTATATCAGCATCAGGTGTGTGGTAGCTGGTGGTGATCCAAGACTGGTTCATCTTGATGAAAGTCAGTCGATCAACCGAGTCGGTGGACAGGCGCACCCTGTGATCCGTGACAAATCCTCCAGCAGCACTGAATGTGCGTTCCGAAAGAACGCTGGATGCAGGACAGGCCAGTAGCTCAATTGCATACTGTGCAAGCTCTGGCCAGTGATCCATCCTCAAGACCCAGTAAGCCAGAGGATTTTCGGTGGGGAAGGTGTCCAAGTCTGACCTTGCCCCTAGATATTCCTGCACCATGTTTATCAGACGCTGGCGATGGTTGCTGGAACCAATCATACTTTGGGGCTGCGGACTAAAGAATTGTCTGAACGCATCGGTCAGACGGCCACCTTCCCCACCGCTCCTTCTTTGACTGGCCGAAGCCTCAGCAACTCGTTGTCCTGGACCAGGAGTTTGTAACCTCCCAGTCTCTGGGAACGCGTTGCACAGACCTTTCTGCAAGGCCTCCCGGAGTTGTCTCATCCTCTGCTCCCTCTGCGACGGTAACATAAGGTCCGCAACCTTACCCTTGTACCGTGGATCAAGGAGAGTGGCCAGCCAGTAATGGTCCCTCTCCTTGATCCGAAGAATACGAGGATCCTTCCGCAGACTTTGCAGGATCAGGGAGGCCATGCAGCGTAGGTTTGCTGAGGCATTCGCTCCGGAGTCCTCTGGGTCACTAAGGACGACATGATCCGCAGTCACCTCCTCCCAGCCACGTACAAGTCCACTGGTTTCTTGGGACTGTAAATCATCCCTAAAAGACTGCTGCTGATGATGCTGAGTGCCAGCCTCCACCTCCATGCTGACACAATCCTCCTCCTCCTCCTCCTCCTCCTCCTCCTCTTCCTCTTCCTGTGTGATGGGTGGGACAGAAGGAACACTGTCTGGGTAAAGGGGGCCTTGAGAGGCAAGGAAGTCCTCCTCTTCCTGCCTCTGTTCTGCCTCAAGTGCCCTGTCCATTATTCCACGCAGCGTGTGCTCCAACAGGTGGACAAGAGGTACAGTGTCACTGATGCATGCACTGTCACTGCTCACCATCCTCGTGGCCTCCTCAAATGGTGCCAGGACAGTGCATGCATCCCTGATCATGCCCCACTGGCGTGGAGAAAAAAAACCAAGCTCCCCTGACCCTGTCCTGGTGCCGTAGTCGCACAGGTACTCATTGATGGCCCTCTGCTGCGTGTGCAGCCGCTGCAGCATGGCCAACGTTGAGTTCCACCTGGTGGGCATGTCACATATAAGGCGGTTCTTGGGCAGGTTCAACTCCTTTTGCAGCTCAGCCAGGCGAGCACTGGCATTATAAGATCTGCGGAAATGCACACAGACTTTCCTGGCCTGCCTCAGGACATCCTGTAAGCCCGGGTACCTGCCCAAGAACCGCTGCACCACCAGGTTAAGGACGTGAGCCACACAGGGCACATGGGTCAGTTGTCCCTGTCGGAGGGCGGAGAGGAGGTTGGTGCCATTGTCGCAAACCACCATTCCTGGCTTAAGCTGGCGTGGCGTCAACCACCTCTCGGCCTGGCCCTGCAGAGCAGACAGGACCTCTGCCCCAGTGTGGCTTCTGTCCCCCAAACACACCAGCGCAAGCACGGCATGGCATCTTTTTGCCTGCGTACTTGCGTAGCCCCGTGAACGGCTACGGAGCACCGCTGGTTCATAGGACAAACCACAGGAAGAGGCCATGGAGGAAGAAGAAGAGGAGGGGGTGGAGGAGAGAGGTGTGTCACAACCAGTAGTAGCATTTTGGAGGCGTGGCGGTGGGACAACCTCCAACACTACTGCACCTTGTCCTGCATCCTTCCCAGCTGCCAAAAGAGTGACCCAATGGGCCGTGAAAGAAAGGTAACGTCCCTGTCCATGCCTGCTGGACCATGAGTCAGCGGTAATATGCACCTTACCGCTGACCGCCCTGTCCAGCGAGGCCAAGACATTGCCTTCCACATGCCGGTAGAGAGCCGGAATAGCCTTCCGTGAGAAAAAGTGGCGTTTGGGAACCTGCCACTGAGGAACCGCACATTGCACAAACTCACGGAAGGGGGCCGAGTCTACCAACTGAAAAGGCAGCAGTTGAAGCGCTAGCAATTTAGCCAAGCTAGCATTCAACCGCTGGGCATGTGGATGGCTGGGAGTGAACTTCTTTCGACGGTCCAGCAGCTGGGGCAGGGAAATTTGCCTGCTAGAATCGGACGTCGGTGTACTGCTAGCAGAGTGGCCGCAAGTACTTGGCTGTGACACACCTAATTCTACACCTTCATTCCTCTCAGTGCATGTTTCAGAGAGGACTGAAGTTATAGTGGGGTTGGAGATCCCAGCTGATGCGGTGCAAGGAGAGGTCCGCTTTGTTCTTTGGTGTGGGTCTTTGAGGTAGGCTTGCCAACGAGCTGCATGGCAGGTCAACATATGTCTGGTCAGGCATGTGGTACCCAAGCGGCTGATGTTTTGGCCACGCGATATACGCTTGAGACATATGTTGCAAACAGCAGCTGTGCGATCTGATGCACTAGCCTCAAAAAAGGCCCACACCAAGGAACTTTTTGAATGACGGGCAGAGGCAGCGCCCTGCACAGGCGGAGCTCTGCGGTGTGATTCCGTCGGTGTACTGCCCTTACGCTGGCCACCAAAGGGCATCCTGTCTCGTTGGAGATGTGCCTCCTCCTCATCCTCCTCCTCCTCTCTCCTATTAGGCACCCACGTGGAGTCAGTGACCTCATCATCCCCTCCCTCCTCATCACTGGAGCCAATCTGGCAGTATGCTGCAGCTGCTGGAACATGACTGCCAGATTGGTGTCCTTCTTGAGCATCCCCTCTGTCTGCTCTCACCCTACTGCCTTCCTGTAGCTGGGTTTCATCATCAGACCCTTCGAAACGCTGGGCATCCTCCTGGAGCATGTACCCAACACTGTGCTCAAACAGTTCGGGGGACTCCTCAGGAGGAGGACATGGTGGGTCTAGGGAAGGAGTGACTGATGATGAGTCTGACATTGATACCAGGGAAGAGGACGCTTTGGCAGCTGCTTTGCCAGTACCCTGAGCCTGGGTGAGAGAGGATGAGGAGGAGGAGGAGGGCTTGGTCATCCACTCTACCAAGTCTTCGGCATGATGTGGCTCAACATGTCCAGCTGCCGAAAAGAAGGACAAGCGTGTCCCATGGCCATGTGCTGATGACAATGCACCGCGTCCACGACCAGCACTGTTGCCCCCAGACACAGAGCCTGCTTGCCCTCTTTTATTGCCTCCTGACTGTCTGCCTCTCCTTGTTTGCCTTCCAGACATTCTAATAGATGGCCTGCAGGGAGATGGTAAAAAAGCAATAAGGGCTACCTTCAGGTGTCCTTCTCTGTCCCTTGAAACAAGGACTTGCACAGTGAAAGAAACTGACACTCTCCCTACCTACAGTTTTCTGTCCCTAGAAAAAATGTTTTTTTTAAGCACACTATAGCACAAGGAGAATTCACTCACTGTCCTTCCAGGTCCCTGGAAACAAGGACTTGCACAGTGAAAGAAACTGACACTCTCCCTACCTACAGTTTTCTGTCCCTAGAAAAAAATTTTTTTTTAAGCACACTATAGCACAAGGAGAATTCACTCACTGTCCTTCCCAGTCCCTAGAAACAAGGACTTGCACAGTGAAAGAAACTGACACTCTCCCTACCTACAGTTTTCTGTCCCTAGAAAAAATGTTTTTTTTAAGCACACTATAGCACAAGGAGAATTCACTCACTGTCCTTCCAGGTCCCTGGAAACAAGGACTTGCACAGTGAAAGAAACTGACACTCTCCCTACCTAGAGTTTTCTGTCCCTAGAAAAAATGTTTTTTTTAAGCACACTATAGCACAAGGAGAATTCCCTCACTGTCCTTCCCAGTCCCTAGAAACAAGGACTTGCACAGTGAAAGAAACTGACACTCTCCCTACCTACAGTTTTCTGTCCCTAGAAAAAATGTTTTTTTTAAGCACACTATAGCACAAGGAGAATTCACTCACTGTCCTTCCCAGTCCCTAGAAACAAGGACTTGCACAGTGAAAGAAACTGACACTCTCCCTACCTACAGTTTTCTGTCCCTAGAAAAAATGTTTTTTTTAAGCACACTATAGCACAAGGAGAATTCACTCACTGTCCTTCCAGGTCCCTGGAAACAAGGACTTGCACAGTGAAAGAAACTGACACTCTCCCTACCTACAGTTTTCTGTCCCTAGTGTGACAGCAGGAAGGTAAAGTCACCTGGTTGCATCCAGGGGGGTAGATATATTTCGCCCAGATTCAGGCTTTACGCCGACTTATACAACTAGGTGGAGAGTTGTATAAGGCTAGTGGGCTCATGGATGACTCATACCTCTAGGGAGAGTGTGGGGCGTCGTGCAGACAGAGATGAGGAGACCAGCTGAACCTTGTCAGCTCATTTAGGCCTCTATAAGAACTCCCAGCTTCATTAGATGTTAGCTCATGCCTGGAACCAGACCTGTGTGGACTGTCTAGGGAGAGTGAACCCCTGTGCGGTGAGGCAAAGCCTGTGTGGCTATTTGTTTGGACTTTTACTAAACCAGGGACTTAGGGACTAGGACAGCACTAGGCTGATCCCAGTTGTTAGTTAGGAAACCTGTATGTTTAGTCAGAGGTCAACTTGACCAGGATTTATTTTGGTTATGTTTCTTTTGCTTTGCTGTGTTTTGTCACTGTAAATAGAAAATAAACCGCACCTTTTTTGATTTTGAAAACCACAACCTCCGTTTGCTGGGCCTGTTTTGTGTGGGGAGCCCATCCCGGGGGTCACACACACCCGCTGCCGAGCTAACCCCCTCACAGTTGGTGGAGAACCAGTGGCAGTTTTTTTTAAGCCAGCATGGAGGAGATACTGAAGCAGCTGGCTCTAGCAAATGCCAATCAACAGCAGACAAATGCAGGTTTGCAAAGGAGCCTTGCAGCCCAGCAGCAGACAAACGCAACTTTGCAACAGAGTCTGGAGGCTCAGCAACGAGCCCAGCAGCAATCTGAGGCCCGCTTCATAGACCTGTTGCAGAAGCAAGAGCAGAGACTACAACAACAGATGGAAGCAGTAATGCAGCAACGTCCGCAGACCAGTGAGGAAAGCCGTCCCACTAATACCGCGTCCTTTGGGGTGAGTCGTTTATTGACAAAAATGACTGGAGAGGATGATCCAGAGGTATTTTTGACCACATTTGAAAGGACCGCTGAAAGAGAAAAGTGGCCTGAGGAGCAGTGGGCTGGACTGGTGGCTCCTCTGTTAACTGGTGAATCGCAGAAAGCTTACTATGACCTAGAGCCTAACCAAGCAAAAGACTATGTGATGCTAAAAGCTGAAATATTGGCAAGGCTGGGTGTCACCCAGGCTGTCCGGGCTCAGCGTGTGCATAACTGGACTTTCCAGCTTGGAAAACCCCCCAGGTCTCAAATGTATGATCTCATTCACCTGAGCAGAAAGTGGCTACAGCCAGAGACTTTGTCCGCACCAAAGATTGTGGAACGTGTTGTAATGGATCGGTTTTTGAGAGCTCTTCCTACTGCCATCCAAAAGTGGGTAAGCCATGGAGACCCAGAGACGGCCGATGGTCTTGTGGATCGTGTGGAGAAATACTTGGCTACAGAGAACCTGACGGCCTCTTCCAGAGACACTCGGACTTTCCACCCTAAGACCAGACCATCCCCAGGGGCGGATAAGAGGATTCCAAGGGGTGAGGGTGGAGAGAGTGAGAGGGTGGGAGCTCTACCCCAAGTTTGGCGAGAACAGCCTGGGAAATCAGCGGCTCAAGAGGCGGCAAGAAGGATCGTTTGCTACCGCTGCCGGCAAGCGGGACATATTGCAGCCAATTGCCCGGTTGTGGAGGAACCCATGCAGTGTGACTTTCTGACGGGCAGACGTCAGTCGCTGTGTGCGACAGTCGCATGCACTGCCATTCGAGGAACTGAGAAACATTTATGCAAAATGTGTGTTAATGGTAGAAATGTTGTGGTATTGCTGGATTCAGGTAGCCTTGTGACCCTGATAAAGGCTGAGTTAGTTAAAACAGAGGTCTCTGGGAATAGCAAGGTAGCTGTTATTTGTGTGCATGGGGACACCCGAGAGTA
The DNA here is from genome assembly GCA_029206835.1 of Rana muscosa. Taxonomy (NCBI): domain Eukaryota; kingdom Metazoa; phylum Chordata; class Amphibia; order Anura; family Ranidae; genus Rana; species Rana muscosa. Next base: position 338,819,539 of record CM055119.1, read on the forward strand.
TCCAGTGACTACAGTGTGTTTCGAGACCCCCAAAGGTACCCTCTCTCATCCAGTGGGCTTAGTATCTCAGTTACCGCATGACGCCATTGTGGGAAGGGATTTTCCGAAGTTCTGGGAACTGTGGGATGATCCTGAGCCCCTCACTGGTGCCCCTATGTACCAGGAATGTGATAGCCAGAACTCCCCTGAGAGTGGTGAGGACTCTCCGGAATTTCCCTTATCAGTATTGGCAGGGGAGACTCAAGAAACTGGAGAGGAGCCCACCTCCTCAGACGAAAACCTACCGTCTGTGGAGTTTTCTGATCTTGAGGTTCACAGGGAAAACTTTGCCACAGAACAGTTGAAAGACCCCGCCCTAATAAAGGCACGGGAAAACGTAGTGAAAATAGATGGTGAGTTAGTGAACCCAGATAATACCTGCACTTACCCATACTTCAGCGTAGAGAAGGACCTACTGTATCGGGTGGCAAAAAGGGCAGAAGAAACCGTTGAGCAGCTTGTGGTGCCCAAACCTTACAGGAAGTTGGTGTTGGAGTTGGCCCATGGGCACATTCTTGGAGGTCATCTGGGGACAGAGAAAACCCGAGAGAGGGTATTACAGAGATTCTATTGGCCGGGGGTGATGAAGGACGTAGAAAATTATTGTTCCTCCTGCCCTGTGTGTCAGAGGTTGGCCCCGATGCTACATTTCCGTAGCCCGCTGGTCCCTCTACCCATCATTGAGGTCCCGTTTGAGAGGATCGCCATGGATTTGGTAGGTCCTATAATCAAGTCCGCTAGGGGGCACCAGTACATATTAGTTATAATGGACTATGCCACCCGTTATCCAGAAGCGATCCCTCTCCGAAATACCTCGGCCAAAACCATAGCCAAAGAGCTATCTCTTGTTTTTAGCCGGGTGGGTATTTGTAAAGAACTGCTTACGGACCAAGGTACACCCTTTATGTCCCGGGTTATGAAAGAGCTGTGTAAATTGTTCAAAGTGACGCAATTGCGTACGTCTGTGTATCACCCCCAAACCGATGGGCTGGTTGAAAGATTCAACAAAACCCTAAAACAAATGTTGAAGAAAGTGGTGGATAGAGATGGAAAGGATTGGGACTGTTTACTTCCTTATTTGATGTTTGCTATTAGGGAGGTGCCCCAATCCTCTACGGGATTCTCCCCCTTTGAGTTACTGTATGGGAGACACCCAAGAGGGCTGTTGGATATTGCCAAGGAAACTTGGGAAAGTGAGAGTTCTCCCCACAGGAGTGTGATTGAGCATGTCGCCCTGATGCAAGATCGAATTGCACAGGTAATGCCCATCGTGAAGGAACATTTGGCCCAAGCGCAGTTGGCACAGCAGAGAGTGTACAACCGTGGAGCCAAGACCCGTACCTTTTCCCCGGGGGATAGGATATTGGTACTTGTCCCTACGGTTGAAAGTAAATTCCTTGCCAAATGGCAAGGCCCCTACGAGATAATGGAAAAAGTGAGCGAAGTGAATTACAAGGTCAGACAACCAGGAAGGCGAAAGCCCGAACAGATCTATCACGTTAATCTGTTGAAAGCCTGGAGGGATAGAGAGTCCCTAGTCGCAGACACTTGGTCACCAGCTCAAACTGGTTGCGTGATTCCTGAGGTTGGAATAGCAGCCACCTTGTCACAACCCCAACAACAGGAGGTTAAGGAGTTTGTGCTTCGCAACAAGGAGGTATTCTCTGAGCTGCCGGGACAAACATCTGGGGTAGAGCATGACATCATTACCCCGCCCGGTGAAAGGGTGAAGTTAAAACCCTATCGGATCCCAGAGGCTCGACGGGAGGCAATACGGGAGGAATTACAGAAAATGTTGAACTTAGGGGTGATAGAGGAGTCCCAAAGTGATTGGTCTAGTCCCATCGTGTTGGTGCCTAAACCGGATGGGAGCTGGCGATTTTGTAACGATTTTCGTCAGTTGAACAAAGTTACAAAATTCGACACCTACCCCATGCCACGTATAGATGAGTTGATCGACCGGCTGGGAACAGCCCGATACATGACGACTCTTGACCTCACAAAAGGGTATTGGCAAATCCCCCTGGCCAAGTCGGCCAAAGAGAAAACCGCATTTGTAACCCCAGACGGGGCGTTCCAATATAAAAGAATGCCGTTCGGGTTACAGAATGCGCCGGCCACATTCCAGCGGAAAATGGACCAGATGCTGAGGCCCCATCGGAAGTATGCTGCGGCTTACCTGGATGACGTAATTGTCCATAGCACAGATTGGGCCTCACATCTGCCAAAAGTGCAAGCAGTCCTGGACTCTGTTCGGGAAGCGGGGTTTACGGCTAACCCCAAGAAGTGTACCATTGGGCAGGAGGAGGCCAAATATCTTGGGTACACCATTGGGAGGGGAGTAATAAAACCCCAACTCAACAAAGTCGAGGCCATCCAGAGTTGGCCACGTCCCAACAGCAAGAAGCAGGTACGAGCCTTTCTGGGAATCGCTGGGTATTATCGGCGATTCATTCCCCACTTTGCTTCTAAGGCTGTGCCCCTAACCAACCTGACGAAGGGGAAAGGGTCGGTCATGATTAAATGGACCCCCGAGGCTGAGGCAGCATTCCAATTCTTGAAACAAGCCTTATGTAGCCAGCCAGTGTTGTACTCACCCGACTTCTCTAAAGACTTTGTCGTACAAAGTGATGCGTCAGATGTGGGGTTAGGAGCAGTATTGTCCCAGGTCTGGAACGGGGAAGAGCACCCAGTCATTTACCTCAGCAGGAAGTTGAAGTCCCATGAGGTAAATTACGCCACCATTGAAAAGGAGTGTTTAGCGGTGAAGTGGGCTCTAGATTCCCTTCGGTACTACCTGCTAGGTAGACACTTTGACATGGTTACGGATCACGCTCCGTTAAAGTGGATGGCTCAAAACAAGGAAACAAATAGAAGAGTGAATAGGTGGTTCCTGGCCCTCCAGGAATTCAACTTCACAGTAAAGCATCGCCCTGGCGTTCAAATGGGGAATGTGGATGCTTTGTCTCGAGTACATGAATGCCTGATTGCTGGTGTTCCAACCCCGAGGTTAAAACAAGAGGGGGGGGTATGTGACAGCAGGAAGGTAAAGTCACCTGGTTGCATCCAGGGGGGTAGATATATTTCGCCCAGATTCAGGCTTTACGCCGACTTATACAACTAGGTGGAGAGTTGTATAAGGCTAGTGGGCTCATGGATGACTCATACCTCTAGGGAGAGTGTGGGGCGTCGTGCAGACAGAGATGAGGAGACCAGCTGAACCTTGTCAGCTCATTTAGGCCTCTATAAGAACTCCCAGCTTCATTAGATGTTAGCTCATGCCTGGAACCAGACCTGTGTGGACTGTCTAGGGAGAGTGAACCCCTGTGCGGTGAGGCAAAGCCTGTGTGGCTATTTGTTTGGACTTTTACTAAACCAGGGACTTAGGGACTAGGACAGCACTAGGCTGATCCCAGTTGTTAGTTAGGAAACCTGTATGTTTAGTCAGAGGTCAACTTGACCAGGATTTATTTTGGTTATGTTTCTTTTGCTTTGCTGTGTTTTGTCACTGTAAATAGAAAATAAACCGCACCTTTTTTGATTTTGAAAACCACAACCTCCGTTTGCTGGGCCTGTTTTGTGTGGGGAGCCCATCCCGGGGGTCACACACACCCGCTGCCGAGCTAACCCCCTCACACTAGAAAAAATGTTTTTTTTAAGCACACTATAGCACAAGGAGAATTCACTCACTGTCCTTCCCAGTCCCTAGAAACAAGGACTTGCACAGTGAAAGAAACTGACACTCTCCCTACCTACAGTTTTCTGTCCCTAGAAAAAATGTTTTTTTTAAGCACACTATAGCACAAGCACAAAACACACTGACACTCTCCCTACCTATCCTTCTCTTTCCCTAAACTAAAGGAATCCAGGTTAAGCAAGAAAGAAATAAATGTCACTGTCCCTGCCTATGCTGCTCTATCCCTGCTCCGGAACACACTACACTAGGCCGCCGTGCTGGCGGCCTTTTATAGTGTGGGGCGTGTACTAAACACCCTCAGCAATAATTGGCCACAGGCATCCTGCCTGTGGCCAATCATTGCTCTCCTCGCTGCCGGCGCTGTGATTGGCCAAGCATGCGGGGTCACAGTGCATGCTTGGCCAATCACAGCGCCTGGATGACACTGCGATGGCGTAGTGCATTGTGGGCCGTTCGCGTCACTCGAATTTGGCGCGAACGGCCCAAATCGTTCGATCTTCGAACGATCGAACAGCCGATGTTCGAGTCGAACGTATGTTCGACTCGAACACGAAGCTCATCCCTATTCATTAGTCGCTCGATAGTCTCTCCTAATATTTATTTATACATGTGGAATGTTCTCCCGGCGGATCGTCTCCAGCTTGTGTTTTTCAGGCCGCGTTTCTCCCAACGTTCGCTCACTTGTTGATGTCTCGGAATCTTGCGGCACGAAATGTCCCCAATAGAAGTTCAGATCCCACACACACCGTCTGTCAGCTCCTTTCTGCACTCCTCCCTCTGAATTATTCAGAACTTCATCATCCAAATATGAATCGCCCATCAGAGCTACAATTCTCTGATGTAGAAGATGGCAGCTCAGATCTTCAGCAGAACAAAAGACGAATGTGATTTACTGAGAATCACCTGACCTCACAGAAACAGTGGATTGCTGTATGTGTTCCCAACTCCGCCCACCTTCCATAGTTATCATAAGATCTCTCCCACTGACAAGTGTATGTTATAGAGACTCTCTGCCACCCACAGGACCTCCATTATTCATGTCCTTCCATAATTGTGCCCCTGCCATTAGATATATCTGTCATGTGCAGTGCAGCACGCTCAGTAATGTGTCAGTGTGACCCTTCCAGGTATTTATTACTTCTCGCAGAGATCTCAGTACTCCCCCTGACAATACCGTCATTTGCTTTTCTCTCCAGAAGCATGGCACCATAATTGTTCGGGCATCATACAGGGTCACCATCTACTTCCTGGACCTAAATGCCAGCTCAGAGATGACACAATTGTGTAAATCCTGGTGCCTGTGCAGTGTTTGGTTGTGTTCACAAATGCCTGATACAGAGCAGCCCCTGCTGCAGCTTGTTACCTTGTTACTTGCTACAAAGTTACAATGTACAGCCTGATCACTGGGGGAGGGGAGACTGAGGAAATGTTTCCTCCTGTCTGCAGCAGACTGATGATATCATCTTAGCTGAGGCGAAGTCACTGACTGAAGCTCAAAGACAGCGTTTTTAGGATAAAAAAAAAAATTGATTAGTTATTTACATAAATTCGTTTAGGTAAATTTGTTTCATTAGTTTAATTTGTTTTCAGGATTCGTTTTGTTTTTTCATTTTCGAATCGATTTGAATAGTTTTCCAATTTCCAAAGATAATAAAATAGAATAGAAAATCATTGAATAGAATTTTTTTCTATTCTATTCCTTTATTTTCTATTGTATTCTCTTTGGAAAACTTTTCAAATTCGAAAACTTTTCAAATTCGAAAACTTTTCAAATTCGAAAACTTTTCAAATTCAAAAACCTTTCAAATTCAAAAACTTTTCAAATTCAAAAACCTTTCAAATTTGAAAACTATTCAAAAACGATTCAAAAACTATTTGAATTTGAAAACTTTTCGAATTCGAAAACTATTTAACTATTAAAAAACGATTAGAATTCGAATTTCATCCAAATTCGAATTTCCTTATTTCGGATTCATTTAAATATACGGTACTGTTCTAATTCGGAATTTCGGATACATCCAAATAACGAAAATTTGTCCGAATTTTAATTTGGAATGAAACTAACCGCACATGTCTAATACTGTGACATGTCAGGCATTTATTTATGAAGACTTGTAAAGTTACAGGTTCACTTTAAAGGGACAGTTGGTGGCCGTGCTCTGCAAATACAATATCTTCTCACAGAACAGAGGAATGAGCTCTTCCAGAGTTTTTTTTTTATTCTGATTTAGACCTGCTCCACCATGATGAGGGGGAGGGGCGGACGCACACAGCACCTAAAAGGTGGATGACGTTTATGAAAAAACTTTATTGATACAGTTATACAGTACATAGAGGGATCAGGTATGTTGGAAGGAACTATTAGAACATTGATAAAGTATTTTGAGATTTCCAGGAAATGTTGGTATAATATAAATATCTATTTTATTTGTAATGTTTCTCATCAGACGGAGAGACGTCATAGTAAATCTCTGCAGGAAAACAAAGTCTGAGACAGCAGAGGAAATTCAGTGACACAGCCGAGGACGCCGTGCACCTCCCCCGGTCTAATGACTCAGCACTATTCTGCACACACAGTACAACCATATGATTAAAGTGGACCTGTCATCATATTACATGTATGGAGTATGGAAATATCACATCTTTTAATTTTTCAATGGAAACGCATCTCAATGCATGCGTTAAGTTGTTCTTCATGACACACTCTGACACATCATAATGCAGGTACATGTAGTGTGTCAACCCTGGTCAACAGGCATTTTCATGCTTCTCCATTGATTCCAGTGGCAGGTCCATAGAAGTCAATGGCAACACTTAGAAACTTGTCTAACATATAACATGTAAAACATAACATAACACAACATGTAAGTTGTAACATATAACATGTAGCAAATAACATTTAACACAACATATAACATATAGCACATACCATATAACACAACATGTAACATATAACATATAACACAACCAGGGGCGTAGATAAGGGGGGAATAAGGGGGTCCAAACCCCCTCAGAGAATCTGTGGCACTGCAGCTATGGTTGACAGTCTCTGCCCATTAGAAATACTACAGATGCTGCTTCTGCCACCTGTCAGAACTCAGAGACAGGCAGCAGCAGTTCAGAAGGGTGGAGGCTCTCCTTATCTTTTCCCTGGATCCAGTCACATGACACAGCTAAAAGAGGACTTACCCTCACTCCCAAATTCCCGGTCTGGTGAGTGGATTTCATGGAGGGGGAGAGCTTCACATCCTACTGTATGTAGTGTAGCACCCTCCTCGTTAGGTTACTAATAGGTTTAGGAATTTTTTTTTTTTTTTTTTGGGCTCCTCTGTAGCCAGTGTAGCAGGATTTGATTGTTGGTGGCTGTTTTGGGTTCTGCTGGCTGCAGGGTCAACTACTTGCCCCTGCATTCCAGTAAGTTCTGCAATATAGTGGGTTGGGAGAGGTAGAATCTGGGCTAATTATTCATGCAGCCTCAGCCTATCCTTGGTCGAGAGGGTGACCAGCAGGGGGGTGAGGTGTGCATAAATAGCTTGGCGCCTGGAACAGCAGGGTCCTTGCCCTGGAGGGGCTGTCTCCCTAGCTGCAGACTGGAGGAGGTTCATTGAGGTCCCAGCCCAGGGAGAGCTGAGGGGGCCTATTTTTAAAGTTGAGTATAGTCTGGAGAAAGTCTGCTGAGGATCTGGCCCGGAGGCTCACGGTAGAGGGTCTGGCTGGTACTGGAAGGAGGTGTCTATGTATTCAGGTACACAGTGAGTAGAGACCTGAGAGAGATCCTGGAGAGACTGCTGTTTGACCCCTTTTTGAGAGACTGCTCCAGCTTTGCTGGCTCAAGGCCGTTTCCAGTGTGGGATCCCCCTGAAGTTCTATTTCCACACCATTTTAACCTTGAAGCCAGAAAATTACCTCTGTTAAAGTTTACACTAATTCTGGAGTATCCCAAGGCGCACCCTATACCCTATCCAAGATTGTTTTGCCAAAACACTTTTTGCCTGGTAATTGCATGGAAGGACTAAGAAACTGCTGTGTGCCTGACTGCTGTGCACCCAATAGGGAATAGAACCTGGGACAAACAACGAGACCAGCTTGGGGTCTGCACTAGAGTAGGAATGTAGCCACCCTCTCTTGTTTGCTTCCTAAATGGACTAGGAACTATAGATTATGAGACTATAAACTATGTTAAAGGAAAGGGATGGTCGGCGCTCAGGAGGACATCCAAAATAGTATTCCTTTATTAAATACATGTACAGAGCTGTAAAACAGCCTACGCGTTTCGTACTAACGTTTGAAACGCGTAGGCTGTTTTACAGCTTTGTACATGTATTTAATAAAGGAAAACTATTTTGGATGCCATCCTGAGTGCCGACCATCCCTTTCCTTATTCTGGTACGTTGGAGGTATCAGCAGCCTCAAGGTCTTAGCACCGGGCGGAGCTTTTATGTGGGAAGGTTGCAGCACCTATACACTTGTTTTACTATGGACTATGTGACTATGTGGTAAGGACTATGTGACTGTGGACTATGCGCTATAGGACTAATTGGCTGGAACTGACTTCTCTGAATGTTAGTAGTCCATTAGTAACCTCTGATAATCTCTGGGTGGTAATATGGCGATTAACGGGCGTCTACAGGTGAACGCTGGTGGCAGATCAGCACACAGTGCAGCTCTGTGCACCCTTCACCAATCTGCGTTCCGTGTCCACCACAAAGGTCAAAGAAGGCCATAGATGCACCCAAATACTGTCATTATTGCAGTACCTCATCGAACGCGTCTGTAAAGATTTATCATTTTTTATGTGTGGTGGGTGTGTTAAAGGGGAACTCCGAATCATTTTAATGTACGTTCTCCTTTTTCAGGAAGACTCATCTCTCACAAGCGGACGCAGTATGAAGACCCCACCATAGAATGATTGTAGAACAGATTAGCGCCTCCAGGAAAAATGTCTTCTATCAAATCTTCTCCCGACACATCAGACACCACTGATAGGAAACAGATTTACAGCGAGTTCAGGATCGCTGCCTGCTGACCATTTATCTTCTGCCGTTATTGTCTGGCTGGTCCTGAGTCTCGGCCTGTGCACATTCAGCCCGTGTGTTCCCATGTTCCAGTCCCGCCCCCTCTATGCGTCCACACTAGATCCTGGAAAGGAATCATGGCACTATTGCCCCACCCATAAGCACTGTGGAAAGCCTGCTTAATCCAATTTAATTGGATCTTAAAAAACTGTGGAAGAACAGGGAGACAATTTTTGACTTTGGCGCAGTCGCAGTGTGCTGTAGATGGTGGCAGCCATTGATTTCTTTCACTTAGTGGATGCTCAGCACAAGAATCTGAGGTTATAGCCATCTCAGATATTCATTGTGAAGATGTACATTGTGTCATCTGGTGACATATCCTTTGATCTTGCTGTTGCTGTGCTCATAATTCTGATCCTTGGATTCTTCCTTGAAGGAGGCGGAGCAAAGTTCAGAGAAGGACGCTGTTCACTCATCCGGTGCAGATTTTGCAGTTTAATGGTTAACATCTTATACCTATTGGAGCCAGAAAAGGCGTCGGCTCCGTCTGATGGAGGACTGTGTGCTGTGCTTATTGGTGGACTTTAGCACAGGCTGGGGACTAGCAGTGTTTACAGGTGTCTCCGCCTTTTTCTAATCATATCTTGTCTAGAAATACAGAAGCCAAAAGTGATTGAAATGCTTTACTGCCGATCACCAATAAATGTAATCCGCTTATTGCCGGAATATGTGATGGAGCGAGATGTGTGAAATCCTTCTGATTCAAGAAGCTTCTGCTGTGCTCTGCTAGGGTTCACTGGAGGCTTTGTGTATCATTTAGTCCCTCCACCATCGCCATAATAGTCCCTTTCCCATCGCCATAATATTCCTTCCTCACCATCGCCATGATAGTCCCTCCACCATCACCATAATAGTCCCTTTCCCATCGCCATAATATTCCTTCCTCACCATCGCCATAATAGTCCCTCCGCCATCACCATAATATTCCTTCCTCACCATCACCATAATAGTCCCTTTCCCATCGCCATAATATTCCTTCCTCACCATCGCCATAATAGTCCCTCCGCCATCACCATAATATTCCTTCCTCACCATCACCATAATAGTCCCTTTCCCATCACCATAATATTCCTTCCTCACCATCGCCATAATAGTCCCTCCACCATCACCATAATAGTCCCTTTCCCATCGCCATAATATTCCTTCCTCACCATCGCCATGATAGTCCCTCCACCATCACCATAATAGTCCCTTTCCCATCGCCATAATATTCCTTCCTCACCATCGCCATGATAGTCCCTCCACCATCACCATAATATTTCTTCCTCACCATCGCCATAATAGTCCCTCCACCATCACCATAATAGTCCCTCCACCATCACCATAATATTTCTTCCTCACCATCGCCATAATAGTCCCTCCACCATCACCATAATAGTCCCTCCACCATCACCATAATAGTCCCTCCACCATCACCATAATATTCCTTCCTCACCATCGCCATAATAGTCATTCCACCATCGCCATAATAGTCCCTCCACCATCGCCATAATAGTCCCTCCTTACTATCACCATAATATTCCTTCCTCACCATCATTATAATAGTCCCTCCACCATTACCTTATTAGTCCCTCCACAATCGCCATAATAGTCCCTCCACCATCGCCATAATAGTCCCTCCACCATCACCATAATAGTCCCTCCACCATCGCCATAATAGTCCCTCCACCATCACCATAATATTCCTTCCTCACCATCATTATAATAGTCCCTCCACCATCACCATATTAGTCCCTTCTCACCATCACCATAATAGTCCCTCCACCATCGCCATAATAGTCCACCCACATCACCATAATGGCCCCCCCACCATCACCATAATAGTCCCTCTTCACCATCACCATGATAGTCCCTCCACCATCACCACAATAGTCCCTCCACCATCAACACAATAGTCCCTCCACCATCAATACAATAGCCCCTTCACCATCACCATAATAGTCCCTCCTCACCATCACCATAATAGCCCCTTCACCATCACCATAATAGTTCCTCCTCACCATCACCATAATAGTCCCTCCACCATCAACACAATAGTCCCTCCACCATCAACACAATAGTCCCTCCACCATCAATACAATAGCCCCTTCACCATCACCATAATAGACCCTCCTCACCATCACCATAATAGTCCCTCCACCATCAACACAATAGTCCCTCCACCATCAAGACAATAGTCCCTCCACCATCAAGACAATAGTCCCTCCACCATCAACACAATAGCCCCTTCACCATCATCATAATAGTCCCTCCTCACCATCACCATAATAGTCCCTCCACCACCCTCTGGGTTATAACTTCAGATACATTGTACAATCATCCAAAAAAGGGATTATTATTATACTGCTACATCTGTCACACATGTAGCAGCTCACTACTTGCTGACTACTCAGCAGTGGCAGCGTGAATGTAAAAAAGTAATTTCTACATAATTTCACAGCTCTACAGCACAATGTCTAAACCGGAACTGTAGACATTTATGTACATATTCCTAACAAACAGTAGAACAAGTAAAACAATCTCTCACTGGCCTCTGTAGCTACAGACACTGTGGGGTAATTCATTATCCAAGTTTACAGCCAAACCCCTTTTGTTTTCAACAGTTTGATTTATTTTGCTAGCAGTGTCTGAGCAGCCCGCCAGCCTTTCAATGTAAACACAGCAGGATCTCCAGGAGGAGGGGAGAGAGCAGAGTGCTGAAACCAGACTTGGATGACTCCATTAATTTCATTTTTAAATTGAGGATGAGTTGCTCCACATTGTATGTAACTACAGAGGTTATGGTTGGCCTATTTTAATGTTAATTTCCTGCTTGTTATAGTAGAACTGAACTGATCTTATAAAGTGAAGCGCTGATAAGTCGTACAGCACATTTAGAGATGTTCATGGCTTTTCCACTGAAATAAGCAATAATCCCGTATTGTTGGAATATGTGAGATGTGAATTCCTTCTGTTCTAAGAAGCCACTGCAGGGCTCACTGGAGGCTTTGTGTTTTCTTTTGTCCCTCCTCACCATTACCTTCTGGGTTATACTGTTTTATTACGCCTATTACATATGTAGCGCCCTGCTCCTATTGGGTAGGTGCTAGTTGTAAGTTTAGTTGATTGAGCTGTAGTTTAGCTCAGAATAATTCTGGTAAATTACTGGTTTCTGTTCCAGTCCAGTTGTGTTGCGCGTTTTCCACTTGACTGTGGGTGTCGCTGTCACCACAGGTCAAGGTCGGAAATGCAGCAGGCTGGATGTATTAGGTACCTCTTGCCCAGAAGCAGCTCAGTGGGATTGGTCCCCCCGCTGTGCATTCTGGGAGAGGGTACTTAAGGAACAGACACCATCTTCCGGGAGCTCTCTGACCTGATAGCCCTCCTGGCCTAAGGTGTGCCGTAGCAGTTTCCTGCCTCGGGGCCGGCTGGCCCGAGACCTCGTTACTGAAAGTAGACCCAGGAGTTTCTGGGGCCTACTGATCAGGGGTGGTCCTTTGCTGTCTTGCCTGTGGGAAGAAGCTGAGCAATTGGAGAAACCAGGGGAGGACTTTTCCCAGGAGATGACCTAGCCAAAAGGGCTGGTGCCTCGGGAAGAGCCTGGAGACTCAGTTGAAGGACGCATCCTGACATATCTACCTTACAGATCGGTTAAAAGAAACTGGTACTGTGTGACTGTACTTAGACTATGTGTATTCTTCAAGTCTGTGGCAGAGACTTTTGGCCGAGCGCCGCACCGGCTGCTAGGTCAGTGAGAGAGGCCTATCCGGTGGTTGCTAGATCCAGTTTGGAATGGTCCCGACGTGCATAGCAGAGTTCCTGGGAAATGAGGACCCAGGAACCAAGAGCAGCACAGAGCGGCAGAAGGGATGGAAGAGAGAGGCTACGCAGGAAAGGCTTGCGTGAAAAGCCAAGTCTTCAGTAACCCGCGGAAAACCGGGATAGTAGGGGGCTCCTGGAGCTCGACAGGGAGAGTATTAAGAGAGGTATGGACTCCAGAGAGAGAGAGATGTCATTTTGCCCCCCTGTACAAATCATTAGTAAGACCTCATCTGGAATATGCAGTTCAGTTTTGGGCCCCAGTTCTCAAAAAGGATATCGGGGAACTGGAGAAAGTGCAGAGAAGGGCAACCAAACTGAGAAGAGGCATGGAGGAGCTCAGCTATGAGGAAAGATTAGAGGAACTGAATTTAGTCTCTTTTGAGAAGAGGAGATTAAGGGGGGATATGATCAACATGTACAAATATATAAGGGGTCCATATAGTGAACTTGGTGTTGAGTTATTCACTTTTTTTTATTCACCTCTGAATACGGAAAGGTTTCTTCACAGTAAGAGCTGTGAAAATGTGGAATATACTCCCTGCAGAGGTGGTCCTGGCCAGCTCAGTAGATTGCTTTAAAATAGGTCTGGATTCTTTCCTAAATGTACATAATATAACTGGATACTAACATTTATAGGTAAAGTTGATCCAGGGAAAATCTGATTGCCTCTCGGGGGATCAAGAAGGATTTTTTTCCCCTGCTGGAGCAAATTGCATCATGCTTTGCTTTGGTTTTTGTTCGTTCCTCTGGATCAACTGTGGGTGAAAGATTGGGTATATGGGATTGTATTTTTATGGTTGAACTGGATGGACTTGTGTCTTTTTTCAACCCGACTAACTATGTAACTATGTCATTCGGCCAGGAATCGGATCGCATGGGTGTGAACGATTCTGGTGCGGAGCAAAAAAAGGGTCCTGCACGATTTTGGTCGGAATACAATGCCAATTCAGCCATACAATTTGTATGGCTGAATTGGCATCATACAGACATCGCATATGATTTGTACAGCAGTGCGGTGCAAATCACATGCGAGGTGTGACATCGGCCCTTAAAGTTCAACTGCAGACCAAATTTTTATTTCGTTTTGGATAAACGAATGAAAGAAAATACCTCTGTTTTATTGACGGAGATAATATTCCAGATGACTTGTCTCAGGCAAGGTTTGTATTTTTTAAGGACTGGGATAATGGGATAGTGAATGCAGTTAGAGTCTGATTCTAATATCTCAGCTGTAGATAGCAGTGTTTGTCACGTCATGTACACTAATGTTCTTCTGAGTTTAGGTAACAAGCTCTGTTAGCTGTCAGCTCTTAAGTCCAGGGATAACCCGGACTTTGCTGTGATTACAGAGACACAGTTCAGTGATTCAGAGGCCTGGGAAATAACTATACCAGGGAACACACTATACAGGTCAGGGAAGACGGGAGGTGGAGCTGCCAATTACGTGAAGAATGGGAACAGAATTAACATTACTTCAAAAAAAGTCTGCGTGTGCCTGCCAACCAGAGAGGGATCTCCTATTCCAATTGTGTAGTATTCTGGACAGTCTGAGGATTATAATGACCTGCTGGTTGATGATATAACTCAAAGGACAATGAAGAGAGAGATCTTAATCATAGGTGACTTCAACATACCATCACCTAGGGTTGCCACCTGTCCGGGATTCACCCAGACAGTCCGGGTTTTGAATCACATGTCCGGGTTTCAGGCGGACTGAAACCCGGACACATTATTAAGACCGGGCTGTAGCTCCCCAAGTAACCAAGATAGTCACACACAAATCTTTTGCCATCTGGGAGCTGTGAGCGGCTGTCTGGGGGCAGGTTTGGTATCACTGGGGGGAAGGGTGATGATGTCAGCACTGTTCGCTGTGGCACGCTATGCGCACCACATTACTACTCTCCTTGGGGCACCTAAGGGTGTCCCAGGCCACTAAAGTGGTCGGGTTTGGCTTGAAGAAAAGGTGGAAACCCTACCATCACCACATGACAGGAACTGGAGTTTCCAAACTGCGCTTACAATCAGGAGCAGAGATATCATGGAGGCAATGAAAGGAATTTCTCTAAGACCCCTTTCACACTGGGGCGGGAGGTGCGTTTTTACCCCCCCCCGCGCTAGCGGCCGAGAAAGGGTTAAAACCAATGCAAAGCGCCTCTGCGGAGGCGCTTTGCCGGCTGTATAGCCGCGGTGCCCCGTTAATTTCAATGGGGAGGAGCGGTATAGACACCGCTCCTTCACCGCTCATAAGATGCGGCTAGCGCACGGCTCGTGTGAAAGCCCTTGGGGCTTTCACACTGGAAAGACAGCAGCGGCTGTTTCAGGGCGCTTTGCAGGCACTATTTTTAGCGTTATAGCGCCTGCAAAGCGCCCCAGTGTGAAAGGGGTCTAAAACAATTTGAAAAATGTCCAACCAGATACGATCCTATTGTAGACCTGGTACTGCGCTGACATATGGGGATAGACCAATGTCTTTGGTTTGATATTACAATAAAAACTGAAAAATTATGTACAGAAACCAAAGTTTCAGTTTTTAAATTACGCCAAAAATTTGTGAATTTCTTTAAAAAAAAAACGTTAAAATATCAGAGTACAAGAGAGGAGTCAGTAATTAGAGGGCTCTATGGAAGTCTACCATCCTGGAGGCAACTAGATTATGTCAGGGAGTAAGAGTAAATAGAAGAGGAAACCGACGTTGTTCACTGCAGAGGTAAGTAGGATAGTAAAGGAGAAAAATTCAACATATAGGAGTTTCAAGGAAACAGAAAGTGTAGCTGATAGAGAAGTGTATAAAAATAGACAAAGGAGGCCAAACACATTATCAGTGTTGCCAAGGCACAGAAAAAAAGAGGAAATGGTAAGGAGACAAGAACCTTGTTTTAGGTACACCAGTGCCAGGAACAAAAGATACAATTGGATCACAACAATGAACCTTATGTGGAAAGTATCAAACCCATTATTTATATAATGTACACTATATTGTCAAAAATATTGGGACGCCTGCCTTTACACGCACATGAACTTTAATGGCATCCCAGTCTTAGTCCGTAGGGTTCAATATTGAGTTAGTCCACCCTTTGCAACTATAACAGCTTCAACTCTTCTGGGAAGGCTGTCCACAAGGTTTAGGAGAGTGTCTATGGGAATGTTTGACCATTCTTCCAGAAGTGCGTTTGTGAGGTCAGGCACTGATGTTGGACGAGAAGGCCTGGTTCGCAGTCTCCGCTCTAATTCATGCCAAAGATGTTCTGTTGGTTTGAGGTCAGGACTCTGTGCAGGCCTGTCAAGTTCCTCCACCCCAAACAAAGTGCTTTGTGCACTGGTCCAAATCAACTTTGTGGGAACAATTTGGAGACGGCCCCTTCCTGTTCCAACATGACTGCGCACCAGTGCACAAAGCAAGGTCCATAAAGATATGGATGAGCGAGTTTGGGGTGGAGGAACTTGACTGGCCTGCACAGAGTCCTGACCTCAACCTGATAGAACACCTTTGGGATGAAATAGTGCGGAGACTGCGCGCAAGGCCTTCTCATCCAACATCAGTGCCTTACCTCACAAATGTGTTTCTGGAAGAATGGTCAAACATTCCCATAGACACACCTAAACCTTGTGGACAGCCTTCCCAGAAGAGTTGAAGCTGTTATAGCTGCAAAGGGTGGACCAACTCAATATTGAACCCTACGGACTAATGCCGCGTACACAGGACCGTTTTTATTGTCATTGAAAAAAAACAGCGTTTTTCTCGACGTGATTCTTCTCAAGCCTGCCTTACCTACACACTATCGTGGAAAAAAATGCTCGAGCAAAGCGCGGTGACGTACAACAGCACTATAAAGGGGAAGTTCCATTCTGATGGCGCCACCCTTTGGGCTGCTTTTGCTGATCCTCGTGTTAGTAAAGTTTGGTGAGAGACGATTCGCGCTTTTCAGCCTCGTGCTTTTCAGTCCGTTACAGCGTGACGAATGTCCTATCTCCATTATGAACGCTAGTTTTACCAGAACGAGCGCTCCCGTCTCATACTTGATTCTGAGCATGCGCATTTTTTTTCACGTCGTTAAAGCCTACACACTACCGTTTTTCATGACGAGAAAAACGACGATGTAAAAAACAACGTGAAAAATTCGAGAATTTTCCAGTCTTTTCATGGCCATTTTTCACGTCGTGAAAAATGCTCTGAAGCCCGCACACGATCGTTTTTAATGACCATTTTAAAAAATTGCATTTTTCTCGTCATTAAAAACGGTCGTGTGTACGCGGCATAAGACCGGATGCCATTAAAGTTCATGTGCGTGTAAAGGCGGGTGTCCCAATACTTTTGACAATATAGTGTATATTGCAATATATATATATATATATATATATATATATATATATATATAAAAAATAAAAATATAATAATTCCCTCTGCCAAGTCTTCTCAGAAGTAAATGACACTAACAAAAACAACATCATATCGATTCTAATGGTGAAAGTTACTTTGGTACCATGCGATCCGGTGCAGGCAAATGGGGTGTCATTAAATTTACAGTGACACCCACTGCCGTGTATTTTGAATGAGGTGTCGGAAATGTGTACGAAATTGCTTGGGGTAATCAAAAATCAAAATCTAAACAAAAACGTAAAAAATAAATAAAAAAAAATAATAAAAAGGGAGTAGACTTGATGGACCATGCTAACTTTTTCTGCTGTGATTCTTCTAAGTTTTCTATAAAAAAATTTAGGTTTTGATGAAAAATACTTTTTTCTCCTGCTGCCCATTTCTCCAAATGCAGATTCCTTGAAGAAGAATCCTTGCCCAAAGTTTCTTCTAATACATCACTTCTGGGAGTGTTGATCTTGGGGTCCCTGCCCCCCAGAAGCGCTCAGTGCAGTTGAGACACGGACTATTACAGAGGTTCCATTCCCACCCTTCCCCCTCCTCCAGTTAGGCTTTAAAGGAAAACTGTACTGTAGAAAAATGGAGCTGCCATCGTCTTATCCAGAGTCAATGACCCAGAAGAAGTACACAGATGAGGGCCTCAGAGTCCGATTATAAAGATGTATGAAAACTAGACACGTGCAATGCGTTTAGTTTCAAATAAAAATTTGGACAAATTTTTCTTTGTTCCGAAATTCAAAGGTATCCAAATTTCCAAATTACAATAGTAATGAATTTAAACAAAATAATTAAACGAAAATTTTGGACGAAATTCAGATCATTTTCTATACGAATTTGGATAGGTTTTGAATCGTTTTCTAATCGAATTTGAATTTCAGAAGAGAATAAAATAGAATAGAAAATAAAGGAATAGAATAGAAAACAGAATAGAATAGAAAATACTAGAATAGAAAATAAAGGGATAGAATAAAACATAAAGGAATAGAATAGAGTAAAACAGAACAAAATAGAATAAGAAATAAAAGAACAGAATAAAATAGAATAGAAAATAAAGAATAGAATAGAATAAAAAAAAGAATAGAATAGAACAAAATAGAATATAACCATCTTCTGAAATATAAATTTCAAATAGAATAAATTTGAATTCAAATAGATAAAAAAGAATAGAATAGAAAAAAAACAATAGAATAGAATAAAATAAAGAATATAACCTTCTTCTGAAATTCGAATTTTGAATAAACTAAATAGGAATAGATTAAAATAGAATAGGAAATAAAAGAATAGAAAAGAAACAATAGCATGAATAGAATAGAATAAAATAGAAAGAATATAACCATCTTCCAATTCGAAATTCGAATTTCGAATAGAATAAAATCAATTTCGAATGGATTTCGAATGGAATTTTAATTGATTTGCATTTTCCGATTTCGGTCGAATTGAGTTAGAAAAAAAGGAAACGAATTCCAGAAACAAATTAAATAAATTTAACAAATTTAACTAAAGGAATTTATGTAAATAACAAATCGATTCGAACCCGAATAAACAAAACAAATTCCGAAAATGAATTAAATGAACGAAACAAACTTAAAGGGGTTGTAAAGGTTCGTTTTTTATTTTCTAAATAGGTTCCTTTAAGCTAGTGCATTGTTGGTTCACTTACCTTTTCCTTAGATTTCCCTTCTAAATATTTGTTTTCTTTGTCTGAATTTCTCACTTCCTGTTCCTCCTCAGTAAGCTGCTCAGTAAGCTGTTCTGGATGACTCCCCACCACTCGGATGATGGTGTGAAGTTTACTGAGGAGAAACAGGAAGTGAGAAATTCAGACAAAGAAAAAAAACATTTAGAAGGTAAATCAAAGGAAAAGGTAAGTGAACCAACAATGCACTAGCTTAAAGGAACCTATTTAGAAAATAAAAAATGAACCTTTACAACCCCTTTAACTAAGCAAATTTATATAAATAACTAATCAAAATGAAACCAAAACTAAACAAATGTTTTCGTTCTGAACAAGTTTAAAAAAACTTTCTGGCACCACCAATCACTGCCATTGATGGATGGGGCTGCCTCTCCCGATCAGGAGATGATTGAGATTACAGGTATGAGGGTGGAGTAACATCACACGGATCTCAGCATGTAGGCAGGTGCAGTCTATTGTCTCCACTGCAGGTGGCGCTCATTTCGCAGTGGCAATGCAGGTGGTGGAGGAAGTCAAAGTGTCCAACACATGGCCAGCGGGCCGAATGCGGCCCGCCATGTTATTTCATGTGGCCCTCGCACCCAGGTGGAGAGGTGGAAGTTAAATGCCTGTAAAAGAGAGATGAACCCTGCATACTGTGCTCTCCTGAACTCTGCAGCCTGTACTTTGCGCACTCCTGAACTCTGCACCCTTTACACAGCGCACCCCTGAACTCTGCACCCTTTACTTTGCGCATCTCTGAATTCTGCACCCTCTACGCAGCGCATCCCTGAACTCTGCACCCTGTATGCAGTGAACCCTTGAACTCTGCACCCTGTACCCAGCGCACCCCTGAACTCTGCATCCTGTACTTTGCGCATTACTGAACTCTGCACCCTCTACACAGTGCACCCCTGAACTCTGCACCCTGTACACAGCGCACCCCTGAACTCTGCACCCTCTATGCAGCGCACCCCTAAACTCTGCACCCTGTACGCAGTGCACCCCTGAACTCTGCACTCTATACACAGTGCACCCCTCAACACTGCACTCTGTATGTAGTGCACTCCTGAACTCTGCACTCTGTAGGTAGTGCACCTCTGAACCCTACACTTGGTATGTAGCACACCCCTGAACTCTGCATTCTGTGTGTAGCACACCTCTGAACCCTAAACTTGGTATGTAGCACACCCCTGAACTCTGCACTCTGTATGCAGCGCACCTCTGAACCCTGCATTCTGTGTGTAGCGCACCTCTGAACCCTGCACTTGGTATGTAGCACACCTCTGAACCCTGCATTCTGTGTTTAGCGCACCTCTGAACCCTGCACTTGGTATGTAGCACACCCCTGAACTCTGCACACTGTGCGTAGCGCACCTCTGAACCCTGCATTCTGTGTGTAGCGCACCTCTGAACCCTGCACTTGGTATGTAGCACACCTCTGAACCCTGCATTCTATGTGTAGCGTACCTCTGAACCCTGCATTCTGTGTGTAGCGCACCACTGAATCCTGCATTCTATGTGTAGCACACCTCTGAACCCTGCATTCTGTGTGTAGCGCACCTCTGAACCCTGCATTCTGTGTGTAGCGCACCTCTGAACCCTGCACTTGGTATGTAGCATACCCCTGAACTATGTACTCTGTATGTAGCGCACCTCTGAACCCTGCATTCTGTGTGTAGCGTACCTCTGAACCCTGCACTTGGTATGTAGCACACCTCTGAACCCTGCATTCTGTGTGTAGAGCACCTCTGAACCCTGCATTCTGTGTGTAGCGTACCTCTCAACCCTGCACTTGGTATGTAGCACACCTCTGAACCCTGCATTCTGTGTGTAGCGCACCTCTGAACCCTGAATTCTGTGTGTAGCGCACCTCTGAACCCTGCACTTGGTATGTAGAACACCTCTGAACCCTACATTCTGTGTGTAGCGCACCCCTGAACCCTGCATTCTGTGTGTAGCGCACCTCTGAACCCTGCATTCTATGTGTAGCGCACCTCTGAACCCTGCATTCTGTGTGTAGCGCACCTCTGAACCCTGCATTCTGTGTGTAGCGCACCTCTGAACCCTGCATTCTGTGTGTAGCGCACCTCTGAACCCTGCATTCTGTGTGTAGCGCACCTCTGAACCCTGCATTCTGTGTGTAGCGCACCTCTGAACCCTGCATTCTATGTGTAGCGCACCTCTGAACCCTGCATTCTGTGTGTAGGGCACCTCTGAACCCTGCATTCTGTGTGTAGTGCACCTCCTAACCCTGCATTCTGTGTGTAGGGCACCTCTGAACCCTGCATTCTGTGTGTAGGGCACCTCTGAACCCTGCATTCTGTGTGTAGTGCTCCTCTGAACCCTGCATTCTGTGTGTAGGGCACCTCTGAACCCTGCATTCTGTGTGTAGTGCACCTCTTAACCCTGCATTCTGTGTGTAGGGCACTTCTGAACCCTGCATTCTGTGTGTAGCGCACCTCTGAACCCTGCATTCTGTGTGTAGCGCACCTCTGAACCCTGCATTCTGTGTGTAGGGCACCTCTGAACCCTGCATTCTGTGTGTAGTGCACCTCTTAACCCTGCATTCTGTGTGTAGGGCACTTCTGAACCCTGCATTCTGTGTGTAGGGCACCTCTGAACCCTGCATTCTGTGTGTAGGGCACCTCTGAACCCTGCATTCTGTGTGTAGTGCTCCTCTGAACCCTGCACTTGGTATGTAACACACCTCTGAACTCTCCACTCAGTACGTATTGCACCCCTGAACTCTGCATGAAATGCACACCTGGGAATTAGTGCCACTATAAGATCCTCCTACTGTTAGTGCAATTTGGCCACACCCACTGTTTTTTGTGATTTGACATGGGGGGGGCGGGGGCGTGGTTGAGTTCCTGCACCTGTTTTCTGAGGGAAAAAAAGCCCTGGATACATTTATATAGTCTTACATATTACAACCGGCCCTTTGAGGACAACCATAATGCTGATGTGGCCCACAATGAAACTGAGTTTGACACTCCTTGTGTAGGTAATCACAAAGTAATTATGCATAATGCATAAAGGAAACCTGTAAATACTAGTTCCCTGGCTGTCATGCTGGCCCTTTGTCTTCAAAATATTTTCAGTCACTTATTTCCTGTTCAGTAATTCAGAACTGGCGTTGGACTTTTCTGGATTGTATAGATTTTAATTGCACGGATCAAAGGAATCAGCTTGAGTGGGCAGAAACAGTGCTGCAGTGCACCAGCAGGGGGAGCACCCGTACCTGATTCTGCTGCAGGAAACAAGTGCTGGTTGCCTGGCAACAGGAAATGGAACACTTCTAATAGATGTATTTGTAGCCAGTCCAGGTGTGACACCAGGGAGCCGGATATCCAGAATGAGATAAAACATTGTCAGCAATCTCACTTTATTATTTACACTCCAATTATAATTTTCAGCTTTTTAGGTAGAGGAGCTGAGGAATAATCCATTAATGTCAGGAAGTGTGAAGGCCAGAAGATGACAGCGGATGGCAAACATGGCTTATAGGAAGGAAATCCTCTGATTCATATAGGTAAAGGTTCCAGCACTTTGTCAACATAGGAGATGAGTGAAATGGAGTTCTGGTCATGAGGGGACAATATTTCCTACGCACAGCTCACATCCTGTCCAATGATGTCCCTCAATGGGTACGGTAATCAGGAGCCTTCATGAGTCTAAAATGTCTGATTAAAAATCAGATCTCCTGGATTAGTGTGAAATGTAAATACAATGACAAGATTTGGTTCAGTTCAGATTTTAGACCTTTTGAAGACCTCTTTGTAGTTGGGATTAGAGACCCAATTGATAAAAAGGTAAGGAGGAGAGGATGAGGAAGAAGAGGAAGAAAGGAAGAAGAAAAGGGAGGAGAGCAGTGGCGGCTGGTGCTCAAAATTTTTTGCGGGGGCGCAAACAAACTGAAAAAAAACATCAATTGCAGCCACTGTGCCCATCAAACGCAGCTACTGTGCCAAACGCAGCTACTGTGCCATCAAACGCAGCCCCTGTACCCATAAATTGCCGCCACTGTGCCATCAAACGCAGCCACTATACCCATCAGATGCTGACACTGTGCCTATCAATTGCCGCTACTGTGCCCCATCAGATGCTGCCAGTGTGCTCATCAATTGTCGCTACTGTGCCCCATCAGATGCTGCCAGTGTGCCCATCAATTGCCGCTACTGTGCCCCATCAGATGCTGCCAGTGTGCCCATCAATTGCCGCTACTATGCCCCATCAGATGCTGCCAGTGTGCCCATCAATTGCCGCTACTGTGCCCCATCAGATGCTGCCTGCACTTACCTGTCTCGGAGCGGGTCAGCGGTGGTCTCCTGCACGTCCTCCGTGTCTTCTTCCGTCCTCTCTCAGGCGTCCAATCACAGTGCCTGACGTTTCAGCCAATCAGGTGACCGGTAACAGACCCGGCAACCTGATTGGCTGAGAGGCGGATTCAGTGTTGGCAAAGTGAATTCTTTCGCTTTGCTAAAACACAGCTGAGTGAACAGCGAATGCCCAGCATGGCGCCCACTGTTCACATTTTTGGGCTCTAATCAGGCGCTTCCAAAAAACACCCCCGTTGCTGTAATTCAGGTGCCCGAAAAGGGGCCGGACACCTGAATAGGGGGTGTCAGCAGCGACCATAGATAGATTCATGCAATGCATGAATCTATCTATGGTGATTAGAGCGGTGCAGGAGAGAGGGGGCGGCGCTCCTGCGCACTTTATAGATGCACTGCCTCTGGAGGAGAGGAAGATGAAGAAGGGGAAGAGAGCCTAGATGAGGCGCAACCAGAGGCGTAACTAGAACCTTCAGGGCCCCGGTGCAAAAAAAACATAAAGGGCCCCCCTGACCCGAAGCTAGTGACCCCCATGGTGGGGGAACACTAGGGCCCAGTCGCAGAGTTCAGGGGTACACTAACTACATACAGAGTTCAGGAGTGCGTTATGTATAGAGCGCAGTTACAGGGAAGCTGTATATACAGAGTGCAGATTTCAGGGGTGCGTTATGAACAGAATGCAGTTCCAGAGGTGCCCTTTGCACCGAGTGCAGAGTTCAGGGTGCACTACGTACAGAGTAAAAGGTTTAGGGATGTGCTGTGTACAAAATGCAGGGTTTAGTGGTGCTCTTTGCATAATGTGCAACACCCACTGCCCAACTTGCCTGGCTCTAGTAACTCCCTATGTAGGCAGCCCCAGGCCCATCCTGTATAGGTGGCACTGTTATACTTCCCTGTGTAGGCCCTCCACTCCACTGTAAGTGTGTGTAGGGATCTGTTACATCTGGAAGCCGCTGAGAGCAAAGCTGTCCCATGTACACAGAAGTCTTGCAGTGAGCCGGAGCGGAAGGCGACAGCTGGAGGTGGCAGAATGGAGTTCTGTGACATTCTGGATGCAAAACTGGGTGGAAGGGCCACATGAAAATGCCTGGTGGGCTGGATTTTCCCTGTGGGCCTTGTGTTTAACATATACGATGTTGTAGAGCATGCTGCAGACAGATATGCAAGGTACAGACTATCTTGTGTCCACAGGTACCACCATACCAGGGTTATGCCATGCTCACACTATAGATTTCACAGTGCATGGTGTGACTATACTGAACACAACTATGCAGACTTTACTATGCCCACCATACACATCCTATATGACCTTTACACTGTGCTCACATGACATGCAGACTGCATACAGTACACATCACACACAGTCTTGTACCCACCACAGCTCCCCATATACAGACATCTCAGCCCAGGTAGAAAGGTGCCAGGCATAGACCCCCTGTGTTCACACTCTGCAGATGTCTCTGTCTGATTGGCTCTTTAGCCCACACTGCATACTATCTGCATATAGAACAGCCCTGTGACAGGTCTCCCACCACCTCCCCCATCTCCCCCAGGTTTACACATAGAGAGTGCAAAACCACTCTCTGTTGCATACCTCCATCCAGAGCGATGCAGCCCTGTACAGTAGCAGCAGCCATGTCAAGGACTCCCAGAGGGGCCCTGTGTACCTGACTGGTCTCCCACGATAATGAGGATCGCACTCTGGAATGTTCCATTGCGGCACTCGGCAGAGGGGGGTGGTGCGCGGTCTGTGCCTAATACAAAGCCCCCTGCACATGGTATGGTCACAAATAGAAGAAAGATTGCTCTAGGAATCGGAGCCCGAAACAGGAAAAAGGTTATGGTATGCTGGAGGGTACTGCAAGGCCACCCTGGAGCATGGAGCCGGGTTCCTAGCAGTAGCTAAGCACAACCAGAACGGCCGGGCCCCCCCTACAACAGCGAAGCTCCAGGGCCCAGTCGCAAGTGCGACTGCTGCGACCCTGGTAATTCCGCTACTGGGCGCAACACACAACACACTCAGCAGTGCTGGGCCCTTTGAATCCCATATCCACAGTTCCCTGGTCAGACATTTCCAAGCGAATACCATTAGGTCATGAGCATGCAATAATGGCATTCAATGCCAAGCTGCGGTTTCCAAAGCGAGCAAAGTCCGTTCTTGTATTAAGAGAGGTATGGACTCCAGATAGAGAGATATAATTTTTCCCCTGTACAAATCACTAGTAAGACCTCATCTGGAATATGTTGTTCACTTTTGGGCCCCAGTTCTCAAAAAGGATATCGGGGAACTGGAGAAAGTGCAGAGAAGGGCAACCAAACTGATAAGAGGCATGGAGGAGCTCAGCTATGAGGAGAGATTAGAGGAACTGAATTTATTCTCTCTTGAGAAGAGGAGAATAAGGGGGGATATGATCAACATGTACAAATATATAAGGGGTCCATATAGTGAACTTGGTGTTGAGTTATTCACTTTACGGTCAACACAAAGGACAAGGGGGCACTCTTTACGTCTGGAGGAAAAGAGATTTCATCTCCAAATACGGAAAGGTTTCTTCACAGTAAGAGCTGTGAAAATGTGGAACAGACTCCCTCCAGAGGTGGTTCTGGCCAGCTCAGTAGATTGCTCTAAGGCCTGGATACTTTCCTAAATGTACATAATATAACTGAGTACTAACATCTGTAGGTAACGTTGATCCGGGGTAAATACGATTACCTCTCGGGGGGATCAGGAAGGAATTTTTTCCCCTGCTGTAGCAAATTGGATCATGCTCTGCTGGGGTTTTTTGCCTTCCTCTGGATCAACTGTGGGTATAGCATTGGGTATATGGGATTGTACGATATTTTTTATTTTATTTTTTATTTTTTTTATGGTTGAACTGGATGGACTTTGTGTCTTTTTTCAACCTGACTAACTATGTAACTATGTGATGTCTTGCATATTTGTAAGTATGGGTCAACCCCTGAGGAAGTAATGTTATGCCACGAAACACGTCGGGTTACATAGATGCAAGTTCACACCTATTGTGGATTGATCTTTGAAACACTGTACCTGGCTACGGAGTTTATATGTATATATTGACCTATCTGCTTGACTATATGGCAATTATGTCACTGTTGATCTGTTGGAAATTGTATTTATCAATAAATCTTTACTTTATTGATTTTATTATTAAGTGTGGTGTGCCTCCTGGCCCAGCTTCAGCTCTTCTGGGAAGGCTGTTCACAAGGTTTAGGAGTGTGTCTATGGGAATGTTTGACTATTTTTCTAGAAGCGCATTTGTGAGGTCAGGCACCGATGTTGGCCAAGAAGGCCTGGCTCACAGTCTCCGCTTTAATTCATCACAAAGGTGTTCTATCGGGTTGAGCTCAGGACTCTGTGCAGGCACGTCAAGTTCCTCCACCCCAAATAAAGTCCTCCACCCCAAACAAAGTGATTTGTGCACTGGTCCAAATCATTTGGTGGAGGGGGGATTATGGTGTGGGTTTTTTTTTCAGGGGTTGAGCTTGGCCCCTTAGTTCCAGTGAAGTGAACTCCTAAGGTGTCAGCATACCAAGTCAAAAGGGAACAGAGAACAGCGCCATCTAAGTGCAGTAAGTATGCAGTTTAATAAGAAAAACTTAATTGAGTACCCTCACAAGATTGTGGTGATGACAGGCATAATGGGGATTCATCCGCTCTGACTTCCGGGTGAAGGAAGAGTCCGATGTCACTGGTGTGGACTGGTGTCCGTGATCAGGTCTGTCCTCCGGCCACACTGCTGGTGCACGGTGCTTCTGGATGGATAGGACTACGATCGGTGGTACACTTCGGGTGGCGTCACTTCCGGGTCGGGTCAGCGGGGCGGTGCTCGCGTTTGGAGTATGCGTCCTCCTTGGATGACAGACCTGATCACGGACACCAGTCCACACCAGTGACATCGGGCTCTTCCTTCACCCTGAAGTTGGAGCGGATGAAACCCCATTATGCCTGTCATCACCGCAATCTTGTGAGTGTACTCAATTAAGTTTTTCTTATTACACTGCATACTTACTGCACTTAGATGGCGCTGTTCTCTGTTCCCTTTTATATTTCAGAGTTTTCTTTTTCCTTCTAAAACTTTTTGAATCGGCGGCCTTCTCTGAACAGTTATTTACTTATTATTATTATTTTGAACTTTACATGGACTAAATCCCCAAAAAGAACTGTTGCTATTCCCTTGGCCTCTCCACCCAATCCCTTCTTATTTGTACTGAGTCTGAACCTGAGTGCGCCATATTATCCAATCTTGTTTATTAGTATACCAAGACATTTTGCTTTGTGCACTGGGGCGCATTCGTGTTGTAACAGGAAGGGGCCGTCCCCAAACTGTTCCCACAAAGTTGGGAGAATACAATTGTCCAAAAATATCTTGGTATGCTGACGCCTTAGGCCCCTTTCACACGGGCGGACCGTTCAGGTCCTCCTGTCAGTTTTTTCGGCGGACCTGAACGGACGCTCCATGCAGGTCTATGGAGCAACGGATGTCATCGGTGACCATGTCCGCTGACATCCGATCCGCTAAAATCAGACGTATGGCGACACGTTCGCCATCCGTCCTGGCGGATCGGATCGGATGAGATCTGATGAAAACGAACATGCTGTCCGTTTTCGTCTGATCTCTCCATAGGAATCAGCGGCGCTCAACAGGTCCATCCCCGCTCAGTGAGGCGACGGACCTGTCATCCGCCGGCTCAGTGGAGATCAACGGAGAGATCTCCCGCTGAGCTGGCGGACTCCGCTGCAACAGATCTGCCCCGTGTGGAAGGGGCCTAAAGAGTTCCCTTCACTGGAACTAAGGGGTCAAGCCCAACCCCTGAATAACAAACCCACACCGTAATCCCCCTTCCAACAAATGATTTGGACCAGTGCACAAAGAAAGGTCCATAAAGACATGGATGAGCGAGTTTGGGGTGGAGGAACTTAACTGGCATGCACAGAGTCCTGACCTCAACCCGATAGAATACCTTTGGGATGAATTAGAGCGGAGACTGTGAGCCATGCCTTCTCGCCCAACATCAATGCCTGACCTCACAAATGCACTTCTGGAAGAATGGTCAAACATTCCCATAGACACACTCCTAAACTTTGGGGACAGCCTTCCCAGAAGAGTTGAAGCTGTTATAGCTGCAAAGGGTGGGCCAACTCAATATTGAATCCTACGGACTAAGACTGGGATGCCATTAAAGTTCATGTGTGAGCAAAGTCAGGTGTCCCAATACTTTTGGAAATATCGTGTATGTATAGCAGTGGACGGTGTCAGTAGGGCAGAGAATGGTGTCAGTAGGGCAGTGGATGGTGTAATTCTTTTTTTATTGTTAATTTTTTACAATATTATTAAAAACATTTTTTAGGAGCCCCATTGGGGGGCTTTGCTGAAATATCAGGGTTCTAAACAGACCCCTGATGTCTCACTTTTGAGACAGAGAAGGGGACTGAGGACAGAGATTCCCCAGTCTGTTTCTTTGCAGCCTCAGCTACACTGGACAGGGAAATAATAGGAAGTGCTCTGTGCTGAGCGTCTTCCTGTTCATACACAAGCTGAAGCATAGTAAACACTGAGGTGGATTAACTGGAGCATGCAAAAACTGGTGCAGCTCTGCATATAAACCAATCAGCTTCCTGGCTTTACTGTCAAAGCCTAATTGAACAAGCTGAAGTCAGATGCTGATTGGCTACCATGCACAGCTGCACCAGATTTTGAGTGCTCCCGTTTTAGTAAATCTCCCCCACTGTTTACTATACTGGAGTGAGCTGGGGTTAGGGGCTGTTGGGGGGAGGGGGTGGTAGATTGGGGTGTTTGTCAAGGTATAGTCAGTTGGACTATGTTAGTCTAATGTCACTGTTGTGTATTATATTGTTTTTTGGACCCTATGTGGTCAATGAAGTGGGTTGGTGTTGTGCCAGCGCAACTTCAATGTGTTGTATGACCTGTATACACTGAATAAAATAAAAAAAACAGTTTACTATGCTTCAGTTATGAATGGACACAGGAGCGATTGGTACCGATCTGATCACTCACTATGCTCATTCAGGAAAGGTAGGGGCTGATAAATTACATATTTACCCACCCCTTCCTCCGCTCTCTATTCTGAAACATCCCCCGCAGCAGCCAGCGGGAGAGAAGAGTAGGAAAGCCGGCCTAGCTGTGCGCGGGGGGGTACTGGGGCCCTGGGCAGCAGGGGGAATCAGTGGCACACAGAGTGATTAGGGTGTGCCCAGGTACACCCAGTACACCCCGTGCATACACCTATAGAAGAGAGGGTGACAAGGGAGAAATGACAGCCAGATAGTATGAATAGGGAAGGGAGGAAAAAGAAGGGAGAGGGAAGGGGGGGGGGGAACAGGAAGATGAAGAATAGGAATAAAGGGAGAAGAGGAAGAAAAAAAGATGATCAAAATAAGGAGGAGGAGGGGAGAAGAGAGGGAAAAAGAGGAGGGAGAAGAGAATAAGAGGAAAAAGAAAAGAATAATTTGGAGAAGAAAGGGTGAAAAAGAAGAGAGTAAGAGGAGAAGGGAAGGACAAAGAGGAGAGGTGGACAAAGATGAGAGAAGAGAAAGCGAGGGAGGAGAAAAGAAGATGGAGAGGAGGGATGGAGAGGAAGAGAAGAGAAAAACAGGGAGATGGAGAGAAGGAGGAAGAGGAAAAAGAAGTGTGAGAGGAAAGAAGATAAATTGAAGAATGATAGGCCAGAGGGAGAAGAGGAGAGGAAGGAGAAAAGGTAAAGGAAACAAGGAGATGAGGAAAGAGAGAGAGAGGAGGGTGGGCTAGGGAGAATGGATAGGGAGAAGAATAGTAAAGAAGAGGAGATTAGGAATGAGAGGGAGAAAAGAAGGAAAAAAGAGGAGATGATGAATGAGAGGGAAAGGAGGAAGGAAAGGGGGAAGAATAGTAAAGAACAGGAGATGAGGAATGAGAGGGAGAAAAGGAGGAAAAAAGAGGAGATGAGGAATGAGAGGGAAAGGAGGAAGGAGATGGGGAAGAATAGTAAAGAAGAGGAGATGAGGAATGAGAGGGAGAAAAAGAGGAAAGAAGAGGAGATGAGGAATGAGAGGGAAAGGAGGAAGGAGATGGGGAAGAATAGTAATGAAGAGGAGATGAGGAATGAGAGGGAGAAAATTAGGAAAAAAGAGGAGATGAGGAATGAGAGGGAAAGGAGGAACGAGATGGGGAAGAATAGTAAAGAAGAGGAGATGATGAATGAGAGGGAGAAAGGGAGGAAAAAAGAGGAGATGAGGAATTAGAGGGAAAGGAGGAAGGAGATGGGGAAGAATAGTAAAGAAGAGGAGATGAGGAATGAGAGGGAGAAAGGGAGGAAAAAAGAGGAGATGAGGAATGAGAGGGAAAGGAGGAAGGAGATGGGGAAGAATAGTAAAGAAGAGGAGATGAGGAAAGAGAGGGAGAAAGGGAGGAAAAAAGAGGAGATGAGGAATGAGAGGGAAAGGAGGAAGGAGATGGGGAATAATAGTAAAGAAGAGGAGATGAGGAATGAGAGGGAGAAAAGAAGAGGAGATGAGGAATGAGAGGGAAAGGAGGAAGGAGATGGGGAAGAATAGTAAAGAAGAGGAGATGAGGAATGAGAGGGAGAAAAGGAGGAAAAAAGAGGAGATGAGGAATGAGAGGGAAAGGAGGAAGGAGATGGGGAAGAATAGTAAAGAAGAGGAGATGAGAAATGAGAGGGAGAAAAGGAGGAAAAAAGAGGAGATGAGGAATGAGAGGGAAAGGAGGAAGGAGATGGGGTAGAATAGTAAAGAAGAGGAGATGAGGAATGAGAGGGAAAGGAGGAAGGAGATGGGGAAGAATAGTAAAGAAGAGGAGATGAGGAATGAGAGGGAGAAAAGGAGGAAAAAGAGGTGATGAGGAATGAGAGGGAAAGGAGGAAGGAGATGGGGAAGAATAGTAAAGAAGAGGAGATGAGGAATGAGAGGGAGAAAAGAAGAGGAGATGAGGAATGAGAGGGAAAGGAGGAAGGAGATGGGGAAGAATAGTAAAGAAGAGGAGATGATGAATGAGAGGGAGAAAAGGAGGAAAAAAGAGGAGATGAGGAATGAGAGGGAAAGGAGGAAGGAGATGGGGAAGAATAGTAAAGAAGAGGAGATGAGGAATGAGAGGGAGAAAAGGAGGAAAAAAGAGGAGATGAGGAATGAGAGGGAAAGGAGGAAGGAGATGGGGAAGAATAGTAATGAAGAGGAGATGAGGAAAGAGAGGGAGAAAGGGAGGAAAAAAGAGGAGATGAGATATGAGAGGGAAAGGAGGAAGGAGATGGGGAAGAATAGTAAAGAAGAGGAGATGAGGAATGAGAGGGAGAAAGGGAGGAAAAAAGAGGAGATGAGATATGAGAGGGAAAGGAGGAAGGAGATGGGGAAGAATAGTAAAGAAGAGGAGATGAGGAATGAGAGGGAGAAAAGGAGGAAAAAAGAGGAGATGAGGAATGAGAGGGAAAGGAGGAAGGAGATGGGGAAGAATAGTAAAGAAGAGGAGATGAGGAAAGAGAGGGAGAAAGGGAGGAAAAAAGAGGAGATGAGGAATGAGAGGGAAAGGAGGAAGGAGATGGGGAACAATAGTAAAGAAGAGGAGATGAGGAATGAGAGGGAGAAAAGAAGAGGAGATGAGGAATGAGAGGGAGAAAAGGAGGAAAAAAAGAGGAGATGAGGAATGAGAGGGAAAGGAGGAAGGAGATGGGGTAGAATAGTAAAGAAGAGGAGATGAGGAATGAGAGGGAAAGGAGGAAGGAGATGGGGAAGAATAGTAAAGAAGAGGAGATGAGAAATGAGAGGGAGAAAAGGAGGAAAAAAAGAGGAGATGAGGAATGAGAGGGAAAGGAGGAAGGAGATGGGGTAGAATAGTAAAGAAGAGGAGATGAGGAATGAGAGGGAAAGGAGGAAGGAGATGGGGAAGAATAGTAAAGAAGAGGAGATGAGGAATGAGAGGGAGAAAAGGAGGAAAAAGAGGTGATGAGGAATGAGAGGGAAAGGAGGAAGGAGATGGGGAAGAATATTAAAGAAGAGGAGATGAGGAATGAGAGGGAGAAAAGGAGGAAAAAAGAGGAGATGAGGAATTAGAGGGAAAGGAGGAAGGAGATGGGGAAGAATAGTAAAGAAGAGGAGATGAGGAATGAGAGGGAGAAAAGAAGAGGAGATGAGGAATGAGAGGGAAAGGAGGAAGGAGATGGGGAAGAATAGTAAAGAAGAGGAGATGAGGAATGAGAGGGAGAAAAGGAGGAAAAAAGAGGAGATGAGGAATGAGAGGGAAAGGAGGAAGGAGATGGGGAAGAATAGTAAAGAAGAGGAGATGAGGAATGAGAGGGAGAAAAGGAGGAAAAAAGAGGAGATGAGGAATGAGAGGGAAAGGAGGAAGGAGATGGGGTAGAATAGTAAGGAAGAGGAGATGAGGAATGAGAGGGAAAGGAGGAAGGAGATGGGGAAGAATAGTAAAGAAGAGGAGATGAGGAATGAGAGGGAGAAAAGGAGGAAAAAGAGGTGATGAGGAATGAGAGGGAAAGGAGGAAGGAGATGGGGAAGAATATTAAAGAAGAGGAGATGAGGAATGAGAGGGAGAAAAGGAGGAAAAAAGAGGTGATGAGGAATGAGAGGGAAATGAGGAAGGAGATGGGGAAGAATATTAAAGAAGAGGAGATGAGGAATGAGAGGGAGAAAAGGAGGAAAAAAGAGGAGATGAGGAATTAGAGGGAAAGGAGGAAGGAGATGGGGAAGAGTAGTAAAGAAGAGGAGATGGGTAATAAGAGGGAGAAAAGGAGGAAAGATAAAGAGATGAGGAATGAGAGGGAAAGGAGGAAGGAAAGGAAGCAGCAGAGGAAAGAAAAGAAGAAGAAAGAGAAGAGGGGATACAGAGCATTGGAAGAGGAAAGAAGAAGAAGGAAAAGCAGAGGGAAGAAGATGAGATGGAGACATTGGAGAATTAGAGGGAAAGGAGAAGAGATGAAAGAGAGGTGAGAAGGAAATGAGGCAGAGCAGAGTACTGGATGTTTAGAGGATGAATATTATTAGAAAGAGGAAAGAAGAGTAGAAAAAGATGAGGAGGAAAGAGGAGAGGGAAAAGATAAGGGATGGAGAGGAGAGGTAGAAGAAGAGAAAAGGAGAAACGAGAGGGGAGAAAAAGAGAAGAGGGGATGCAGAGCAGTGGAAGAGGAGAGGAGAAAGAGGAGAAAAAAAGGAAAGGCAGAGGAAAGAAGAGATGGAGAATTAGAGGGAAAAGAGGAAGGAGAGGGAGAAGAAGAGGAGATGAACAAGGAAAGGTGAAGGAGGGCAAAGTACCGGCAGAGGAGAGGAGAAATATTAGGAAGAGGAAAGGTGAGTAGAAGAAGATGAGCAGGAGGAGAGAGGAGAGGGAGAAGATAAGGAAGGAAGGAAGGGAGAGGAGAGGGAAAAGATAAGTAAGGGAGAGGAGAGGGAAAAGATAAGTAGGGGGAGAGGAGAGGGAAAAGATAAGTAGGGGAGAGGAGAGGGAAAAGATAAGGAAGAGAGAGGGAAAAGGTAAGTAGGGGAGAGGGAAAAGATAAGTAAGGGAGAGGAGAGGGAAAAGATAAGGAAGAGAGAGGGAAAAGATAAGCAAGGGAGAGGAGAGGGAAAAGATAAGGAAGAGAGAGGGAAAAGATAAGTAAGGGAGAGGAGAGGGAAAAGATAAGTAAGGGAGAGGAGAGGGAAAAGATAAGTAGGGGAGAGGAGAGGGAAAAGATAAGGAAGATAGAGGGAAAAGATAAGTAGGGGAGAGGAGAGGGAAAAGATAAGGAAAAGAGAGGGAAAAGATAAGTAAGGGAGAGGAGAGGAAAAAGATAAGCAAGGGAGAGGAGAGGGTAAAGATAAGGAAGAGAGAGGGAAAAGATAAGGAAGGGAGAGGGAAAAGAAGAGGAGATGAACAAGGAGAGGTGAGGGAGGGCAAAGAGCCGGCAGAGGAGAGGGGGAATATTAGGAAGAGGAAAGGTGAGTAGAAGAAGATGAGCAGGAGGAGAGAGGAGAGGGAGAAGATAAGGAAGGAAGGGAGAGGAGAGGGAAAAGATAAGTAAGGGAGAGGAGAGGGAAAAGATAAGGAAGAGAGAGGAGAGGGAAAAGATAAGGAAGAGAGAGGGAAAAGATAAGCAAGGGAGAGGAGAGGGAAAAGATAAGGAAGGGAGAGGGAAAAGATAAGTAAGGGAGAGGAGAGGGAAATGATAAGGAAGAGAGAGGGAAAAGATAAGGAAGGGAGAGGGAAAAGATAAGTAAGGGAGAGGAGAGGGAAAAGATAAGTAAGGGAGAGGAGAGGGAAAAGATAAGGAAGATAGAGGGAAAAGATAAGTAAGGGAGAAGAGAGGGAAAAGATAAGGAAGAGAGAGGGAAAAGATAAGTAAGGGAGAGGTGAGGGAAAAGATAAGGAAGGGAGAGGGAAAAGATAAGTAAGGGAGAGGAGAGTGAAAAGATAAGGAAGGGAGAGGAGAAAAAGAGAAGAGGAAAAGCAGGGTAGTGTAAAATAAGAGGAGGAAGATGAGGAAACAGAGAGGAAAAGAAAGAGGAAATGAAGAGGAAGAGAGGAGAAAGAAAAGAGGAAGAGTAATGGAAGAGGTGAAAAGAAGATGAGGAAAAAGGGAGAAAGCGAAGAGGGAGAGGAAAGGATGAGGGGGAGGAGGACGAGAAAAAAATAGGTGGAAGAGGAAGGGGAGGAGAGGGATAATAAGAAGAGACTAGAATTTGCTGGGTAGCTCACTCAGCATCTCTCAGTCAGCCTCATGGCAGGTGAATGCACAGTCTCACACACAAAGGATTGTGCACCATGTGACTGGTTATATGAAGGATGGGGATGGTGAATGTGTCGCACACACAGGATTGTGCACCATATGGCTGGTGATATGAAGGATGGGGATGGTGAATGTGTCGCACACACAGGATTGTGCACCATATGGCTGGTGATATGAAGGATGGGGATGGTGAATGTGTCGCACACACAGGATTGTGCACCATGTGACTGGTGATATGAAGGATGGGGATGGTGAATGTGTCGCGCACACACAAAGGATTGTGCACCATATGACTGGTGATATGAAGGATGGGGATGGTGAATGTGTCGCACACACAGGATTGTGCACCATGTGACTGGTGATATGAAGGAAGAGGATGGTGAATGTGTCGCACACACAGGATTGTGCACCATATGACTGGTGATATGAAGGATGGGGATGGTGAATGTGTCGCACACACAAAGGATTGTGCACCATGTGACTGGTGATATGAAGGATGGGGATGGTGAATGTGTCGCACACACAAAGGATTGTGCACCATGTGACTGGTGATATGAAGGATGAGGATGCTGAATGTGTCGCACACACAGGATTGTGCACCATGTGACTGGTGATATGAAGGATGAGGATGGTGAATGTGTCGCACACACAAAGGATTGTGCACCGCGTGACTGGTGATTAGGGATGAGCTCGGTGTTCGAGTCGAACATAGGTTCGACTCGAACATCGGCTGTTCGCACGTTCGGCGAACAACGAACGATTTGGGCCGTTCGCGCCAAATTCGAGTGACGCGAACGGCCCACAATACACTGCGCCATCGCAGTGTAATCCCGGCGCTGTGATTGGCCAAGCATGCACTGTGACCCTGCATGCTTGGCCAATCACAGCGCCGGCAGCGAGGAGAGCAATGATTGGCCACAGGCAGGATGCCTGTGGCCAATTATAGCTGAGGGGGTTTAGTACACGCCCCACACTATAAAAGGCCGCCAGCGCGGCGGCCTCGTGTAGTGTGTTCCGGAGCAGGGAAAGTGAAGGATAGGCAGGGACAGTGTCAAATCTTGTCAAATCTATTCTTTGCTAAACCTTGTGTGTAGGGACAGAGAAGGATAGGCAGGGAGAGTGTCAGTGTCATATACTTTGATAAACCTTGTGTGTAGGGACAGAGAAGGATAGGCAGGGAGAGTGTCAGTGTCATATTCTTTGCTAAACCTTGTGTGTAGGGACAGAGAAGGATAGGCAGGGAGAGTGTCAGTGTCATATACTTTGATAAACCTTGTGTGCAGGGAGAGAGAAGGATAGGCAGGGAGAGTGTCAGTGTCATATACTTTGATAAACCTTGTGTGCAGGGAGAGAGAAGGATAGACAGGGGACAGTGTCAGTGTCATTGTTGCTAAGCCTCCTGCACATTATACACCTGAAGTTAGCCCGTATTGCTGCTTTTTCCTGGTGTGTTACACCAACAGGATTTTGCGGCACTTACAGCGGGCGGAGTGTACCTCCTGACCATATTACACCTTAACTTAGCCTGTATTGCTGCTTTTTCCTGGTGTGTTACACAAACAGGATTTTGCGGCACTTACAGCGGGCGGAGTGTGCCTCCTGACCATATTACACCTGAACTTAGCCTGTATTGCTGCTTTTTCCTGGTGTGTTACACCAACAGGATTTTGCGGCACTTACAGCGGGCGGAGTGTACCTCCTGACCATATTACACCTTAACTTAGCCTGTATTGCTGCTTTTTCCTGGTGTGTTACACAAACAGGATTTTGCGGCACTTACAGCGGGCGGAGTGTGCCTCCTGACCACATTACACCTTAACTTAGCCTGTATTGCTGCTTTTTCCTGGTGTGTTACACAAACAGGATTTTGCGGCACTTACAGCGGGCGGAGTGTGCCTCCTGACCATATTACACCTTAACTTAGCCTGTATTGCTGCTTTTTCCTGGTGTGTTACACCAACAGGATTTTGCGGCACTTACAGCGGGCGGAGTGTACCTCCTGACCATATTACACCTTAACTTAGCCTGTATTGCTGCTTTTCCCATTTCCCTGCAGGCCATTAGAATGTCTGGAAGGCAAACAAGGAGAGGCAGACAGTCAGGAGCCAAAAAAAGAGGGCAAGCAGGCTCTGTGTCTAGAGACAACAGTGCTGGTCGTGGACGCGGTGCATCGCCATCAGCACGTGGCCATGGGACACGCTTGTCCTTCTTTTCGGCAGCTGGACGTGTTGAGCCGCATCATGCCGAAGACTTGGTAGAGTGGATGACCAAGCCCTCCTCATCCTCCTCATCCTCTCTCACCCAGGCTCAGGGTACTGGCAAAGCAGCTGCCAAAGCGTCCTCTTCCCTGGTATCAATGTCATCATCAGTCACTCCTTCCCTAGACCAACCATGTCCTCCTGAGGAGTCCCCCGAACTGTTTGAGCACAGTGTTGGGTACATGCTCCAGGAGGATGCCCAGCGTTTCGAAGGGTCTGATGATGATACCCAGCTAGAGGAAGGCAGTAGCGTGAGAGCAGAGAGAGGGAATGCTCAAGAAGGACACCAATCTGGCAGTCATGTTCCAGCAGCTGCAGCATACTGCCAGATTGGCTCCAGTGATGAGGAGGGAGGGGATGATGAGGTCACTGACTCCACGTGGGTGCCTAATAGGAGAGAGGAGGAGGAGGAGGAGGAGGATGAGGAGGAGGCACATCTCCAACGAGGCAGGATGCCCTCGGGGGGCCAGCGTAAGGGCAGCACACCGACGGAATCACACCGCAGAGCTCCGCCTGTGCAGGGCGCTGCCTCTGCCCGTTATTCAAAAAGTTCTTTGGTGTGGGCCTTTTTTGAGTCGAGTGCATCAGATCGCACAGCTGCTGTTTGCAACAAATGTCTCAAGCGTATATCGCGTGGCCAAAACATCACCCGCTTGGGCACCACATGCTTGACCAGACATATGTTGACCTGCCATGCAGCTCGTTGGCAAGCCTACCTTAAAGACCCACACCAAAGAACAAAGCTGACCTCTTCTTGCACCGCATCAGCTGGGATCTCCAACCCCACTATACCTTCAGTCCTCTCTGAAACCTGTACTGAGAGGAATGAAGGTGTAGAATTAGGTGTGTCACAGCCAAGTACTTGCGGGCACTCTGCTAGCAGTACACCAACGTCCGATTCTAGCAGGCAAATTTTCCTGCCCCAGCTGCTGGACCGTCGAAAGAAGTTCACTCCCAGCCATCCACATGCCCAGCGGTTGAATGCTAGCTTGGCTAAATTGCTAGCGCTTCAACTGCTGCCTTTTCAGTTGGTAGACTCGGCCCCCTTCCGTGAGTTTGTGCAATGTGCGGTTCCTCAGTGGCAGGTTCCCAAACGCCACTTTTTCTCACGGAAGGCGATTCTGGCTCTCTACCGGCATGTGGAAGGCAATGTCTTGGCCTCGCTGGACAGGGCAGTTAGCGGTAAGGTGCATATTACCGCTGACTCATGGTCCAGCAGGCATGGACAGGGACGTTACCTTTCTTTCACGGCCCATTGGGTCACTCTTTTGGCAGCTGGGAAGGATGCAGGACAAGGTGCAGTAGTGTTGGAGGTTGTTCCACCGCCACGCCTCCAAAATGCTACTACTGGTTGTGACACACCTCTGTCCTCCACCCCCTCCTCTTCTTCTACCTCCGTGGCCTCTTCCTGTGCTTTGTCCTCGGAACCAGCGGTGCTCCGTAGGCGTTCAAGGGGCTATGCAAGTACGCAGGCAAAAAGATGCCATGCCGTGCTTGCGCTGGTGTGTTTGGGGGACAGGAGCCACACTGGGGCAGAGGTTCTGTCTGCTCTGCAGGGGCAGGCCGAGAGGTGGTTGACGCCATGCCAGCTTAAGCCAGGAATGGTAGTTTGCGACAATGGCACCAACCTCTTCTCCACTCTCCGACAGGGACAACTGACCCATGTGCCCTGTGTGGCTCACGTCCTTAACCTGGTGGTGCAGCGGTTCTTGGGCAGGTACCCGGGCTTACAGGATGTCCTGAGGCAGGCCAGGAAAGTCTGTGTGCATTTCCCCAGATCTTATAATGCCAGTGCTCACCTGGCTGAGCTGCAAAAGGAGTTGAACCTGCCCAAGAACCGCCTTATATGTGACATGCCCACCAGGTGGAACTCAACGTTGGCCATGCTGCAGCGGCTGCACATGCAGCAGAGGGCCATTAATGAGTACCTGTGCGACTACGGCACCAGGACAGGGTCAGGGGAGCTCGGGTTTTTTTCACCACGCCAGTGGGGCATGATCAGGGATGCATGCACTGTCCTGGCACCATTTGAGGAGGCCACGAGGATGGTGAGCAGTGACAGTGCATGCATCAGTGACACTGTACCTCTTGTCCACCTGTTGGAACATACGCTGCGTGGAATAATGGACAGGGCACTTGAGGCAGAAGAGGCAGGAAGAGGAGGACTTCCTTGCCTCTCAAGGCCCCCTTTACCCAGACAGTGTTCCTTCTGTCCCACCCATCGCACAGGAAGAAGAGGAGGAGGAGGAGGATTGTGTCAGCATGGAGGTGGAGCCTGGCACTCAGCATCATCAGCAGCAGTCTTTTAGGGATGATTTACAGTCCCAAGAAACCAGTGGACTTGTACGTGGCTGGGAGGAGGTGGCTGCGGATCATGTCGTCCTTAGTGACCCAGAGGACTCCGGACTGAATGCCTCAGCTAACCTACACTGCATGGCCTCCCTGATCCTGCAAAGTCTGCGGAAGGATCCTCGTATTCTTCGGATCAAGGAGAGGGATCATTACTGGCTGGCCACTCTCCTTGATCCACGGTACAAGGGTAAGGTTGCGGACCTTATCTTACCGTCGCAGAGGGAGCAGAGGATGAGACAACTCCGGGAGGCCTTGCAGAAAGGTCTGTGCAACACGTTCCCAGAGACTGGGAGGTTACAAACTCCTGGTCCTGGACAACGAGTTGCTGAGGCTTCGGTCAGTCAAAGAAGGAGCGGTGGGGAAGGTGGCCGTCTGACCGATGCGTTCAGACAATTCTTTAGTCCGCAGCCCCAAGGTATGATCGGTTCCAGCAACCAT
Organism: Rana muscosa; assembly: GCA_029206835.1. NCBI lineage: Eukaryota > Metazoa > Chordata > Amphibia > Anura > Ranidae > Rana > Rana muscosa. Next base: position 338,859,331 of record CM055119.1, read on the forward strand.
CGCCAGCGTCTGATATACATGGTGCAGGAATACCTAGGGGCAAGGTTAGACTTGGACACCTTCCCCACCGAAAATCCTCTGGCTTACTGGGTCTTGAGGATGGATCACTGGCCAGAGCTTGCACAGTATGCAATTGAGCTACTGGCCTGTCCTGCATCCAGCGTTCTTTCAGAACGCACATTCAGTGCTGCTGGAGGATTTGTCACGGATCACAGGGTGCGCCTGTCCACCGACTCTGTTGATCGACTGACCTTCATAAAGATGAACCAGTCTTGGATCACCACCAGCTACCAAACACCTGAAGCTGATATAACAGACTAATTTATTTTCAAATGTCACATCCCTTCAAGACTGATGCTGATGCTGAGAGACTGTCCTGTTATGTTGACTGACTATCCTCCTCCTCCTCAATGATCCGATTGACGATGATAGCTTGGAAGAACATTTTTGTTTCTGGGTGCCGCCACCAGTGGCTAAGGCCCAATTTTTCAGCCCCTGTTTAACAGGGGTGTGTTATTACAATTTTTTATGCAATGCTTTGCAGCAGGGCTCATTCCTGCACTCCAACTAGAGTATCTGGGAGTGGTTGCAGTGTCGTGGCACCAGCACCAGTGGCTAAGACCCAATTTTTCAGCCCCTGTTTAACAGGGGCGTGTAATTACAATTTTTGATGCAATACTTTGCAACAGGGCTCATTGCTGTGCTCCAAGTACAGTATCTGTGAGGGATTGCAGTGTTGTGACACCAGTGCCTAAGGCTCAATTTTTCTGCCCCTGTTTAACAGGGGCATGTAATTACAATTCTTGATCTAATAATTCACAGCAGGGCCCATTCCTGCGCCCACCAAGACTAACTGTGAGGCCTTACAGTGTTGTGTCAACACCACCACCACCACCACCACCACCAAAGGCCCAATTTTTCAGCCCCTGTTCAACAGGGGCATGCAATTACAATTCTTGATCTAATAATTCACAGCAGGGCCCATTCATGAGCCCACCAAGAGTAACTGTGAGGGCTCACAGTGTTGTGGCAACACCAACATGTAAGGGGCAAATTTCAGCTGAGTATATACGGCAGGCCCCTACTTTCAAACATCCAACTTACAAACGACTCCTCCTTGCAAACGGAAGGATACAACAGGAAGTGAGAGGAAATCTATCCCTAGGAAGGCAAATTCACTCCTGTAAGAGTTAATATGGGAAAAAAAGTGTCTCCTCTACACTGATTCTTTATCACCAATTCTTGTTTCAATAAAAACCCCAAATTTTCAAAAAACATTTGTCATTAGGACGGAAAGTGAGGTGAACTGTTCTGAACAGGTGCACACTGCACAGACAGCAAAACAAATGTTACAGGGGTGATAACCCTTCCCTATGTTTTCCAAAAAGTTTAAAAATAGATTTTTGGGCTGGAGCTACACTCAAACAATGTACCTGTTCAAAATTACAAACAGATTCTACATAAGAACAAACCTACAGTCCCTGTCTTGTATGCACCGCCTGTATACGGCTGTTCAGAGTATATAGGGCCTTTTTTATTTTGTGTGCGGGGTTCCCCTTAATATCCATACAAGACCCAAAGGGGCTGGTAATGGGCTGGGGTAGGGGGGGGGGGGGGTGATGGGGTAGCTATGCCATTTTTCTTAAAGATTTTCATCCATATTACCGGGACCAGACATTACATTAAAGCCGCAAGCAGTTTTAAATGGCTTTTTTTTCCTTTAGAAGTGTCATTTTGTGCAGGGACAGTTCTAAACACGGGAAACACGTGGCACTTCACAGGCATACTTTAGACACCCCCCAGGTACGATATTTAAAGGAATATTTGACTTTTTTTTTTCACTTTATGCATCATTAAAATGACTGCTCCCGAAAAACGACCGTTTTTAAAACTTCTTTTTGCATTGATACATGTCCCCTGGTGCAGAACCCGGGTTCCCAAACCCTTTTTAGGACAATAACATGCATAATAGTCGTTATAATTAGCACTTTAGATTTCGAACGTTCGCATCCATTGTATTTAATAGGGTTCTAATGTTCGTACGAACGTTTGGTCCGTTCGCGGGTTTTGGTGCGAACCGAACCCGGGGGTGTTCGGCTCATCACTACTGGTGATATGAAGGATGGGGATGGTGAATGTGTCGCACACACAAAGGTTTGTGCACCATGTGACTGGTGATATGAAGGATGAGGATGGTGAATGTGTCGCGCACACACAGGATTGTGCACCATGTGACTGGTGATATGAAGGATGGGGATGGTGAATGTGTCGCACACACAGGATTGTGCACCATATGACTGGTGATATGAAGGATGGGGATGGTGAATGTGTCGCACACACAGGATTGTGCACCATGTGACTGGTGATATGAAGGATGAGGATGGTGAATGTGTCGCGCACACACAGGATTGTGCACCATGTGACTGGTGATATGAAGGATGAGGATGGTGAATGTGTCGCGCACACACAGGATTGTGCACCATGTGACTGGTGATATGAAGGATGAGGATGGTGAATGTGTCGCACACACAGGATTGTGCACCATGTGACTGGTGATATGAAGGATGAGGATGGTGAATGTGTCGCGCACACACAGGATTGTGCACCATGTGACTGGTGATATGAAGGATGGGGATGGTGAATGTGTCGCACACACAGGATTGTGCACCATATGACTGGTGATATGAAGGATGGGGATGGTGAATGTGTCGCACACACAGGATTGTGCACCATGTGACTGGTGATATGAAGGATGAGGATGGTGAATGTGTCGCGCACACACAGGATTGTGCACCATGTGACTGGTGATATGAAGGATGAGGATGGTGAATGTGTCGCGCACACACAGGATTGTGCACCATGTGACTGGTGATATGAAGGATGGGGATGGTGAATGTGTCGCACACACAGGATTGTGCACCATATGACTGGTGATATGAAGGATGAGGATGGTGAATGTGTCACACACACAGGATTGTGCACCATGTGACTGGTGATATGAAGGATGAGGATGGTGAATGTGTCGCACACACAAAGGATTGTGCACCATGTGACTGGTGATATGAAGGATGAGGATGGTGAATGTGTCACACACAGGATTGTGCACCATGTGACTGGTGATATGAAGGATGAGGATGGTGAATGTGTCACACACAGGATAGTGCACCATGTGACTGGTGATATGAAGGATGGGGGTGGTGAATGTGTCGCACACACAAAGGATTGTGCACCATATGACTGGTGATATGAAGGATGAGGATGGTGAATGTGTCGCACACACAAAGGATTGTGCACCATGTGACTGGTGATATGAAGGATGAGGATGGTGAATGTGTCGCACACACAGGATTGTGCACCATGTGACTGGTGATATGAAGGATGAGGATAGTGAATGTGTCACACACAGGATTGTGCACCATGTGACTGGTGATATGAAGGATGGGGGTGGTGAATGTGTCGCACACACAAAGGATTGTGCACCATATGACTGGTGATATGAAGGATGGGGATGGTGAATGTGTCGCACACACAAAGGATTGTGCACCATATGACTGGTGATATGAAGGATGAGGATGGTGAATGTGTCGCACACACAGGATTGTGCACCATATGACTGGTGATATGAAGGATGAGGATGGTGAATGTGTCACACACAGGATTGTGCACCATATGACTGGTGATATGAAGGATGAGGATGGTGAATGTGTCGCACACACACAGGATTGTGCACCATGTGACTGGTGATATGAATGATGGGGGTGGTGAATGTGTCGCACACACAAAGGATTGTGCACCATATGACTGGTGATATGAAGGATGGGGATGGTGAATGTGTCGCACACACAGGATTGTGCACCATATGACTGGTGATATGAAGGATGAGGATGGTGAATGTGTCACACACAGGATTGTGCACCATGTGACTGGTGATATGAAGGATGGGGGTGGTGAATGTGTCGCACACACAAAGGATTGTGCACCATATGACTGGTGATATGAAGGATGGGGATGGTGAATGTGTCGCACACACAGGATTGTGCACCATATGACTGGTGATATGAAGGATGAGGATGGTGAATGTGTTGCACACAGGATTGTGCACCATGTGACTGGTGATATGAAGGATGAGGATGGTGAATGTGTCACACACAGGATTGTGCACCATGTGACTGGTGATATGAAGGATGGGAATGGTGAATGTGTCACACACAGGATTGTGCACCATGTGACTGGTGATATGAAGGATGAGGATGGTGAATGTGTCACACACAGGATTGTGCACCATGTGACTGGTGATATGAAGGATGGGGATGGTGAATGTGTCGCACACACAAAGGATTGTGCACCATATGACTGGTGATATGAAGGATGAGGATGGTGAATGTGTCGCACACAAAGGATTGTGCACCATGTGACTGGTGATATGAAGGATGAGGATGGTGAATGTGTCGCACACACAGGATTGTGCACCATATGACTGGTGATATGAAGGATGAGGATGGTGAATGTGTCGCACACACAAAGGATTGTGCACCATGTGACTGGTGATATGAAGGATGGGGATGGTGAATGTGTCGCACACACAAAGGATTGTGCACCATGTGACTGGTGATATGAAGGATGAGGGTGGTGAATGTGTCACACACAGGATTGTGCACCATGTGACTGGTGATATGAAGGATGAGGATGGTGAATGTGTCGCACACACACAGGATTGTGCACCATGTGACTGGTGATATGAAGGATGAGGATGGTGAATGTGTCGCACACACAGGATTGTGCACCATGTGACTGGTGATATGAAGGATGAGGATGGTGAATGTGTCACACACAGGATTGTGCACCATGTGACTGGTGATATGAAGGATGAGGATGGTGAATGTGTCGCACACACAGGATTGTGCACCATGTGACTGGTGATATGAAGGATGAGGATGGTGAATGTGCCACACAAAGGATTGTGCACCATGTGACTGGTGATATGAAGGATGAGGATGGTGAATGTGTCACACACACAAAGGATTGTGCACCATGTGACTGGTGATATGAAGGATGAGGATGGTGAATGTGTAGCACACACAGGATTGTGCACCATGTGACTGGTGATATGAAGGATGAGGATGGTGAATGTGTCGCACACACAGGATTGTGCACCATGTGACTGGTGATATGAAGGATGAGGACGGTGAATGTGTCGCACACACAAAGGATTGTGCACCATATGACTGGTGATATGAAGGATGGGGATGGTGAATGTGTCGCACACACAAAGGATTGTGCACCATATGACTGGTGATATGAAGGATGAGGATGGTGAATGTGTTGCACACACAGGATTGTGCACCATATGACTGGTGATATGAAGGATGAGGATGGTGAATGTGTCACACACAGGATTGTGCACCATATGACTGGTGATATGAAGGATGAGGATGGTGAATGTGTCGCACACACAGGATTGTGCACCATATGACTGGTGATATGAAGGATGAGGATGGTGAATGTGTCACACACAGGATTGTGCACCATGTGACTGGTGATATGAAGGATGGGGATGGTGAATGTGTCGCACACACAGGATTGTGCACCATATGACTGGTGATATGAAGGATGAGGATGGTGAATGTGTCACACACAGGATTGTGCACCATGTGACTGGTGATATGAAGGATGAGGATGGTGAATGTGTCGCACACACAGGATTGTGCACCATATGACTGGTGATATGAAGGATGAGGATGGTGAATGTGTTGCACACAGGATTGTGCACCATGTGACTGGTGATATGAAGGATGAGGATGGTGAATGTGTCACACACAGGATTGTGCACCATGTGACTGGTGATATGAAGGATGAGGATGGTAAATGTGTCACACACAGGATTGTGCACCATGTGACTGGTGATATGAAGGATGGGGATGGTGAATGTGTCGCACACACAGGATTGTGCACCATATGACTGGTGATATGAAGGATGAGGATGGTGAATGTGTCGCACACACAAAGGATTGTGCACCATGTGACTGGTGATATGAAGGATGAGGATGGTGAATGTGTCGCACACACAAAGGATTGTGCACCATGTGACTGGTGATATGAAGGATGGGGATGGTGAATGTGTCGCACACACAAAGGATTGTGCACCATGTGACTGGTGATATGAAGGATGAGGATGGTGAATGTGTCGCACACACAAAGGATTGTGCACCATATGACTGGTGATATGAAGGATGAGGATGGTGAATGTGTCACACACAGGATTGTGCACCATGTGACTGGTGATATGAAGGATGAGGATGGTGAATGTGTCGCACACACACAGGATTGTGCACCATGTGACTGGTGATATGAAGGATGAGGATGGTGAATGTGTCGCACACACAGGATTGTGCACCATGTGACTGGTGATATGAAGGATGAGGATGGTGAATGTGTCGCACACACAGGATTGTGCACCATGTGACTGGTGATATGAAGGATGAGGATGGTGAATGTGCCACACAAAGGATTGTGCACCATGTGACTGGTGATATGAAGGATGAGGATGGTGAATGTGTCACACACACAAAGGATTGTGCACCATGTGACTGGTGATATGAAGGATGAGGATGGTGAATGTGTCGCACACACAGGATTGTGCACCATGTGACTGGTGATATGAAGGATGAGGATGGTGAATGTGTCGCACACACAGGATTGTGCACCATGTGACTGGTGATATGAAGGATGAGGATGGTGAATGTGTCGCACACACAGGATTGTGCACCATGTGACTGGTGATATGAAGGATGAGGATGGTGAATGTGTCAGGATTGTGCACCATGTGACTGGTGATATGAAGGATGAGGATGGTGAATGTGTTGCACACACAGGATTGTGCACCATGTGACTGGTGATATGAAGGATGAGGATGGTGAATGTGTCACACACAGGATTGTGCACCATATGACTGGTGATATGAAGGAAGAGGATGGTGAATGTGTCGCGCACACACAGGATTGTTCACCATGTGACTGGTGATATGAAGGATGAGGATGGTAATTGTGTCGCACACACAGGATTGTGCACCATATGACTGGTGATATGAAGGATGGGGATGGTGAATGTGTCGCACACACAAAGGATTGTGCACCATGTGACTGGTGATATGAAGGATGAGGATGGTGAATGTGTCACACACAGGATTGTGCACCATGTGACTGGTGATATGAAGGATGAGGATGGTGAATGTGTCGCACACACAAAGGATTGTGCACCATGTGACTGGTGATATGAAGGATGAGGATGGTGAATGTGTCACACACAGGATTGTGCACCATGTGACTGGTGATATGAAGGATGAGGATGGTGAATGTGTTGCACACACAGGATTGTGCACCATGTGACTGGTGATATGAAGGATGAGGATGGTGAATGTGTCGCACACACAGGATTGTGCACCATGTGACTGGTGATATGAAGGATGAGGATGGTGAATGTGTCACACACACAGGATTGTGCACCATGTGACTGGTGATATGAAGGATGAGGATGGTGAATGTGTCGCACACACAGGATTGTGCACCATGTGACTGGTGATATGAAGGATGAGGATGGTGAATGTGTCACACACAGGATTGTGCACCATGTGACTGGTGATATGAAGGATGAGGATGGTGAATGTGTCGCACACACAGGATTGTGCACCATGTGACTGGTGATATGAAGGGTGAGGATGGTGAATGTGCCACACAAAGGATTGTGCACCATGTGACTGGTGATATGAAGGATGAGGATGGTGAATGTGTCGCACACACAGGATTGTGCACCATGTGACTGGTGATATGAAGGATGAGGATGGTGAATGTGTCGCACACACAGGATTGTGCACCATGTGACTGGTGATATGAAGGATGAGGATGGTGAATGTGTCGCACACACAAAGGATTGTGCACCATGTGACTGGTGATATGAAGGATGGGGATGGTGAATGTGTCGCACACAGGATTGTGCACCATGTGACTGGTGATATGAAGGATGAGGATGGTGAATGTGTCGCACACACAAAGGATTGTGCACCATGTGACTGGTGATATGAAGGATGAGGATGGTGAATGTGTCGCACACACAAAGGATTGTGCACCATGTGACTGGTGATATGAAGGATGAGGATGGTGAATGTGTCGCACACAGGATTGTGCACCATATGACTGGTGATATGAAGGATGAGGATGGTGAATGTGTCGCACACACAAAGGATTGTGCACCATGTGACTGGTGATATGAAGGATGGGGATGGTGAATGTGTCGCACACAGGATTGTGCACCATGTGACTGGTGATATGAAGGATGAGGATGGTGAATGTGTCGCACACACAAAGGATTGTGCACCATGTGACTGGTGATATGAAGGATGAGGATGGTGAATGTGTCGCACACAGGATTGTGCACCATATGACTGGTGATATGAAGGATGAGGATGGTGAATGTGTCGCACACAGGATTGTGCACCATATGACTGGTGATATGAAGGATGAGGATGGTGAATGTGTCGCACACAGGATTGTGCACCATATGACTGGTGATATGAAGGATGAGGATGGTGAATGTGTCGCACACAGGATTGTGCACCATGTGACTGGTGATATGAAGGATGAGGATGGTGAATGTGTCACACACAGGATTGTGCACCATGTGACTGGTGATATGAAGGATGAGGATGGTGAATGTGTCGCACACACAAAGGATTGTGCACCATGTGACTGGTGATATGAAGGATGAGGATGGTGAATGTGTCGCACACACAGGATTGTGCACCATGTGACTGGTGATATGAAGGATGAGGATGGTGAATGTGTCGCACACACACAGGATTGTGCACCATGTGACTGGTGATATGAAGGATGAGGATGGTGAATGTGTCGCACACACAGGATTGTGCACCATATGACTGGTGATATGAAGGATGAGGATGGTGAATGTGTCGCACACACAAAGGATTGTGCACCATGTGACTGGTGATATGAAGGATGAGGATGGTGAATGTGCCACACAAAGGATTGTGCACCATGTGACTGGTGATATGAAGGATGAGGATGGTGAATGTGTCGCACACACAGGATTGTGCACCATGTGACTGGTGATATGAAGGATGGGGATGGTGAATGTGTCGCACACACAAAGGATTGTGCACCATGTGACTGGTGATATGAAGGATGAGGATGGTGAATGTGTCGCACACACAGGATTGTGCACCATATGACTGGTGATATGAAGGATGAGGATGGTGAATGTGTCGCACACACAAAGGATTGTGCACCATGTGACTGGTGATATGAAGGATGAGGATGGTGAATGTGTCGCACACACAGGATTGTGCACCATGTGACTGGTGATATGAAGGATGGGGATGGTGAATGTGTCGCACACACAGGATTGTGCACCATATGACTGGTGATATGAAGGATGAGGATGGTGAATGTGTCGCACACACAGGATTGTGCACCATGTGACTGGTGATATGAAGGATGAGGATGGTGAATGTGTCGCACACACAAAGGATTGTGCACCATGTGACTGGTGATATGAAGGATGGGGATGGTGAATGTGTCGCACACACAAAGGATTGTGCACCATGTGACTGGTGATATGAAGGATGAGGATGGTGAATGTGTTGCACACACAGGATTGTGCACCATATGACTGGTGATATGAAGGATGAGGATGGTGAATGTGTCACACACAGGATTGTGCACCATATGACTGGTGATATGAAGGATGGGAATGGTGAATGTGTCACACACAGGATTGTGCACCATATGACTGGTGATATGAAGGATGAGGATGGTGAATGTGTCGCACTCACAAAGGATTGTGCACCATGTGACTGGTGATATGAAGGATGAGGATGGTGAATGTGTCGCACACACAGGATTGTGCACCATGTGACTGGTGATATGAAGGATGAGGATGGTGAATGTGTCACACACAGGATTGTGCACCATATGACTGGTGATATGAAGGATGGGGATGGTGAATGTGTCGCACACACAAAGGATTGTGTACCATGTGACTGGTGATATGAAGGATGAGGATGGTGAATGTGTCGCACACACAGGATTGTGCACCATATGACTGGTGATATGAAGGATGAGGATGGTGAATGTGTCGCACACACAGGATTGTGCACCATGTGACTGGTGATATGAAGGATGAGGACGGTGAATGTGTCGCACACACAAAGGATTGTGCACCATGTGACTGGTGATATGAAGGATGAGGATGGTGAATGTGTCACACACAGGATTGTGCACCATGTGACTGGTGATATGAAGGATGGGGATGGTGAATGTGTCGCACACACAAAGGATTGTGTACCATGTGACTGGTGATATGAAGGATGAGGATGGTGAATGTGTCGCACACACAGGATTGTGCACCATATGACTGGTGATATGAAGGATGAGGATGGTGAATGTGTCGCACACACAAAGGATTGTGCACCATGTGACTGGTGATATGAAGGATGAGGATGGTGAATGTGTCGCACACACAGGATTGTGCACCATGTGACTGGTGATATGAAGGATGAGGATGGTGAATGTGTCGCACACACAGGATTGTGCACCATATGACTGGTGATATGAAGGATGAGGATGGTGAATGTGTCGCACACACAGGATTGTGCACCATGTGACTGGTGATATGAAGGATGAGGACGGTGAATGTGTCGCACACAAAAAGGATTGTGCACCATGTGACTGGTGATATGAAGGATGAGGATGGTGAATGTGTCGCACACACAGGATTGTGCACCATGTGACTGGTGATATGAAGGATGGGGATGGTGAATGTGTCGCACACACAAAGGATTGTGCACCATGTGACTGGTGATATGAAGGATGGGGATGGTGAATGTGTCGCACACACAAAGGATTGTGCACCATGTGACTGGTGATATGAAGGATGAGGATGGTGAATGTGTTGCACACACAGGATTGTGCACCATATGACTGGTGATATGAAGGATGAGGATGGTGAATGTGTCACACACAGGATTGTGCACCATATGACTGGTGATATGAAGGATGGGAATGGTGAATGTGTCACACACAGGATTGTGCACCATGTGACTGGTGATATGAAGGATGAGGATGGTGAATGTGTCGCACACACAAAGGATTGTGCACCATGTGACTGGTGATATGAAGGATGAGGATGGTGAATGTGTCGCACACACAAAGGATTGTGTACCATGTGACTGGTGATATGAAGGATGAGGATGGTGAATGTGTCGCACACACAGGATTGTGCACCATATGACTGGTGATATGAAGGATGAGGATGGTGAATGTGTCGCACACACAAAGGATTGTGCACCATGTGACTGGTGATATGAAGGATGAGGATGGTGAATGTGTCGCACACACAGGATTGTGCACCATGTGACTGGTGATATGAAGGATGAGGATGGTGAATGTGTCGCACACACAGGATTGTGCACCATATGACTGGTGATATGAAGGATGAGGATGGTGAATGTGTCGCACACACAGGATTGTGCACCATGTGACTGGTGATATGAAGGATGAGGACGGTGAATGTGTCGCACACAAAAAGGATTGTGCACCATGTGACTGGTGATATGAAGGATGGGGATGGTGAATGTGTCGCACACACAAAGGATTGTGCACCATGTGACTGGTGATATGAAGGATGAGGATGGTGAATGTACACACAGGATTGTGCACCATGTGACTGGTGATATGAAGGATGAGGATGGTGAATGTACACACAGGATTGTGCACCATATGACTGGTGATATGAAGGATGAGGATGGTGAATGTGTTGCACACACAGGATTGTGCACCATATGACTGGTGATATGAAGGATGAGGATGGTGAATGTGTCACACACAGGATTGTGCACCATATGACTGGTGATATGAAGGATGGGAATGGTGAATGTGTCACACACAGGATTGTGCACCATGTGACTGGTGATATGAAGGATGAGGATGGTGAATGTGTCGCACACACAAAGGATTGTGCACCATGTGACTGGTGATATGAAGGATGAGGATGGTGAATGTGTCGCACACACAGGATTGTGCACCATGTGACTGGTGATATGAAGGATGAGGATGGTGAATGTGTCGCACACACAGGATTGTGCACCATATGACTGGTGATATGAAGGATGAGGATGGTGAATGTGTCGCACACACAGGATTGTGCACCATGTGACTGGTGATATGAAGGATGAGGACGGTGAATGTGTCGCACACACAAAGGATTGTGCACCATGTGACTGGTGATATGAAGGATGGGGATGGTGAATGTGTCGCACACACAAAGGATTGTGCACCATGTGACTGGTGATATGAAGGATGAGGATGGTGAATGTGTCGCACACACAGGATTGTGCACCATGTGACTGGTGATATGAAGGATGAGGATGGTGAATGTGTCGCACACACAGGATTGTGCACCATATGACTGGTGATATGAAGGATGAGGATGGTGAATGTGTTGCACACACAGGATTGTGCACCATGTGACTGGTGATATGAAGGATGAGGATGGTGAATGTGTCGCACACACAGGATTGTGCACCATATGACTGGTGATATGAAGGATGGGACACAGGATTGTGCACCATGTGACTGGTGATATGAAGGATGGGGATGGTGAATGTGTCGCACACACAAAGGATTGTGCACCATGTGACTGGTGATATGAAGGATGGGGATGGTGAATGTGTCGCACACACAAAGGATTGTGCACCATGTGACTGGTGATATGAAGGATGAGGATGGTGAATGTGTCGCACACACAAAGGTTTGTGCACCATGTGACTGGTGATATGAAGGATGGGGATGGTGAATGTGTCGCACACACAGGATTGTGCACCATATGACTGGTGATATGAAGGATGGGGATGGTGAATGTGTCGCACACACAGGATTGTGCACCATGTGACTGGTGATATGAAGGATGAGGATGGTGAATGTGTCGCGCACACACAGGATTGTGCACCATGTGACTGGTGATATGAAGGATGAGGATGGTGAATGTGTCGCGCACACACAGGATTGTGCACCATGTGACTGGTGATATGAAGGATGGGGATGGTGAATGTGTCGCACACACAGGATTGTGCACCATATGACTGGTGATATGAAGGATGAGGATGGTGAATGTGTCACACACACAGGATTGTGCACCATGTGACTGGTGATATGAAGGATGAGGATGGTGAATGTGTCGCACACACAAAGGATTGTGCACCATGTGACTGGTGATATGAAGGATGAGGATGGTGAATGTGTCACACACAGGATTGTGCACCATGTGACTGGTGATATGAAGGATGAGGATGGTGAATGTGTCACACACAGGATAGTGCACCATGTGACTGGTGATATGAAGGATGGGGGTGGTGAATGTGTCGCACACACAAAGGATTGTGCACCATATGACTGGTGATATGAAGGATGAGGATGGTGAATGTGTCGCACACACAAAGGATTGTGCACCATGTGACTGGTGATATGAAGGATGAGGATGGTGAATGTGTCGCACACACAGGATTGTGCACCATGTGACTGGTGATATGAAGGATGAGGATAGTGAATGTGTCACACACAGGATTGTGCACCATGTGACTGGTGATATGAAGGATGGGGGTGGTGAATGTGTCGCACACACAAAGGATTGTGCACCATATGACTGGTGATATGAAGGATGGGGATGGTGAATGTGTCGCACACACAAAGGATTGTGCACCATATGACTGGTGATATGAAGGATGAGGATGGTGAATGTGTCGCACACACAGGATTGTGCACCATATGACTGGTGATATGAAGGATGAGGATGGTGAATGTGTCACACACAGGATTGTGCACCATATGACTGGTGATATGAAGGATGAGGATGGTGAATGTGTCGCACACACACAGGATTGTGCACCATGTGACTGGTGATATGAAGGATGGGGGTGGTGAATGTGTCGCACACACAAAGGATTGTGCACCATATGACTGGTGATATGAAGGATGGGGATGGTGAATGTGTCGCACACACAGGATTGTGCACCATATGACTGGTGATATGAAGGATGAGGATGGTGAATGTGTCACACACAGGATTGTGCACCATGTGACTGGTGATATGAAGGATGGGGGTGGTGAATGTGTCGCACACACAAAGGATTGTGCACCATATGACTGGTGATATGAAGGATGGGGATGGTGAATGTGTCGCACACACAGGATTGTGCACCATATGACTGGTGATATGAAGGATGAGGATGGTGAATGTGTTGCACACAGGATTGTGCACCATGTGACTGGTGATATGAAGGATGAGGATGGTGAATGTGTCACACACAGGATTGTGCACCATGTGACTGGTGATATGAAGGATGGGAATGGTGAATGTGTCACACACAGGATTGTGCACCATGTGACTGGTGATATGAAGGATGAGGATGGTGAATGTGTCACACACAGGATTGTGCACCATGTGACTGGTGATATGAAGGATGGGGATGGTGAATGTGTCGCACACACAAAGGATTGTGCACCATATGACTGGTGATATGAAGGATGAGGATGGTGAATGTGTCGCACACAAAGGATTGTGCACCATGTGACTGGTGATATGAAGGATGAGGATGGTGAATGTGTCGCACACAGGATTGTGCACCATATGACTGGTGATATGAAGGATGGGGATGGTGAATGTGTCGCACACACAGGATTGTGCACCATATGACTGGTGATATGAAGGATGAGGATGGTGAATGTGTCGCACACACAAAGGATTGTGCACCATGTGACTGGTGATATGAAGGATGAGGATGGTGAATGTGTCGCACACACAAAGGATTGTGCACCATGTGACTGGTGATATGAAGGATGGGGATGGTGAATGTGTCGCACACACAAAGGATTGTGCACCATGTGACTGGTGATATGAAGGATGAGGATGGTGAATGTGTCGCACACACAAAGGATTGTGCACCATATGACTGGTGATATGAAGGATGAGGATGGTGAATGTGTCACACACAGGATTGTGCACCATGTGACTGGTGATATGAAGGATGAGGATGGTGAATGTGTCGCACACACACAGGATTGTGCACCATGTGACTGGTGATATGAAGGATGAGGATGGTGAATGTGTCGCACACACAGGATTGTGCACCATGTGACTGGTGATATGAAGGATGAGGATGGTGAATGTGTCGCACACACAGGATTGTGCACCATGTGACTGGTGATATGAAGGATGAGGATGGTGAATGTGCCACACAAAGGATTGTGCACCATGTGACTGGTGATATGAAGGATGAGGATGGTGAATGTGTCACACACACAAAGGATTGTGCACCATGTGACTGGTGATATGAAGGATGAGGATGGTGAATGTGTCGCACACACAGGATTGTGCACCATGTGACTGGTGATATGAAGGATGAGGATGGTGAATGTGTCGCACACACAGGATTGTGCACCATGTGACTGGTGATATGAAGGATGAGGATGGTGAATGTGTCGCACACACAGGATTGTGCACCATGTGACTGGTGATATGAAGGATGAGGATGGTGAATGTGTCAGGATTGTGCACCATGTGACTGGTGATATGAAGGATGAGGATGGTGAATGTGTCGCACACACAAAGGATTGTGCACCATGTGACTGGTGATATGAAGGATGGGGATGGTGAATGTGTCGCACACACAAAGGATTGTGCACCATGTGACTGGTGATATGAAGGATGAGGGTGGTGAATGTGTCACACACAGGATTGTGCACCATGTGACTGGTGATATGAAGGATGAGGATGGTGAATGTGTCGCACACACACAGGATTGTGCACCATGTGACTGGTGATATGAAGGATGAGGATGGTGAATGTGTCGCACACACAGGATTGTGCACCATGTGACTGGTGATATGAAGGATGAGGATGGTGAATGTGTCACACACAGGATTGTGCACCATGTGACTGGTGATATGAAGGATGAGGATGGTGAATGTGTCGCACACACAGGATTGTGCACCATGTGACTGGTGATATGAAGGATGAGGATGGTGAATGTGCCACACAAAGGATTGTGCACCATGTGACTGGTGATATGAAGGATGAGGATGGTGAATGTGTCACACACACAAAGGATTGTGCACCATGTGACTGGTGATATGAAGGATGAGGATGGTGAATGTGTAGCACACACAGGATTGTGCACCATGTGACTGGTGATATGAAGGATGAGGATGGTGAATGTGTCGCACACACAGGATTGTGCACCATGTGACTGGTGATATGAAGGATGAGGACGGTGAATGTGTCGCACACACAAAGGATTGTGCACCATATGACTGGTGATATGAAGGATGGGGATGGTGAATGTGTCGCACACACAAAGGATTGTGCACCATATGACTGGTGATATGAAGGATGAGGATGGTGAATGTGTTGCACACACAGGATTGTGCACCATATGACTGGTGATATGAAGGATGAGGATGGTGAATGTGTCACACACAGGATTGTGCACCATATGACTGGTGATATGAAGGATGAGGATGGTGAATGTGTCGCACACACAGGATTGTGCACCATATGACTGGTGATATGAAGGATGAGGATGGTGAATGTGTCACACACAGGATTGTGCACCATGTGACTGGTGATATGAAGGATGGGGATGGTGAATGTGTCGCACACACAGGATTGTGCACCATATGACTGGTGATATGAAGGATGAGGATGGTGAATGTGTCACACACAGGATTGTGCACCATGTGACTGGTGATATGAAGGATGAGGATGGTGAATGTGTCGCACACACAGGATTGTGCACCATATGACTGGTGATATGAAGGATGAGGATGGTGAATGTGTTGCACACAGGATTGTGCACCATGTGACTGGTGATATGAAGGATGAGGATGGTGAATGTGTCACACACAGGATTGTGCACCATGTGACTGGTGATATGAAGGATGAGGATGGTAAATGTGTCACACACAGGATTGTGCACCATGTGACTGGTGATATGAAGGATGGGGATGGTGAATGTGTCGCACACACAGGATTGTGCACCATATGACTGGTGATATGAAGGATGAGGATGGTGAATGTGTCGCACACACAAAGGATTGTGCACCATGTGACTGGTGATATGAAGGATGAGGATGGTGAATGTGTCGCACACACAAAGGATTGTGCACCATGTGACTGGTGATATGAAGGATGGGGATGGTGAATGTGTCGCACACACAAAGGATTGTGCACCATGTGACTGGTGATATGAAGGATGAGGATGGTGAATGTGTCGCACACACAAAGGATTGTGCACCATATGACTGGTGATATGAAGGATGAGGATGGTGAATGTGTCACACACAGGATTGTGCACCATGTGACTGGTGATATGAAGGATGAGGATGGTGAATGTGTCGCACACACACAGGATTGTGCACCATGTGACTGGTGATATGAAGGATGAGGATGGTGAATGTGTCGCACACACAGGATTGTGCACCATGTGACTGGTGATATGAAGGATGAGGATGGTGAATGTGTCGCACACACAGGATTGTGCACCATGTGACTGGTGATATGAAGGATGAGGATGGTGAATGTGCCACACAAAGGATTGTGCACCATGTGACTGGTGATATGAAGGATGAGGATGGTGAATGTGTCACACACACAAAGGATTGTGCACCATGTGACTGGTGATATGAAGGATGAGGATGGTGAATGTGTCGCACACACAGGATTGTGCACCATGTGACTGGTGATATGAAGGATGAGGATGGTGAATGTGTCGCACACACAGGATTGTGCACCATGTGACTGGTGATATGAAGGATGAGGATGGTGAATGTGTCGCACACACAGGATTGTGCACCATGTGACTGGTGATATGAAGGATGAGGATGGTGAATGTGTCAGGATTGTGCACCATGTGACTGGTGATATGAAGGATGAGGATGGTGAATGTGTTGCACACACAGGATTGTGCACCATGTGACTGGTGATATGAAGGATGAGGATGGTGAATGTGTCACACACAGGATTGTGCACCATATGACTGGTGATATGAAGGAAGAGGATGGTGAATGTGTCGCGCACACACAGGATTGTTCACCATGTGACTGGTGATATGAAGGATGAGGATGGTAATTGTGTCGCACACACAGGATTGTGCACCATATGACTGGTGATATGAAGGATGGGGATGGTGAATGTGTCGCACACACAAAGGATTGTGCACCATGTGACTGGTGATATGAAGGATGAGGATGGTGAATGTGTCACACACAGGATTGTGCACCATGTGACTGGTGATATGAAGGATGAGGATGGTGAATGTGTCGCACACACAAAGGATTGTGCACCATGTGACTGGTGATATGAAGGATGAGGATGGTGAATGTGTCACACACAGGATTGTGCACCATGTGACTGGTGATATGAAGGATGAGGATGGTGAATGTGTTGCACACACAGGATTGTGCACCATGTGACTGGTGATATGAAGGATGAGGATGGTGAATGTGTCGCACACACAGGATTGTGCACCATGTGACTGGTGATATGAAGGATGAGGATGGTGAATGTGTCACACACACAGGATTGTGCACCATGTGACTGGTGATATGAAGGATGAGGATGGTGAATGTGTCGCACACACAGGATTGTGCACCATGTGACTGGTGATATGAAGGATGAGGATGGTGAATGTGTCACACACAGGATTGTGCACCATGTGACTGGTGATATGAAGGATGAGGATGGTGAATGTGTCGCACACACAGGATTGTGCACCATGTGACTGGTGATATGAAGGGTGAGGATGGTGAATGTGCCACACAAAGGATTGTGCACCATGTGACTGGTGATATGAAGGATGAGGATGGTGAATGTGTCGCACACACAGGATTGTGCACCATGTGACTGGTGATATGAAGGATGAGGATGGTGAATGTGTCGCACACACAGGATTGTGCACCATGTGACTGGTGATATGAAGGATGAGGATGGTGAATGTGTCGCACACACAAAGGATTGTGCACCATGTGACTGGTGATATGAAGGATGGGGATGGTGAATGTGTCGCACACAGGATTGTGCACCATGTGACTGGTGATATGAAGGATGAGGATGGTGAATGTGTCGCACACACAAAGGATTGTGCACCATGTGACTGGTGATATGAAGGATGAGGATGGTGAATGTGTCGCACACACAAAGGATTGTGCACCATGTGACTGGTGATATGAAGGATGAGGATGGTGAATGTGTCGCACACAGGATTGTGCACCATATGACTGGTGATATGAAGGATGAGGATGGTGAATGTGTCGCACACACAAAGGATTGTGCACCATGTGACTGGTGATATGAAGGATGGGGATGGTGAATGTGTCGCACACAGGATTGTGCACCATGTGACTGGTGATATGAAGGATGAGGATGGTGAATGTGTCGCACACACAAAGGATTGTGCACCATGTGACTGGTGATATGAAGGATGAGGATGGTGAATGTGTCGCACACAGGATTGTGCACCATATGACTGGTGATATGAAGGATGAGGATGGTGAATGTGTCGCACACAGGATTGTGCACCATATGACTGGTGATATGAAGGATGAGGATGGTGAATGTGTCGCACACAGGATTGTGCACCATATGACTGGTGATATGAAGGATGAGGATGGTGAATGTGTCGCACACAGGATTGTGCACCATGTGACTGGTGATATGAAGGATGAGGATGGTGAATGTGTCACACACAGGATTGTGCACCATGTGACTGGTGATATGAAGGATGAGGATGGTGAATGTGTCGCACACACAAAGGATTGTGCACCATGTGACTGGTGATATGAAGGATGAGGATGGTGAATGTGTCGCACACACAGGATTGTGCACCATGTGACTGGTGATATGAAGGATGAGGATGGTGAATGTGTCGCACACACACAGGATTGTGCACCATGTGACTGGTGATATGAAGGATGAGGATGGTGAATGTGTCGCACACACAGGATTGTGCACCATATGACTGGTGATATGAAGGATGAGGATGGTGAATGTGTCGCACACACAAAGGATTGTGCACCATGTGACTGGTGATATGAAGGATGAGGATGGTGAATGTGCCACACAAAGGATTGTGCACCATGTGACTGGTGATATGAAGGATGAGGATGGTGAATGTGTCGCACACACAGGATTGTGCACCATGTGACTGGTGATATGAAGGATGGGGATGGTGAATGTGTCGCACACACAAAGGATTGTGCACCATGTGACTGGTGATATGAAGGATGAGGATGGTGAATGTGTCGCACACACAGGATTGTGCACCATATGACTGGTGATATGAAGGATGAGGATGGTGAATGTGTCGCACACACAAAGGATTGTGCACCATGTGACTGGTGATATGAAGGATGAGGATGGTGAATGTGTCGCACACACAGGATTGTGCACCATGTGACTGGTGATATGAAGGATGGGGATGGTGAATGTGTCGCACACACAGGATTGTGCACCATATGACTGGTGATATGAAGGATGAGGATGGTGAATGTGTCGCACACACAGGATTGTGCACCATGTGACTGGTGATATGAAGGATGAGGATGGTGAATGTGTCGCACACACAAAGGATTGTGCACCATGTGACTGGTGATATGAAGGATGGGGATGGTGAATGTGTCGCACACACAAAGGATTGTGCACCATGTGACTGGTGATATGAAGGATGAGGATGGTGAATGTGTTGCACACACAGGATTGTGCACCATATGACTGGTGATATGAAGGATGAGGATGGTGAATGTGTCACACACAGGATTGTGCACCATATGACTGGTGATATGAAGGATGGGAATGGTGAATGTGTCACACACAGGATTGTGCACCATATGACTGGTGATATGAAGGATGAGGATGGTGAATGTGTCGCACTCACAAAGGATTGTGCACCATGTGACTGGTGATATGAAGGATGAGGATGGTGAATGTGTCGCACACACAGGATTGTGCACCATGTGACTGGTGATATGAAGGATGAGGATGGTGAATGTGTCACACACAGGATTGTGCACCATATGACTGGTGATATGAAGGATGGGGATGGTGAATGTGTCGCACACACAAAGGATTGTGTACCATGTGACTGGTGATATGAAGGATGAGGATGGTGAATGTGTCGCACACACAGGATTGTGCACCATATGACTGGTGATATGAAGGATGAGGATGGTGAATGTGTCACACACAGGATTGTGCACCATATGACTGGTGATATGAAGGATGGGGATGGTGAATGTGTCGCACACACAAAGGATTGTGTACCATGTGACTGGTGATATGAAGGATGAGGATGGTGAATGTGTCGCACACACAGGATTGTGCACCATATGACTGGTGATATGAAGGATGAGGATGGTGAATGTGTCGCACACACAAAGGATTGTGCACCATGTGACTGGTGATATGAAGGATGAGGATGGTGAATGTGTCGCACACACAGGATTGTGCACCATGTGACTGGTGATATGAAGGATGAGGATGGTGAATGTGTCGCACACACAGGATTGTGCACCATATGACTGGTGATATGAAGGATGAGGATGGTGAATGTGTGTCGCACACACAGGATTGTGCACCATGTGACTGGTGATATGAAGGATGAGGACGGTGAATGTGTCGCACACAAAAAGGATTGTGCACCATGTGACTGGTGATATGAAGGATGGGGATGGTGAATGTGTCGCACACACAAAGGATTGTGCACCATGTGACTGGTGATATGAAGGATGAGGATGGTGAATGTACACACAGGATTGTGCACCATGTGACTGGTGATATGAAGGATGAGGATGGTGAATGTACACACAGGATTGTGCACCATATGACTGGTGATATGAAGGATGAGGATGGTGAATGTGTTGCACACACAGGATTGTGCACCATATGACTGGTGATATGAAGGATGAGGATGGTGAATGTGTCACACACAGGATTGTGCACCATATGACTGGTGATATGAAGGATGGGAATGGTGAATGTGTCACACACAGGATTGTGCACCATGTGACTGGTGATATGAAGGATGAGGATGGTGAATGTGTCGCACACACAAAGGATTGTGCACCATGTGACTGGTGATATGAAGGATGAGGATGGTGAATGTGTCGCACACACAGGATTGTGCACCATGTGACTGGTGATATGAAGGATGAGGATGGTGAATGTGTCGCACACACAGGATTGTGCACCATATGACTGGTGATATGAAGGATGAGGATGGTGAATGTGTCGCACACACAGGATTGTGCACCATGTGACTGGTGATATGAAGGATGAGGACGGTGAATGTGTCGCACACACAAAGGATTGTGCACCATGTGACTGGTGATATGAAGGATGGGGATGGTGAATGTGTCGCACACACAAAGGATTGTGCACCATGTGACTGGTGATATGAAGGATGAGGATGGTGAATGTGTCGCACACACAGGATTGTGCACCATGTGACTGGTGATATGAAGGATGAGGATGGTGAATGTGTCGCACACACAGGATTGTGCACCATATGACTGGTGATATGAAGGATGAGGATGGTGAATGTGTTGCACACACAGGATTGTGCACCATGTGACTGGTGATATGAAGGATGAGGATGGTGAATGTGTCGCACACACAGGATTGTGCACCATATGACTGGTGATATGAAGGATGGGACACAGGATTGTGCACCATGTGACTGGTGATATGAAGGATGGGGATGGTGAATGTGTCGCACACACAAAGGATTGTGCACCATGTGACTGGTGATATGAAGGATGAGGATGGTGAATGTGTCGCACACACAGGATTGTGCACCATATGACTGGTGATATGAAGGATGAGGATGGTGAATGTGTCGCACACACAAAGGATTGTGCACCATGTGACTGGTGATATGAAGGATGAGGATGGTGAATGTGTCGCACACACAGGATTGTGCACCATGTGACTGGTGATATGAAGGATGGGGATGGTGAATGTGTCGCACACACAGGATTGTGCACCATATGACTGGTGATATGAAGGATGAGGATGGTGAATGTGTCGCACACACAGGATTGTGCACCATGTGACTGGTGATATGAAGGATGAGGATGGTGAATGTGTCGCACACACAGGATTGTGCACCATGTGACTGGTGATATGAAGGATGAGGATGGTGAATGTGTCGCACACACAAAGGATTGTGCACCATATGACTGGTGATATGAAGGATGAGGATGGTGAATGTGTCACACACAGGATTGTGCACCATATGACTGGTGATATGAAGGATGGGGATGGTGAATGTGTCACACACACAGGATTGTGCACCATGTGACTGGTGATATGAAGGATGAGGATGGTGAATGTACACACAGGATTGTGCACCATATGACTGGTGATATGAAGGATGAGGATGGTGAATGTGTCGCACACACAGGATTGTGCACCATGTGACTGGTGATATGAAGGATGAGGACGGTGAATGTGTCGCACACACAAAGGATTGTGCACCATGTGACTGGTGATATGAAGGATGGGGATGGTGAATGTGTCGCACACACAAAGGATTGTGCACCATGTGACTGGTGATATGAAGGATGAGGATGGTGAATGTGTCGCACACACAGGATTGTGCACCATGTGACTGGTGATATGAAGGATGAGGATGGTGAATGTGTCGCACACACAGGATTGTGCACCATATGACTGGTGATATGAAGGATGAGGATGGTGAATGTGTTGCACACACAGGATTGTGCACCATGTGACTGGTGATATGAAGGATGAGGATGGTGAATGTGTCGCACACACAGGATTGTGCACCATATGACTGGTGATATGAAGGATGGGACACAGGATTGTGCACCATATGACTGGTGATATGAAGGATGAGGATGGTGAATGTGTCACACACAGGATTGTGCACCATGTGACTGGTGATATGAAGGATGGGGATGGTGAATGTGTCGCACACACAAAGGATTGTGCACCATGTGACTGGTGATATGAAGGATGAGGATGGTGAATGTGTCGCACACACAGGATTGTGCACCATATGACTGGTGATATGAAGGATGAGGATGGTGAATGTGTCGCACACACAAAGGATTGTGCACCATGTGACTGGTGATATGAAGGATGAGGATGGTGAATGTGTCGCACACACAGGATTGTGCACCATGTGACTGGTGATATGAAGGATGGGGATGGTGAATGTGTCGCACACACAGGATTGTGCACCATATGACTGGTGATATGAAGGATGAGGATGGTGAATGTGTCGCACACACAGGATTGTGCACCATGTGACTGGTGATATGAAGGATGAGGATGGTGAATGTGTCGCACACACAGGATTGTGCACCATGTGACTGGTGATATGAAGGATGAGGATGGTGAATGTGTCGCACACACAAAGGATTGTGCACCATATGACTGGTGATATGAAGGATGAGGATGGTGAATGTGTCACACACAGGATTGTGCACCATATGACTGGTGATATGAAGGATGGGGATGGTGAATGTGTCACACACACAGGATTGTGCACCATGTGACTGGTGATATGAAGGATGAGGATGGTGAATGTACACACAGGATTGTGCACCATATGACTGGTGATATGAAGGATGAGGATGGTGAATGTGTCACACACAGGATTGTGCACCATATGACTGGTGATATGAAGGATGGGGATGGTGAATGTGTCACACACACAGGATTGTGCACCATGTGACTGGTGATATGAAGGATGAGGATGGTGAATGTACACACAGGATTGTGCACCATGTGACTGGTGATATGAAGGATGAGGATGGTGAATGTGTCGCACACACAGGATTGTGCACCATGTGACTGGTGATATGAAGGATGAGGATGGTGAATGTGTCGCACACACAGGATTGTGCACCATGTGACTGGTGATATGAAGGATGAGGATGGTGAATGTGTCAGGATTGTGCACCATGTGACTGGTGATATGAAGGATGAGGATGGTGAATGTGTTGCACACACAGGATTGTGCACCATGTGACTGGTGATATGAAGGATGAGGATGGTGAATGTGTCACACACAGGATTGTGCACCATATGACTGGTGATATGAAGGATGAGGATGGTGAATGTGTCGCGCACACACAGGATTGTTCACCATGTGACTGGTGATATGAAGGATGAGGATGGTGAATGTGTCGCACACACAGGATTGTGCACCATATGACTGGTGATATGAAGGATGGGGATGGTGAATGTGTCGCACACACAAAGGATTGTGCACCATGTGACTGGTGATATGAAGGATGAGGATGGTGAATGTGTCACACACAGGATTGTGCACCATGTGGCTGGTGATATGAAGGATGAGGATGGTGAATGTGTCACACACAGGATTGTGCACCATGTGACTGGTGATATGAAGGATGAGGATGGTGAATGTGTCGCACACACAGGATTGTGCACCATGTGACTGGTGATATGAAGGATGAGGATGGTGAATGTGCCACACAAAGGATTGTGCACCATGTGACTGGTGATATGAAGGATGAGGATGGTGAATGTGTCGCACACACAGGATTGTGCACCATGTGACTGGTGATATGAAGGATGAGGATGGTGAATGTGTCGCACACACAGGATTGTGCACCATGTGACTGGTGATATGAAGGATGAGGATGGTGAATGTGTCGCACACACAAAGGATTGTGCACCATGTGACTGGTGATATGAAGGATGGGGATGGTGAATGTGTCGCACACACAAAGGATTGTGCACCATGTGACTGGTGATATGAAGGATGAGGATGGTGAATGTGTCGCACACACAAAGGATTGTGCACCATGTGACTGGTGATATGAAGGATGAGGATGGTGAATGTGTCGCACACAGGATTGTGCACCATGTGACTGGTGATATGAAGGATGAGGATGGTGAATGTGTCGCACACACAAAGGATTGTGCACCATGTGACTGGTGATATGAAGGATGAGGATGGTGAATGTGTCGCACACACAGGATTGTGCACCATGTGACTGGTGATATGAAGGATGAGGATGGTGAATGTGTCGCACACACACAGGATTGTGCACCATGTGACTGGTAATATGAAGGATGAGGATGGTGAATGTGTCGCACACACAGGATTGTGCACCATGTGACTGGTGATATGAAGGATGAGGATGGTGAATGTGTCGCACACACACAGGATTGTGCACCATGTGACTGGTGATATGAAGGATGAGGATGGTGAATGTGTCGCACACACAGGATTGTGCACCATGTGACTGGTGATATGAAGGATGAGGATGGTGAATGTGTCGCACACACAGGATTGTGCACCATGTGACTGGTGATATGAAGGATGAGGATGGTGAATGTGTCGCACACACAAAGGATTGTGCACCATGTGACTGGTGATATGAAGGATGAGGATGGTGAATGTGCCACACAAAGGATTGTGCACCATGTGACTGGTGATATGAAGGATGAGGATGGTGAATGTGTCGCACACACAGGATTGTGCACCATGTGACTGGTGATATGAAGGATGGGGATGGTGAATGTGTCGCACACACAAAGGATTGTGCACCATGTGACTGGTGATATGAAGGATGAGGATGGTGAATGTGTCGCACACACAGGATTGTGCACCATATGACTGGTGATATGAAGGATGAGGATGGTGAATGTGTCGCACACACAAAGGATTGTGCACCATGTGACTGGTGATATGAAGGATGAGGATGGTGAATGTGTCGCACACACAGGATTGTGCACCATGTGACTGGTGATATGAAGGATGGGGATGGTGAATGTGTCGCACACACAGGATTGTGCACCATATGACTGGTGATATGAAGGATGAGGATGGTGAATGTGTCGCACACACAGGATTGTGCACCATGTGACTGGTGATATGAAGGATGAGGATGGTGAATGTGTCGCACACACAAAGGATTGTGCACCATGTGACTGGTGATATGAAGGATGGGGATGGTGAATGTGTCGCACACACAAAGGATTGTGCACCATGTGACTGGTGATATGAAGGATGAGGATGGTGAATGTGTTGCACA
This sequence comes from Rana muscosa, assembly GCA_029206835.1. Classification (NCBI taxonomy): domain Eukaryota; kingdom Metazoa; phylum Chordata; class Amphibia; order Anura; family Ranidae; genus Rana; species Rana muscosa. The sequence goes on from CM055119.1 coordinate 338,886,486, forward strand.
CACAGGATTGTGCACCATATGACTGGTGATATGAAGGATGAGGATGGTGAATGTGTCACACACAGGATTGTGCACCATATGACTGGTGATATGAAGGATGGGAATGGTGAATGTGTCACACACAGGATTGTGCACCATATGACTGGTGATATGAAGGATGAGGATGGTGAATGTGTTGCACACACAGGATTGTGCACCATATGACTGGTGATATGAAGGATGAGGATGGTGAATGTGTCACACACAGGATTGTGCACCATATGACTGGTGATATGAAGGATGAGGATGGTGAATGTGTCACACACAGGATTGTGCACCATATGACTGGTGATATGAAGGATGAGGATGGTGAATGTGTCACACACAGGATTGTGCACCATATGACTGGTGATATGAAGGATGAGGATGGTGAATGTGTCGCACACACAGGATTGTGCACCATATGACTGGTGATATGAAGGATGGGAATGGTGAATGTGTCACACACAGGATTGTGCACCATGTGACTGGTGATATGAAGGATGAGGATGGTGAATGTGTCGCACACACAAAGGATTGTGCACCATGTGACTGGTGATATGAAGGATGGGGATGGTGAATGTGTCGCACACACAGGATTGTGCACCATGTGACTGGTGATATGAAGGATGAGGATGGTGAATGTGTCGCACACACAGGATTGTGCACCATATGACTGGTGATATGAAGGATGAGGATGGTGAATGTGTCGCACACACAGGATTGTGCACCATGTGACTGGTGATATGAAGGATGAGGACGGTGAATGTGTCGCACACACAAAGGATTGTGCACCATGTGACTGGTGATATGAAGGATGGGGATGGTGAATGTGTCACACACAGGATTGTGCACCATGTGACTGGTGATATGAAGGATGAGGATGGTGAATGTGTCACACACAGGATTGTGCACCATGTGACTGGTGATATGAAGGATGGGGGTGGTGAATGTGTCGCACACACAAAGGATTGTGCACCATGTGACTGGTGATATGAAGGATGAGGATGGTGAATGTGTCACACACAGGATTGTGCACCATGTGACTGGTGATATGAAGGATGAGGATGGTGAATGTGTCACACACAGGATTGTGCACCATGTGACTGGTGATATGAAGGATGGGGGTGGTGAATGTGTCGCACACACAAAGGATTGTGCACCATATGACTGGTGATATGAAGGATGAGGATGGTGAATGTGTCGCACACACAGGATTGTGCACCATGTGACTGGTGATATGAAGGATGAGGATGGTGAATGTGTCGCACACACAGGATTGTGCACCATATGACTGGTGATATGAAGGATGAGGATGGTGAATGTGTCGCACACACAGGATTGTGCACCATGTGACTGGTGATATGAAGGATGAGGACGGTGAATGTGTCGCACACACAAAGGATTGTGCACCATGTGACTGGTGATATGAAGGATGGGGATGGTGAATGTGTCACACACAGGATTGTGCACCATGTGACTGGTGATATGAAGGATGAGGATGGTGAATGTGTCACACACAGGATTGTGCACCATGTGACTGGTGATATGAAGGATGGGGGTGGTGAATGTGTCGCACACACAAAGGATTGTGCACCATGTGACTGGTGATATGAAGGATGAGGATGGTGAATGTGTCACACACAGGATTGTGCACCATGTGACTGGTGATATGAAGGATGAGGATGGTGAATGTGTCACACACAGGATTGTGCACCATGTGACTGGTGATATGAAGGATGAGGATGGTGAATGTGTCACACACAGGATTGTGCACCATGTGACTGGTGATATGAAGGATGGGGGTGGTGAATGTGTCGCACACACAAAGGATTGTGCACCATATGACTGGTGATATGAAGGATGAGGATGGTGAATGTGTCGCACACACAAAGGATTGTGTACCATGTGACTGGTGATATGAAGGATGAGGATGGTGAATGTGTCGCACACACAGGATTGTGCACCATATGACTGGTGATATGAAGGATGAGGATGGTGAATGTGTCGCACACACAGGATTGTGCACCATGTGACTGGTGATATGAAGGATGAGGACGGTGAATGTGTCGCACACACAGGATTGTGCACCATGTGACTGGTGATATGAAGGATGGGGATGGTGAATGTGTCGCACACACAAAGGATTGTGCACCATGTGACTGGTGATATGAAGGATGAGGATGGTGAATGTGTCGCACACACAAAGGATTGTGCACCATGTGACTGGTGATATGAAGGATGAGGATGGTGAATGTGTCGCACACACAGGATTGTGCACCATGTGACTGGTGATATGAAGGATGAGGATGGTGAATGTGTCGCACACACACAGGATTGTGCACCATGTGACTGGTGATATGAAGGATGAGGATGGTGAATGTGTCGCACACACAGGATTGTGCACCATGTGACTGGTGATATGAAGGATGAGGATGGTGAATGTGTCGCACACACAGGATTGTGCACCATGTGACTGGTGATATGAAGGATGAGGATGGTGAATGTGTCGCACACACAGGATTGTGCACCATATGACTGGTGATATGAAGGATGAGGATGGTGAATGTGTCGCACACACAGGATTGTGCACCATGTGACTGGTGATATGAAGGATGAGGACGGTGAATGTGTCGCACACACAGGATTGTGCACCATGTGACTGGTGATATGAAGGATGAGGACGGTGAATGTGTCGCACACAAAAAGGATTGTGCACCATGTGACTGGTGATATGAAGGATGGGGATGGTGAATGTGTCGCACACACAAAGGATTGTGCACCATGTGACTGGTGATATGAAGGATGAGGATGGTGAATGTGTTGCACACACAGGATTGTGCACCATATGACTGGTGATATGAAGGATGAGGATGGTGAATGTGTCACACACAGGATTGTGCACCATATGACTGGTGATATGAAGGATGGGAATGGTGAATGTGTCACACACAGGATTGTGCACCATATGACTGGTGATATGAAGGATGAGGATGGTGAATGTGTCGCACACACAGGATTGTGCACCATATGACTGGTGATATGAAGGATGAGGATGGTGAATGTGTCGCACACACAAAGGATTGTGCACCATGTGACTGGTGATATGAAGGATGAGGATGGTGAATGTGTCGCACACACAGGATTGTGCACCATGTGACTGGTGATATGAAGGATGAGGATGGTGAATGTGTCGCACACACAGGATTGTGCACCATATGACTGGTGATATGAAGGATGAGGATGGTGAATGTGTCGCACACACAGGATTGTGCACCATGTGACTGGTGATATGAAGGATGAGGACGGTGAATGTGTCGCACACACAAAGGATTGTGCACCATGTGACTGGTGATATGAAGGATGGGGATGGTGAATGTGTCGCACACACAAAGGATTGTGCACCATGTGACTGGTGATATGAAGGATGAGGATGGTGAATGTGTCGCACACACAGGATTGTGCACCATGTGACTGGTGATATGAAGGATGAGGATGGTGAATGTGTCGCACACACAGGATTGTGCACCATATGACTGGTGATATGAAGGATGAGGATGGTGAATGTGTTGCACACACAGGATTGTGCACCATGTGACTGGTGATATGAAGGATGAGGATGGTGAATGTGTCGCACACACAGGATTGTGCACCATATGACTGGTGATATGAAGGATGGGGATGGTAAATGTGTCACACACAGGATTGTGCACCATGTGACTGGTGATATGAAGGATGAGGATGGTGAATGTGTCGCACACACAGGATTGTGCACTATGTGACTGGTGATATGAAGGATGAGGATGGTGAATGTGTCGCACACACAAAGGATTGTGCACCATGTGACTGGTGATATGAAGGATGAGGATGGTGAATGTGTTGCACACACATAATTGTGCACCATGTGACTGGTGATATGAAGGATGAGGATGGTGAATGTGTCACACACAGGATTGTGCACCATATGACTGGTGATATGAAGGATGAGGATGGTGAATGTGTCGCGCACACACAGGATTGTGCACCATGTGACTGGTGATATGAAGGATGAGGATGGTGAATGTGTCGCACACACAGGATTGTGCACCATATGACTGGTGATATGAAGGATGAGGATGGTGAATGTGTCACACACAGGATTGTGCACCATATGACTGGTGATATGAAGGATGAGGATGGTGAATGTGTCACACACAGGATTGTGCACCATATGACTGGTGATATGAAGGATGGGGATGGTGAATGTGTCACACACACAGGATTGTGCACCATGTGACTGGTGATATGAAGGATGAGGATGGTGAATGTACACACAGGATTGTGCACCATATGACTGGTGATATGAAGGATGAGGATGGTGAATGTGTCACACACAGGATTGTGCACCATATGACTGGTGATATGAAGGATGAGGATGGTGAATGTGTCGCACACAGGATTGTGCACCATATGACTGGTGATATGAAGGATGGGGATGGTGAATGTGTCACACACACAGGATTGTGCACCATGTGACTGGTGATATGAAGGATGAGGATGGTGAATGTGTCGCACACAGGATTGTGCACCATATGACTGGTGATATGAAGGATGGGGATGGTGAATGTGTCACACACAGGATTGTGCACCATATGACTGGTGATATGAAGGATGAGGATGGTGAATGTGTCACACACAGGATTGTGCACCATATGACTGGTGATATGAAGGATGAGGATGGTGAATGTGTCGCGCACACAGGATTGTGCACCATGTGACTGGTGATATGAAGGATGAGGATGGTGAATGTGTCACACACAGGATTGTGCACCATATGACTGGTGATATGAAGGATGAGGATGGTGAATGTGTCACACACAGGATTGTTCACCATGTGACTGGTGATATGAAGGATGAGGATGGTAATTGTGTCGCACACACAGGATTGTGCACCATATGACTGGTGATATGAAGGATGGGGATGGTGAATGTGTCGCACACACAAAGGATTGTGCACCATGTGACTGGTGATATGAAGGATGAGGATGGTGAATGTGTCACACACAGGATTGTGCACCATGTGACTGGTGATATGAAGGATGAGGATGGTGAATGTGTCGCACACACAAAGGATTGTGCACCATGTGACTGGTGATATGAAGGATGAGGATGGTGAATGTGTCACACACAGGATTGTGCACCATGTGACTGGTGATATGAAGGATGAGGATGGTGAATGTGTTGCACACACAGGATTGTGCACCATGTGACTGGTGATATGAAGGATGAGGATGGTGAATGTGTCGCACACACAGGATTGTGCACCATGTGACTGGTGATATGAAGGATGAGGATGGTGAATGTGTCACACACACAGGATTGTGCACCATGTGACTGGTGATATGAAGGATGAGGATGGTGAATGTGTCGCACACACAGGATTGTGCACCATGTGACTGGTGATATGAAGGATGAGGATGGTGAATGTGTCACACACAGGATTGTGCACCATGTGACTGGTGATATGAAGGATGAGGATGGTGAATGTGTCGCACACACAGGATTGTGCACCATGTGACTGGTGATATGAAGGATGAGGATGGTGAATGTGCCACACACACAGGATTGTGCACCATGTGACTGGTGATATGAAGGATGAGGATGGTGAATGTGTCGCACACACAAAGGATTGTGCACCATGTGACTGGTGATATGAAGGATGGGGATGGTGAATGTGTCGCACACAGGATTGTGCACCATGTGACTGGTGATATGAAGGATGAGGATGGTGAATGTGTCGCACACACAAAGGATTGTGCACCATGTGACTGGTGATATGAAGGATGAGGATGGTGAATGTGTCGCACACACAAAGGATTGTGCACCATGTGACTGGTGATATGAAGGATGAGGATGGTGAATGTGTCGCACACAGGATTGTGCACCATATGACTGGTGATATGAAGGATGAGGATGGTGAATGTGTCGCACACACAAAGGATTGTGCACCATGTGACTGGTGATATGAAGGATGGGGATGGTGAATGTGTCGCACACAGGATTGTGCACCATGTGACTGGTGATATGAAGGATGAGGATGGTGAATGTGTCGCACACACAAAGGATTGTGCACCATGTGACTGGTGATATGAAGGATGAGGATGGTGAATGTGTCGCACACAGGATTGTGCACCATATGACTGGTGATATGAAGGATGAGGATGGTGAATGTGTCGCACACAGGATTGTGCACCATATGACTGGTGATATGAAGGATGAGGATGGTGAATGTGTCGCACACAGGATTGTGCACCATATGACTGGTGATATGAAGGATGAGGATGGTGAATGTGTCGCACACAGGATTGTGCACCATGTGACTGGTGATATGAAGGATGAGGATGGTGAATGTGTCACACACAGGATTGTGCACCATGTGACTGGTGATATGAAGGATGAGGATGGTGAATGTGTCGCACACACAAAGGATTGTGCACCATGTGACTGGTGATATGAAGGATGAGGATGGTGAATGTGTCGCACACACAGGATTGTGCACCATGTGACTGGTGATATGAAGGATGAGGATGGTGAATGTGTCGCACACACACAGGATTGTGCACCATGTGACTGGTGATATGAAGGATGAGGATGGTGAATGTGTCGCACACACAGGATTGTGCACCATGTGACTGGTGATATGAAGGATGAGGATGGTGAATGTGTCGCACACACAGGATTGTGCACCATGTGACTGGTGATATGAAGGATGAGGATGGTGAATGTGTCGCACACACAAAGGATTGTGCACCATGTGACTGGTGATATGAAGGATGAGGATGGTGAATGTGCCACACAAAGGATTGTGCACCATGTGACTGGTGATATGAAGGATGAGGATGGTGAATGTGTCGCACACACAGGATTGTGCACCATGTGACTGGTGATATGAAGGATGGGGATGGTGAATGTGTCGCACACACAAAGGATTGTGCACCATGTGACTGGTGATATGAAGGATGAGGATGGTGAATGTGTCGCACACACAGGATTGTGCACCATATGACTGGTGATATGAAGGATGAGGATGGTGAATGTGTCGCACACACAAAGGATTGTGCACCATGTGACTGGTGATATGAAGGATGAGGATGGTGAATGTGTCGCACACACAGGATTGTGCACCATGTGACTGGTGATATGAAGGATGGGGATGGTGAATGTGTCGCACACACAGGATTGTGCACCATATGACTGGTGATATGAAGGATGAGGATGGTGAATGTGTCGCACACACAGGATTGTGCACCATGTGACTGGTGATATGAAGGATGAGGATGGTGAATGTGTCGCACACACAAAGGATTGTGCACCATGTGACTGGTGATATGAAGGATGGGGATGGTGAATGTGTCGCACACACAAAGGATTGTGCACCATGTGACTGGTGATATGAAGGATGAGGATGGTGAATGTGTTGCACACACAGGATTGTGCACCATATGACTGGTGATATGAAGGATGAGGATGGTGAATGTGTCACACACAGGATTGTGCACCATATGACTGGTGATATGAAGGATGGGAATGGTGAATGTGTCACACACAGGATTGTGCACCATATGACTGGTGATATGAAGGATGAGGATGGTGAATGTGTCGCACTCACAAAGGATTGTGCACCATGTGACTGGTGATATGAAGGATGAGGATGGTGAATGTGTCGCACACACAGGATTGTGCACCATGTGACTGGTGATATGAAGGATGAGGATGGTGAATGTGTCACACACAGGATTGTGCACCATATGACTGGTGATATGAAGGATGGGGATGGTGAATGTGTCGCACACACAAAGGATTGTGTACCATGTGACTGGTGATATGAAGGATGAGGATGGTGAATGTGTCGCACACACAGGATTGTGCACCATATGACTGGTGATATGAAGGATGAGGATGGTGAATGTGTCGCACACACAGGATTGTGCACCATGTGACTGGTGATATGAAGGATGAGGACGGTGAATGTGTCGCACACACAAAGGATTGTGCACCATGTGACTGGTGATATGAAGGATGAGGATGGTGAATGTGTCACACACAGGATTGTGCACCATGTGACTGGTGATATGAAGGATGGGGATGGTGAATGTGTCGCACACACAAAGGATTGTGTACCATGTGACTGGTGATATGAAGGATGAGGATGGTGAATGTGTCGCACACACAGGATTGTGCACCATATGACTGGTGATATGAAGGATGAGGATGGTGAATGTGTCGCACACACAAAGGATTGTGCACCATGTGACTGGTGATATGAAGGATGAGGATGGTGAATGTGTCGCACACACAGGATTGTGCACCATGTGACTGGTGATATGAAGGATGAGGATGGTGAATGTGTCGCACACACAGGATTGTGCACCATATGACTGGTGATATGAAGGGTGAGGATGGTGAATGTGTCGCACACACAGGATTGTGCACCATGTGACTGGTGATATGAAGGATGAGGACGGTGAATGTGTCGCACACAAAAAGGATTGTGCACCATGTGACTGGTGATATGAAGGATGAGGATGGTGAATGTGTCGCACACACAGGATTGTGCACCATGTGACTGGTGATATGAAGGATGGGGATGGTGAATGTGTCGCACACACAAAGGATTGTGCACCATGTGACTGGTGATATGAAGGATGGGGATGGTGAATGTACACACAGGATTGTGCACCATGTGACTGGTGATATGAAGGATGAGGATGGTGAATGTACACACAGGATTGTGCACCATATGACTGGTGATATGAAGGATGAGGATCGTGAATGTGTTGCACACACAGGATTGTGCACCATATGACTGGTGATATGAAGGATGAGGATGGTGAATGTGTCACACACAGGATTGTGCACCATATGACTGGTGATATGAAGGATGGGAATGGTGAATGTGTCACACACAGGATTGTGCACCATGTGACTGGTGATATGAAGGATGAGGATGGTGAATGTGTCGCACACACAAAGGATTGTGCACCATGTGACTGGTGATATGAAGGATGAGGATGGTGAATGTGTCGCACACACAGGATTGTGCACCATGTGACTGGTGATATGAAGGATGAGGATGGTGAATGTGTCGCACACACAGGATTGTGCACCATATGACTGGTGATATGAAGGATGAGGATGGTGAATGTGTCGCACACACAGGATTGTGCACCATGTGACTGGTGATATGAAGGATGAGGACGGTGAATGTGTCGCACACACAAAGGATTGTGCACCATGTGACTGGTGATATGAAGGATGGGGATGGTGAATGTGTCGCACACACAAAGGATTGTGCACCATGTGACTGGTGATATGAAGGATGAGGATGGTGAATGTGTCGCACACACAGGATTGTGCACCATGTGACTGGTGATATGAAGGATGAGGATGGTGAATGTGTCGCACACACAGGATTGTGCACCATATGACTGGTGATATGAAGGATGAGGATGGTGAATGTGTTGCACACACAGGATTGTGCACCATGTGACTGGTGATATGAAGGATGAGGATGGTGAATGTGTCGCACACACAGGATTGTGCACCATATGACTGGTGATATGAAGGATGGGGATGGTGAATGTGTCACACACAGGATTGTGCACCATGTGACTGGTGATATGAAGGATGAGGATGGTGAATGTGTTGCACACACATAATTGTGCACCATGTGACTGGTGATATGAAGGATGAGGATGGTGAATGTGTCACACACAGGATTGTGCACCATATGACTGGTGATATGAAGGATGAGGATGGTGAATGTGTCGCGCACACACAGGATTGTGCACCATGTGACTGGTGATATGAAGGATGAGGATGGTGAATGTGTCGCACACACAGGATTGTGCACCATATGACTGGTGATATGAAGGATGAGGATGGTGAATGTGTTGCACACACAGGATTGTGCACCATGTGACTGGTGATATGAAGGATGAGGATGGTGAATGTGTCGCGCACACACAGGATTGTGCACCATGTGACTGGTGATATGAAGGATGAGGATGGTGAATGTGTCACACACAGGATTGTGCACCATGTGACTGGTGATATGAAGGATGAGGATGGTGAATGTGTCGCACACACAGGATTGTGCACCATGTGACTGGTGATATGAAGGATGAGGATGGTGAATGTGTCGCACACACAAAGGATTGTGCACCATATGACTGGTGATATGAAGGATGAGGATGGTGAATGTGTCACACACAGGATTGTGCACCATATGACTGGTGATATGAAGGATGGGGATGGTGAATGTGTCACACACACAGGATTGTGCACCATGTGACTGGTGATATGAAGGATGAGGATGGTGAATGTACACACAGGATTGTGCACCATATGACTGGTGATATGAAGGATGAGGATGGTGAATGTGTCACACACAGGATTGTGCACCATATGACTGGTGATATGAAGGATGGGGATGGTGAATGTGTCACACACACAGGATTGTGCACCATGTGACTGGTGATATGAAGGATGAGGATGGTGAATGTACACACAGGATTGTGCACCATGTGACTGGTGATATGAAGGATGAGGATGGTGAATGTGTCGCACACACAGGATTGTGCACCATGTGACTGGTGATATGAAGGATGAGGATGGTGAATGTGTCGCACACACAGGATTGTGCACCATGTGACTGGTGATATGAAGGATGAGGATGGTGAATGTGTCAGGATTGTGCACCATGTGACTGGTGATATGAAGGATGAGGATGGTGAATGTGTTGCACACACAGGATTGTGCACCATGTGACTGGTGATATGAAGGATGAGGATGGTGAATGTGTCACACACAGGATTGTGCACCATATGACTGGTGATATGAAGGATGAGGATGGTGAATGTGTCGCGCACACACAGGATTGTTCACCATGTGACTGGTGATATGAAGGATGAGGATGGTGAATGTGTCGCACACACAGGATTGTGCACCATATGACTGGTGATATGAAGGATGGGGATGGTGAATGTGTCGCACACACAAAGGATTGTGCACCATGTGACTGGTGATATGAAGGATGAGGATGGTGAATGTGTCACACACAGGATTGTGCACCATGTGACTGGTGATATGAAGGATGAGGATGGTGAATGTGTCACACACACACACAGGATTGTGCACCATGTGACTGGTGATATGAAGGATGAGGATGGTGAATGTGTCGCACACACAGGATTGTGCACCATGTGACTGGTGATATGAAGGATGAGGATGGTGAATGTGTCACACACAGGATTGTGCACCATGTGACTGGTGATATGAAGGATGAGGATGGTGAATGTGTCGCACACACAGGATTGTGCACCATGTGACTGGTGATATGAAGGATGAGGATGGTGAATGTGCCACACAAAGGATTGTGCACCATGTGACTGGTGATATGAAGGATGAGGATGGTGAATGTGTCGCACACACAGGATTGTGCACCATGTGACTGGTGATATGAAGGATGAGGATGGTGAATGTGTCGCACACACAAAGGATTGTGCACCATGTGACTGGTGATATGAAGGATGAGGATGGTGAATGTGTCGCACACACAAAGGATTGTGCACCATGTGACTGGTGATATGAAGGATGAGGATGGTGAATGTGTCGCACACAGGATTGTGCACCATGTGACTGGTGATATGAAGGATGAGGATGGTGAATGTGTCGCACACACAAAGGATTGTGCACCATGTGACTGGTGATATGAAGGATGAGGATGGTGAATGTGTCGCACACACAGGATTGTGCACCATGTGACTGGTGATATGAAGGATGAGGATGGTGAATGTGTCGCACACACACAGGATTGTGCACCATGTGACTGGTAATATGAAGGATGAGGATGGTGAATGTGTCGCACACACAGGATTGTGCACCATGTGACTGGTGATATGAAGGATGAGGATGGTGAATGTGTCGCACACACACAGGATTGTGCACCATGTGACTGGTGATATGAAGGATGAGGATGGTGAATGTGTCGCACACACAGGATTGTGCACCATGTGACTGGTGATATGAAGGATGAGGATGGTGAATGTGTCGCACACACAAAGGATTGTGCACCATGTGACTGGTGATATGAAGGATGAGGATGGTGAATGTGCCACACAAAGGATTGTGCACCATGTGACTGGTGATATGAAGGATGAGGATGGTGAATGTGTCGCACACACAGGATTGTGCACCATGTGACTGGTGATATGAAGGATGGGGATGGTGAATGTGTCGCACACACAAAGGATTGTGCACCATGTGACTGGTGATATGAAGGATGAGGATGGTGAATGTGTCGCACACACAGGATTGTGCACCATATGACTGGTGATATGAAGGATGAGGATGGTGAATGTGTCGCACACACAAAGGATTGTGCACCATGTGACTGGTGATATGAAGGATGAGGATGGTGAATGTGTCGCACACACAGGATTGTGCACCATGTGACTGGTGATATGAAGGATGGGGATGGTGAATGTGTCGCACACACAGGATTGTGCACCATATGACTGGTGATATGAAGGATGAGGATGGTGAATGTGTCGCACACACAGGATTGTGCACCATGTGACTGGTGATATGAAGGATGAGGATGGTGAATGTGTCGCACACACAGGATTGTGCACCATGTGACTGGTGATATGAAGGATGAGGATGGTGAATGTGTCGCACACACAAAGGATTGTGCACCATATGACTGGTGATATGAAGGATGAGGATGGTGAATGTGTCACACACAGGATTGTGCACCATATGACTGGTGATATGAAGGATGGGGATGGTGAATGTGTCACACACACAGGATTGTGCACCATGTGACTGGTGATATGAAGGATGAGGATGGTGAATGTACACACAGGATTGTGCACCATATGACTGGTGATATGAAGGATGAGGATGGTGAATGTGTCACACACAGGATTGTGCACCATATGACTGGTGATATGAAGGATGGGGATGGTGAATGTGTCACACACACAGGATTGTGCACCATGTGACTGGTGATATGAAGGATGAGGATGGTGAATGTACACACAGGATTGTGCACCATGTGACTGGTGATATGAAGGATGAGGATGGTGAATGTGTCGCACACACAGGATTGTGCACCATGTGACTGGTGATATGAAGGATGAGGATGGTGAATGTGTCGCACACACAGGATTGTGCACCATGTGACTGGTGATATGAAGGATGAGGATGGTGAATGTGTCAGGATTGTGCACCATGTGACTGGTGATATGAAGGATGAGGATGGTGAATGTGTTGCACACACAGGATTGTGCACCATGTGACTGGTGATATGAAGGATGAGGATGGTGAATGTGTCACACACAGGATTGTGCACCATATGACTGGTGATATGAAGGATGAGGATGGTGAATGTGTCGCGCACACACAGGATTGTTCACCATGTGACTGGTGATATGAAGGATGAGGATGGTGAATGTGTCGCACACACAGGATTGTGCACCATATGACTGGTGATATGAAGGATGGGGATGGTGAATGTGTCGCACACACAAAGGATTGTGCACCATGTGACTGGTGATATGAAGGATGAGGATGGTGAATGTGTCACACACAGGATTGTGCACCATGTGACTGGTGATATGAAGGATGAGGATGGTGAATGTGTCACACACAGGATTGTGCACCATGTGACTGGTGATATGAAGGATGAGGATGGTGAATGTGTCGCACACACAGGATTGTGCACCATGTGACTGGTGATATGAAGGATGAGGATGGTGAATGTGCCACACAAAGGATTGTGCACCATGTGACTGGTGATATGAAGGATGAGGATGGTGAATGTGTCGCACACACAGGATTGTGCACCATGTGACTGGTGATATGAAGGATGAGGATGGTGAATGTGTCGCACACACAGGATTGTGCACCATGTGACTGGTGATATGAAGGATGAGGATGGTGAATGTGTCGCACACACAAAGGATTGTGCACCATGTGACTGGTGATATGAAGGATGGGGATGGTGAATGTGTCGCACACACAAAGGATTGTGCACCATGTGACTGGTGATATGAAGGATGAGGATGGTGAATGTGTCGCACACACAAAGGATTGTGCACCATGTGACTGGTGATATGAAGGATGAGGATGGTGAATGTGTCGCACACAGGATTGTGCACCATGTGACTGGTGATATGAAGGATGAGGATGGTGAATGTGTCGCACACACAAAGGATTGTGCACCATGTGACTGGTGATATGAAGGATGAGGATGGTGAATGTGTCGCACACACAGGATTGTGCACCATGTGACTGGTGATATGAAGGATGAGGATGGTGAATGTGTCGCACACACACAGGATTGTGCACCATGTGACTGGTAATATGAAGGATGAGGATGGTGAATGTGTCGCACACACAGGATTGTGCACCATGTGACTGGTGATATGAAGGATGAGGATGGTGAATGTGTCGCACACACACAGGATTGTGCACCATGTGACTGGTGATATGAAGGATGAGGATGGTGAATGTGTCGCACACACAGGATTGTGCACCATGTGACTGGTGATATGAAGGATGAGGATGGTGAATGTGTCGCACACACAGGATTGTGCACCATGTGACTGGTGATATGAAGGATGAGGATGGTGAATGTGTCGCACACACAAAGGATTGTGCACCATGTGACTGGTGATATGAAGGATGAGGATGGTGAATGTGCCACACAAAGGATTGTGCACCATGTGACTGGTGATATGAAGGATGAGGATGGTGAATGTGTCGCACACACAGGATTGTGCACCATGTGACTGGTGATATGAAGGATGGGGATGGTGAATGTGTCGCACACACAAAGGATTGTGCACCATGTGACTGGTGATATGAAGGATGAGGATGGTGAATGTGTCGCACACACAGGATTGTGCACCATATGACTGGTGATATGAAGGATGAGGATGGTGAATGTGTCGCACACACAAAGGATTGTGCACCATGTGACTGGTGATATGAAGGATGAGGATGGTGAATGTGTCGCACACACAGGATTGTGCACCATGTGACTGGTGATATGAAGGATGGGGATGGTGAATGTGTCGCACACACAGGATTGTGCACCATATGACTGGTGATATGAAGGATGAGGATGGTGAATGTGTCGCACACACAGGATTGTGCACCATGTGACTGGTGATATGAAGGATGAGGATGGTGAATGTGTCGCACACACAAAGGATTGTGCACCATGTGACTGGTGATATGAAGGATGGGGATGGTGAATGTGTCGCACACACAAAGGATTGTGCACCATGTGACTGGTGATATGAAGGATGAGGATGGTGAATGTGTTGCACACACAGGATTGTGCACCATATGACTGGTGATATGAAGGATGAGGATGGTGAATGTGTCACACACAGGATTGTGCACCATATGACTGGTGATATGAAGGATGGGAATGGTGAATGTGTCACACACAGGATTGTGCACCATGTGACTGGTGATATGAAGGATGAGGATGGTGAATGTGTCGCACACACAAAGGATTGTGCACCATGTGACTGGTGATATGAAGGATGGGGATGGTGAATGTGTCGCACACACAGGATTGTGCACCATGTGACTGGTGATATGAAGGATGAGGATGGTGAATGTGTCGCACACACAGGATTGTGCACCATATGACTGGTGATATGAAGGATGAGGATGGTGAATGTGTCGCACACACAGGATTGTGCACCATGTGACTGGTGATATGAAGGATGAGGACGGTGAATGTGTCGCACACACAAAGGATTGTGCACCATGTGACTGGTGATATGAAGGATGGGGATGGTGAATGTGTCACACACAGGATTGTGCACCATGTGACTGGTGATATGAAGGATGAGGATGGTGAATGTGTCACACACAGGATTGTGCACCATGTGACTGGTGATATGAAGGATGGGGGTGGTGAATGTGTCGCACACACAAAGGATTGTGCACCATGTGACTGGTGATATGAAGGATGAGGATGGTGAATGTGTCACACACAGGATTGTGCACCATGTGACTGGTGATATGAAGGATGAGGATGGTGAATGTGTCACACACAGGATTGTGCACCATGTGACTGGTGATATGAAGGATGGGGGTGGTGAATGTGTCGCACACACAAAGGATTGTGCACCATATGACTGGTGATATGAAGGATGAGGATGGTGAATGTGTCGCACACACAGGATTGTGCACCATGTGACTGGTGATATGAAGGATGAGGATGGTGAATGTGTCGCACACACAGGATTGTGCACCATATGACTGGTGATATGAAGGATGAGGATGGTGAATGTGTCGCACACACAGGATTGTGCACCATGTGACTGGTGATATGAAGGATGAGGACGGTGAATGTGTCGCACACACAAAGGATTGTGCACCATGTGACTGGTGATATGAAGGATGGGGATGGTGAATGTGTCACACACAGGATTGTGCACCATGTGACTGGTGATATGAAGGATGAGGATGGTGAATGTGTCACACACAGGATTGTGCACCATGTGACTGGTGATATGAAGGATGGGGGTGGTGAATGTGTCGCACACACAAAGGATTGTGCACCATGTGACTGGTGATATGAAGGATGAGGATGGTGAATGTGTCACACACAGGATTGTGCACCATGTGACTGGTGATATGAAGGATGAGGATGGTGAATGTGTCACACACAGGATTGTGCACCATGTGACTGGTGATATGAAGGATGGGGGTGGTGAATGTGTCGCACACACAAAGGATTGTGCACCATGTGACTGGTGATATGAAGGATGAGGATGGTGAATGTGTCGCACACACAGGATTGTGCACCATGTGACTGGTGATATGAAGGATGAGGATGGTGAATGTGTCGCACACACAGGATTGTGCACCATATGACTGGTGATATGAAGGATGAGGATGGTGAATGTGTCGCACACACAGGATTGTGCACCATGTGACTGGTGATATGAAGGATGAGGACGGTGAATGTGTCGCACACACAAAGGATTGTGCACCATGTGACTGGTGATATGAAGGATGGGGATGGTGAATGTGTCACACACAGGATTGTGCACCATGTGACTGGTGATATGAAGGATGAGGATGGTGAATGTGTCACACACAGGATTGTGCACCATGTGACTGGTGATATGAAGGATGAGGACGGTGAATGTGTCGCACACACAAAGGATTGTGCACCATGTGACTGGTGATATGAAGGATGAGGATGGTGAATGTGTCACACACAGGATTGTGCACCATGTGACTGGTGATATGAAGGATGAGGATGGTGAATGTGTCACACACAGGATTGTGCACCATGTGACTGGTGATATGAAGGATGGGGGTGGTGAATGTGTCGCACACACAAAGGATTGTGCACCATATGACTGGTGATATGAAGGATGAGGATGGTGAATGTGTCGCACACACAAAGGATTGTGTACCATGTGACTGGTGATATGAAGGATGAGGATGGTGAATGTGTCGCACACACAGGATTGTGCACCATATGACTGGTGATATGAAGGATGAGGATGGTGAATGTGTCGCACACACAGGATTGTGCACCATGTGACTGGTGATATGAAGGATGAGGACGGTGAATGTGTCGCACACACAGGATTGTGCACCATGTGACTGGTGATATGAAGGATGGGGATGGTGAATGTGTCGCACACACAAAGGATTGTGCACCATGTGACTGGTGATATGAAGGATGAGGATGGTGAATGTGTCACACACAGGATTGTGCACCATGTGACTGGTGATATGAAGGATGAGGATGGTGAATGTACACACAGGATTGTGCACCATGTGACTGGTGATATGAAGGATGAGGATGGTGAATGTGTCGCACACACAGGATTGTGCACCATGTGACTGGTGATATGAAGGATGAGGATGGTGAATGTGTCGCACACACACAGGATTGTGCACCATGTGACTGGTGATATGAAGGATGAGGATGGTGAATGTGTCGCACACACAGGATTGTGCACCATGTGACTGGTGATATGAAGGATGAGGATGGTGAATGTGTCGCACACACAGGATTGTGCACCATGTGACTGGTGATATGAAGGATGAGGATGGTGAATGTGTCGCACACACAGGATTGTGCACCATATGACTGGTGATATGAAGGATGAGGATGGTGAATGTGTCGCACACACAGGATTGTGCACCATGTGACTGGTGATATGAAGGATGAGGACGGTGAATGTGTCGCACACACAGGATTGTGCACCATGTGACTGGTGATATGAAGGATGAGGACGGTGAATGTGTCGCACACAAAAAGGATTGTGCACCATGTGACTGGTGATATGAAGGATGGGGATGGTGAATGTGTCGCACACACAAAGGATTGTGCACCATGTGACTGGTGATATGAAGGATGAGGATGGTGAATGTGTTGCACACACAGGATTGTGCACCATATGACTGGTGATATGAAGGATGAGGATGGTGAATGTGTCACACACAGGATTGTGCACCATATGACTGGTGATATGAAGGATGGGAATGGTGAATGTGTCACACACAGGATTGTGCACCATATGACTGGTGATATGAAGGATGAGGATGGTGAATGTGTCGCACACACAGGATTGTGCACCATATGACTGGTGATATGAAGGATGAGGATGGTGAATGTGTCGCACACACAAAGGATTGTGCACCATGTGACTGGTGATATGAAGGATGAGGATGGTGAATGTGTCGCACACACAGGATTGTGCACCATGTGACTGGTGATATGAAGGATGAGGATGGTGAATGTGTCGCACACACAGGATTGTGCACCATATGACTGGTGATATGAAGGATGAGGATGGTGAATGTGTCGCACACACAGGATTGTGCACCATGTGACTGGTGATATGAAGGATGAGGACGGTGAATGTGTCGCACACACAAAGGATTGTGCACCATGTGACTGGTGATATGAAGGATGGGGATGGTGAATGTGTCGCACACACAAAGGATTGTGCACCATGTGACTGGTGATATGAAGGATGAGGATGGTGAATGTGTCGCACACACAGGATTGTGCACCATGTGACTGGTGATATGAAGGATGAGGATGGTGAATGTGTCGCACACACAGGATTGTGCACCATATGACTGGTGATATGAAGGATGAGGATGGTGAATGTGTTGCACACACAGGATTGTGCACCATGTGACTGGTGATATGAAGGATGAGGATGGTGAATGTGTCGCACACACAGGATTGTGCACCATATGACTGGTGATATGAAGGATGGGGATGGTAAATGTGTCACACACAGGATTGTGCACCATGTGACTGGTGATATGAAGGATGAGGATGGTGAATGTGTCGCACACACAGGATTGTGCACCATGTGACTGGTGATATGAAGGATGAGGATGGTGAATGTGTCGCACACACAAAGGATTGTGCACCATGTGACTGGTGATATGAAGGATGAGGATGGTGAATGTGTTGCACACACATAATTGTGCACCATGTGACTGGTGATATGAAGGATGAGGATGGTGAATGTGTCACACACAGGATTGTGCACCATATGACTGGTGATATGAAGGATGAGGATGGTGAATGTGTCGCGCACACACAGGATTGTGCACCATGTGACTGGTGATATGAAGGATGAGGATGGTGAATGTGTCGCACACACAGGATTGTGCACCATATGACTGGTGATATGAAGGATGAGGATGGTGAATGTGTCACACACAGGATTGTGCACCATATGACTGGTGATATGAAGGATGAGGATGGTGAATGTGTCACACACAGGATTGTGCACCATATGACTGGTGATATGAAGGATGGGGATGGTGAATGTGTCACACACACAGGATTGTGCACCATGTGACTGGTGATATGAAGGATGAGGATGGTGAATGTACACACAGGATTGTGCACCATATGACTGGTGATATGAAGGATGAGGATGGTGAATGTGTCACACACAGGATTGTGCACCATATGACTGGTGATATGAAGGATGAGGATGGTGAATGTGTCGCGCACACAGGATTGTGCACCATATGACTGGTGATATGAAGGATGAGGATGGTGAATGTGTCGCACACAGGATTGTGCACCATGTGACTGGTGATATGAAGGATGAGGATGGTGAATGTACACACAGGATTGTGCACCATATGACTGGTGATATGAAGGATGAGGATGGTGAATGTGTTGCACACACAGGATTGTGCACCATATGACTGGTGATATGAAGGATGAGGATGGTGAATGTGTCACACACAGGATTGTGCACCATATGACTGGTGATATGAAGGATGGGAATGGTGAATGTGTCACACACAGGATTGTGCACCATGTGACTGGTGATATGAAGGATGAGGATGGTGAATGTGTCGCACACACAAAGGATTGTGCACCATGTGACTGGTGATATGAAGGATGAGGATGGTGAATGTGTCGCACACACAGGATTGTGCACCATGTGACTGGTGATATGAAGGATGAGGATGGTGAATGTGTCGCACACACAGGATTGTGCACCATATGACTGGTGATATGAAGGATGAGGATGGTGAATGTGTCGCACACACAGGATTGTGCACCATGTGACTGGTGATATGACGGATGAGGACGGTGAATGTGTCGCACACACAAAGGATTGTGCACCATGTGACTGGTGATATGAAGGATGGGGATGGTGAATGTGTCGCACACACAAAGGATTGTGCACCATGTGACTGGTGATATGAAGGATGAGGATGGTGAATGTGTCGCACACACAGGATTGTGCACCATGTGACTGGTGATATGAAGGATGAGGATGGTGAATGTGTCGCACACACAGGATTGTGCACCATATGACTGGTGATATGAAGGATGAGGATGGTGAATGTGTTGCACACACAGGATTGTGCACCATGTGACTGGTGATATGAAGGATGAGGATGGTGAATGTGTCGCACACACAGGATTGTGCACCATATGACTGGTGATATGAAGGATGGGGATGGTGAATGTGTCACACACAGGATTGTGCACCATGTGACTGGTGATATGAAGGATGAGGATGGTGAATGTGTTGCACACACATAATTGTGCACCATGTGACTGGTGATATGAAGGATGAGGATGGTGAATGTGTCACACACAGGATTGTGCACCATATGACTGGTGATATGAAGGATGAGGATGGTGAATGTGTCGCGCACACACAGGATTGTGCACCATGTGACTGGTGATATGAAGGATGAGGATGGTGAATGTGTCGCACACACAGGATTGTGCACCATATGACTGGTGATATGAAGGATGAGGATGGTGAATGTGTTGCACACACAGGATTGTGCACCATGTGACTGGTGATATGAAGGATGAGGATGGTGAATGTGTCGCGCACACACAGGATTGTGCACCATGTGACTGGTGATATGAAGGATGAGGATGGTGAATGTGTCACACACAGGATTGTGCACCATGTGACTGGTGATATGAAGGATGAGGATGGTGAATGTGTCGCACACACAGGATTGTGCACCATGTGACTGGTGATATGAAGGATGAGGATGGTGAATGTGTCGCACACACAAAGGATTGTGCACCATATGACTGGTGATATGAAGGATGAGGATGGTGAATGTGTCACACACAGGATTGTGCACCATATGACTGGTGATATGAAGGATGGGGATGGTGAATGTGTCACACACACAGGATTGTGCACCATGTGACTGGTGATATGAAGGATGAGGATGGTGAATGTACACACAGGATTGTGCACCATATGACTGGTGATATGAAGGATGAGGATGGTGAATGTGTCACACACAGGATTGTGCACCATATGACTGGTGATATGAAGGATGGGGATGGTGAATGTGTCACACACACAGGATTGTGCACCATGTGACTGGTGATATGAAGGATGAGGATGGTGAATGTACACACAGGATTGTGCACCATGTGACTGGTGATATGAAGGATGAGGATGGTGAATGTGTCGCACACACAGGATTGTGCACCATGTGACTGGTGATATGAAGGATGAGGATGGTGAATGTGTCGCACACACAGGATTGTGCACCATGTGACTGGTGATATGAAGGATGAGGATGGTGAATGTGTCAGGATTGTGCACCATGTGACTGGTGATATGAAGGATGAGGATGGTGAATGTGTTGCACACACAGGATTGTGCACCATGTGACTGGTGATATGAAGGATGAGGATGGTGAATGTGTCACACACAGGATTGTGCACCATATGACTGGTGATATGAAGGATGAGGATGGTGAATGTGTCGCGCACACACAGGATTGTTCACCATGTGACTGGTGATATGAAGGATGAGGATGGTGAATGTGTCGCACACACAGGATTGTGCACCATATGACTGGTGATATGAAGGATGGGGATGGTGAATGTGTCGCACACACAAAGGATTGTGCACCATGTGACTGGTGATATGAAGGATGAGGATGGTGAATGTGTCACACACAGGATTGTGCACCATGTGACTGGTGATATGAAGGATGAGGATGGTGAATGTGTCACACACACACACAGGATTGTGCACCATGTGACTGGTGATATGAAGGATGAGGATGGTGAATGTGTCGCACACACAGGATTGTGCACCATGTGACTGGTGATATGAAGGATGAGGATGGTGAATGTGTCACACACAGGATTGTGCACCATGTGACTGGTGATATGAAGGATGAGGATGGTGAATGTGTCGCACACACAGGATTGTGCACCATGTGACTGGTGATATGAAGGATGAGGATGGTGAATGTGCCACACAAAGGATTGTGCACCATGTGACTGGTGATATGAAGGATGAGGATGGTGAATGTGTCGCACACACAGGATTGTGCACCATGTGACTGGTGATATGAAGGATGAGGATGGTGAATGTGTCGCACACACAAAGGATTGTGCACCATGTGACTGGTGATATGAAGGATGAGGATGGTGAATGTGTCGCACACACAAAGGATTGTGCACCATGTGACTGGTGATATGAAGGATGAGGATGGTGAATGTGTCGCACACAGGATTGTGCACCATGTGACTGGTGATATGAAGGATGAGGATGGTGAATGTGTCGCACACACAAAGGATTGTGCACCATGTGACTGGTGATATGAAGGATGAGGATGGTGAATGTGTCGCACACACAGGATTGTGCACCATGTGACTGGTGATATGAAGGATGAGGATGGTGAATGTGTCGCACACACACAGGATTGTGCACCATGTGACTGGTAATATGAAGGATGAGGATGGTGAATGTGTCGCACACACAGGATTGTGCACCATGTGACTGGTGATATGAAGGATGAGGATGGTGAATGTGTCGCACACACACAGGATTGTGCACCATGTGACTGGTGATATGAAGGATGAGGATGGTGAATGTGTCGCACACACAGGATTGTGCACCATGTGACTGGTGATATGAAGGATGAGGATGGTGAATGTGTCGCACACACAAAGGATTGTGCACCATGTGACTGGTGATATGAAGGATGAGGATGGTGAATGTGCCACACAAAGGATTGTGCACCATGTGACTGGTGATATGAAGGATGAGGATGGTGAATGTGTCGCACACACAGGATTGTGCACCATGTGACTGGTGATATGAAGGATGGGGATGGTGAATGTGTCGCACACACAAAGGATTGTGCACCATGTGACTGGTGATATGAAGGATGAGGATGGTGAATGTGTCGCACACACAGGATTGTGCACCATATGACTGGTGATATGAAGGATGAGGATGGTGAATGTGTCGCACACACAAAGGATTGTGCACCATGTGACTGGTGATATGAAGGATGAGGATGGTGAATGTGTCGCACACACAGGATTGTGCACCATGTGACTGGTGATATGAAGGATGGGGATGGTGAATGTGTCGCACACACAGGATTGTGCACCATATGACTGGTGATATGAAGGATGAGGATGGTGAATGTGTCGCACACACAGGATTGTGCACCATGTGACTGGTGATATGAAGGATGAGGATGGTGAATGTGTCGCACACACAGGATTGTGCACCATGTGACTGGTGATATGAAGGATGAGGATGGTGAATGTGTCGCACACACAAAGGATTGTGCACCATATGACTGGTGATATGAAGGATGAGGATGGTGAATGTGTCACACACAGGATTGTGCACCATATGACTGGTGATATGAAGGATGGGGATGGTGAATGTGTCACACACACAGGATTGTGCACCATGTGACTGGTGATATGAAGGATGAGGATGGTGAATGTACACACAGGATTGTGCACCATATGACTGGTGATATGAAGGATGAGGATGGTGAATGTGTCACACACAGGATTGTGCACCATATGACTGGTGATATGAAGGATGGGGATGGTGAATGTGTCACACACACAGGATTGTGCACCATGTGACTGGTGATATGAAGGATGAGGATGGTGAATGTACACACAGGATTGTGCACCATGTGACTGGTGATATGAAGGATGAGGATGGTGAATGTGTCGCACACACAGGATTGTGCACCATGTGACTGGTGATATGAAGGATGAGGATGGTGAATGTGTCGCACACACAGGATTGTGCACCATGTGACTGGTGATATGAAGGATGAGGATGGTGAATGTGTCAGGATTGTGCACCATGTGACTGGTGATATGAAGGATGAGGATGGTGAATGTGTTGCACACACAGGATTGTGCACCATGTGACTGGTGATATGAAGGATGAGGATGGTGAATGTGTCACACACAGGATTGTGCACCATATGACTGGTGATATGAAGGATGAGGATGGTGAATGTGTCGCGCACACACAGGATTGTTCACCATGTGACTGGTGATATGAAGGATGAGGATGGTGAATGTGTCGCACACACAGGATTGTGCACCATATGACTGGTGATATGAAGGATGGGGATGGTGAATGTGTCGCACACACAAAGGATTGTGCACCATGTGACTGGTGATATGAAGGATGAGGATGGTGAATGTGTCACACACAGGATTGTGCACCATGTGACTGGTGATATGAAGGATGAGGATGGTGAATGTGTCACACACAGGATTGTGCACCATGTGACTGGTGATATGAAGGATGAGGATGGTGAATGTGTCGCACACACAGGATTGTGCACCATGTGACTGGTGATATGAAGGATGAGGATGGTGAATGTGCCACACAAAGGATTGTGCACCATGTGACTGGTGATATGAAGGATGAGGATGGTGAATGTGTCGCACACACAGGATTGTGCACCATGTGACTGGTGATATGAAGGATGAGGATGGTGAATGTGTCGCACACACAGGATTGTGCACCATGTGACTGGTGATATGAAGGATGAGGATGGTGAATGTGTCGCACACACAAAGGATTGTGCACCATGTGACTGGTGATATGAAGGATGGGGATGGTGAATGTGTCGCACACACAAAGGATTGTGCACCATGTGACTGGTGATATGAAGGATGAGGATGGTGAATGTGTCGCACACACAAAGGATTGTGCACCATGTGACTGGTGATATGAAGGATGAGGATGGTGAATGTGTCGCACACAGGATTGTGCACCATGTGACTGGTGATATGAAGGATGAGGATGGTGAATGTGTCGCACACACAAAGGATTGTGCACCATGTGACTGGTGATATGAAGGATGAGGATGGTGAATGTGTCGCACACACAGGATTGTGCACCATGTGACTGGTGATATGAAGGATGAGGATGGTGAATGTGTCGCACACACACAGGATTGTGCACCATGTGACTGGTAATATGAAGGATGAGGATGGTGAATGTGTCGCACACACAGGATTGTGCACCATGTGACTGGTGATATGAAGGATGAGGATGGTGAATGTGTCGCACACACACAGGATTGTGCACCATGTGACTGGTGATATGAAGGATGAGGATGGTGAATGTGTCGCACACACAGGATTGTGCACCATGTGACTGGTGATATGAAGGATGAGGATGGTGAATGTGTCGCACACACAGGATTGTGCACCATGTGACTGGTGATATGAAGGATGAGGATGGTGAATGTGTCGCACACACAAAGGATTGTGCACCATGTGACTGGTGATATGAAGGATGAGGATGGTGAATGTGCCACACAAAGGATTGTGCACCATGTGACTGGTGATATGAAGGATGAGGATGGTGAATGTGTCGCACACACAGGATTGTGCACCATGTGACTGGTGATATGAAGGATGGGGATGGTGAATGTGTCGCACACACAAAGGATTGTGCACCATGTGACTGGTGATATGAAGGATGAGGATGGTGAATGTGTCGCACACACAGGATTGTGCACCATATGACTGGTGATATGAAGGATGGGGATGGTGAATGTGTCGCACACACAGGATTGTGCACCATATGACTGGTGATATGAAGGATGAGGATGGTGAATGTGTCGCACACACAAAGGATTGTGCACCATATGACTGGTGATATGAAGGATGGGGATGGTGAATGTGTCGCACACACAAAGGATTGTGCACCATGTGACTGGTGATATGAAGGATGAGGATGGTGAATGTGTCGCACACACAGGATTGTGCACCATGTGACTGGTGATATGAAGGATGGGGATGGTGAATGTGTCGCACACACAGGATTGTGCACCATATGACTGGTGATATGAAGGATGAGGATGGTGAATGTGTCGCACACACAGGATTGTGCACCATGTGACTGGTGATATGAAGGATGAGGATGGTGAATGTGTCGCACACACAAAGGATTGTGCACCATGTGACTGGTGATATGAAGGATGGGGATGGTGAATGTGTCGCACACACAAAGGATTGTGCACCATGTGACTGGTGATATGAAGGATGAGGATGGTGAATGTGTTGCACACACAGGATTGTGCACCATATGACTGGTGATATGAAGGATGAGGATGGTGAATGTGTCACACACAGGATTGTGCACCATATGACTGGTGATATGAAGGATGGGAATGGTGAATGTGTCACACACAGGATTGTGCACCATGTGACTGGTGATATGAAGGATGAGGATGGTGAATGTGTCGCACACACAAAGGATTGTGCACCATGTGACTGGTGATATGAAGGATGGGGATGGTGAATGTGTCGCACACACAGGATTGTGCACCATGTGACTGGTGATATGAAGGATGAGGATGGTGAATGTGTCGCACACACAGGATTGTGCACCATATGACTGGTGATATGAAGGATGAGGATGGTGAATGTGTCGCACACACAGGATTGTGCACCATGTGACTGGTGATATGAAGGATGAGGACGGTGAATGTGTCGCACACACAAAGGATTGTGCACCATGTGACTGGTGATATGAAGGATGGGGATGGTGAATGTGTCACACACAGGATTGTGCACCATGTGACTGGTGATATGAAGGATGAGGATGGTGAATGTGTCACACACAGGATTGTGCACCATGTGACTGGTGATATGAAGGATGGGGGTGGTGAATGTGTCGCACACACAAAGGATTGTGCACCATGTGACTGGTGATATGAAGGATGAGGATGGTGAATGTGTCACACACAGGATTGTGCACCATGTGACTGGTGATATGAAGGATGAGGATGGTGAATGTGTCACACACAGGATTGTGCACCATGTGACTGGTGATATGAAGGATGGGGGTGGTGAATGTGTCGCACACACAAAGGATTGTGCACCATATGACTGGTGATATGAAGGATGAGGATGGTGAATGTGTCGCACACACAGGATTGTGCACCATGTGACTGGTGATATGAAGGATGAGGATGGTGAATGTGTCGCACACACAGGATTGTGCACCATATGACTGGTGATATGAAGGATGAGGATGGTGAATGTGTCGCACACACAGGATTGTGCACCATGTGACTGGTGATATGAAGGATGAGGACGGTGAATGTGTCGCACACACAAAGGATTGTGCACCATGTGACTGGTGATATGAAGGATGGGGATGGTGAATGTGTCACACACAGGATTGTGCACCATGTGACTGGTGATATGAAGGATGAGGATGGTGAATGTGTCACACACAGGATTGTGCACCATGTGACTGGTGATATGAAGGATGGGGGTGGTGAATGTGTCGCACACACAAAGGATTGTGCACCATGTGACTGGTGATATGAAGGATGAGGATGGTGAATGTGTCACACACAGGATTGTGCACCATGTGACTGGTGATATGAAGGATGAGGATGGTGAATGTGTCACACACAGGATTGTGCACCATGTGACTGGTGATATGAAGGATGGGGGTGGTGAATGTGTCGCACACACAAAGGATTGTGCACCATGTGACTGGTGATATGAAGGATGAGGATGGTGAATGTGTCGCACACACAGGATTGTGCACCATGTGACTGGTGATATGAAGGATGAGGATGGTGAATGTGTCGCACACACAGGATTGTGCACCATATGACTGGTGATATGAAGGATGAGGATGGTGAATGTGTCGCACACACAGGATTGTGCACCATGTGACTGGTGATATGAAGGATGAGGACGGTGAATGTGTCGCACACACAAAGGATTGTGCACCATGTGACTGGTGATATGAAGGATGGGGATGGTGAATGTGTCACACACAGGATTGTGCACCATGTGACTGGTGATATGAAGGATGAGGATGGTGAATGTGTCACACACAGGATTGTGCACCATGTGACTGGTGATATGAAGGATGAGGACGGTGAATGTGTCGCACACACAAAGGATTGTGCACCATGTGACTGGTGATATGAAGGATGAGGATGGTGAATGTGTCACACACAGGATTGTGCACCATGTGACTGGTGATATGAAGGATGAGGATGGTGAATGTGTCACACACAGGATTGTGCACCATGTGACTGGTGATATGAAGGATGGGGGTGGTGAATGTGTTGCACACACAAAGGATTGTGCACCATATGACTGGTGATATGAAGGATGAGGATGGTGAATGTGTCGCACACACAAAGGATTGTGTACCATGTGACTGGTGATATGAAGGATGAGGATGGTGAATGTGTCGCACACACAGGATTGTGCACCATATGACTGGTGATATGAAGGATGAGGATGGTGAATGTGTCGCACACACAGGATTGTGCACCATGTGACTGGTGATATGAAGGATGAGGACGGTGAATGTGTCGCACACACAGGATTGTGCACCATGTGACTGGTGATATGAAGGATGGGGATGGTGAATGTGTCGCACACACAAAGGATTGTGCACCATGTGACTGGTGATATGAAGGATGAGGATGGTGAATGTGTCGCACACACAAAGGATTGTGCACCATGTGACTGGTGATATGAAGGATGAGGATGGTGAATGTGTCGCACACACAGGATTGTGCACCATGTGACTGGTGATATGAAGGATGAGGATGGTGAATGTGTCGCACACACACAGGATTGTGCACCATGTGACTGGTGATATGAAGGATGAGGATGGTGAATGTGTCGCACACACAGGATTGTGCACCATGTGACTGGTGATATGAAGGATGAGGATGGTGAATGTGTCGCACACACAGGATTGTGCACCATGTGACTGGTGATATGAAGGATGAGGATGGTGAATGTGTCGCACACACAGGATTGTGCACCATATGACTGGTGATATGAAGGATGAGGATGGTGAATGTGTCGCACACACAGGATTGTGCACCATGTGACTGGTGATATGAAGGATGAGGACGGTGAATGTGTCGCACACAAAAAGGATTGTGCACCATGTGACTGGTGATATGAAGGATGGGGATGGTGAATGTGTCGCACACACAAAGGATTGTGCACCATGTGACTGGTGATATGAAGGATGAGGATGGTGAATGTGTTGCACACACAGGATTGTGCACCATATGACTGGTGATATGAAGGATGGGAATGGTGAATGTGTCACACACAGGATTGTGCACCATATGACTGGTGATATGAAGGATGAGGATGGTGAATGTGTCGCACACACAGGATTGTGCACCATATGACTGGTGATATGAAGGATGAGGATGGTGAATGTGTCGCACACACAAAGGATTGTGCACCATGTGACTGGTGATATGAAGGATGAGGATGGTGAATGTGTCGCACACACAGGATTGTGCACCATGTGACTGGTGATATGAAGGATGAGGATGGTGAATGTGTCGCACACACAGGATTGTGCACCATATGACTGGTGATATGAAGGATGAGGATGGTGAATGTGTCGCACACACAGGATTGTGCACCATGTGACTGGTGATATGAAGGATGAGGAC
The DNA here is from genome assembly GCA_029206835.1 of Rana muscosa. Lineage (NCBI taxonomy): Eukaryota > Metazoa > Chordata > Amphibia > Anura > Ranidae > Rana > Rana muscosa. The sequence continues at coordinate 338,916,843 of CM055119.1, forward strand.
GGTGAATGTGTCGCACACACAAAGGATTGTGCACCATGTGACTGGTGATATGAAGGATGGGGATGGTGAATGTGTCGCACACACAAAGGATTGTGCACCATGTGACTGGTGATATGAAGGATGAGGATGGTGAATGTGTCGCACACACAGGATTGTGCACCATGTGACTGGTGATATGAAGGATGAGGATGGTGAATGTGTCGCACACACAGGATTGTGCACCATATGACTGGTGATATGAAGGATGAGGATGGTGAATGTGTTGCACACACAGGATTGTGCACCATGTGACTGGTGATATGAAGGATGAGGATGGTGAATGTGTCGCACACACAGGATTGTGCACCATATGACTGGTGATATGAAGGATGGGGATGGTAAATGTGTCACACACAGGATTGTGCACCATGTGACTGGTGATATGAAGGATGAGGATGGTGAATGTGTCGCACACACAGGATTGTGCACCATGTGACTGGTGATATGAAGGATGAGGATGGTGAATGTGTCGCACACACAAAGGATTGTGCACCATGTGACTGGTGATATGAAGGATGAGGATGGTGAATGTGTTGCACACACATAATTGTGCACCATGTGACTGGTGATATGAAGGATGAGGATGGTGAATGTGTCACACACAGGATTGTGCACCATATGACTGGTGATATGAAGGATGAGGATGGTGAATGTGTCGCGCACACACAGGATTGTGCACCATGTGACTGGTGATATGAAGGATGAGGATGGTGAATGTGTCGCACACACAGGATTGTGCACCATATGACTGGTGATATGAAGGATGAGGATGGTGAATGTGTCACACACAGGATTGTGCACCATATGACTGGTGATATGAAGGATGAGGATGGTGAATGTGTCACACACAGGATTGTGCACCATATGACTGGTGATATGAAGGATGGGGATGGTGAATGTGCCACACAAAGGATTGTGCACCATGTGACTGGTGATATGAAGGATGAGGATGGTGAATGTGTCGCACACAGGATTGTGCACCATATGACTGGTGATATGAAGGATGGGGATGGTGAATGTGCCACACAAAGGATTGTGCACCATATGACTGGTGATATGAAGGATGGGGATGGTGAATGTGTCACACACACAGGATTGTGCACCATGTGACTGGTGATATGAAGGATGAGGATGGTGAATGTACACACAGGATTGTGCACCATGTGACTGGTGATATGAAGGATGAGGATGGTGAATGTGTCACACACAGGATTGTGCACCATATGACTGGTGATATGAAGGATGAGGATGGTGAATGTGTCGCGCACACACAGGATTGTGCACCATGTGACTGGTGATATGAAGGATGGGGATGGTGAATGTGTCGCACACACAGGATTGTGCACCATATGACTGGTGATATGAAGGATGAGGATGGTGAATGTGTCACACACAGGATTGTGCACCATATGACTGGTGATATGAAGGATGAGGATGGTGAATGTGTCACACACACAGGATTGTGCACCATGTGACTGGTGATATGAAAGATGAGGATGGTGAATGTACACACAGGATTGTGCACCATATGACTGGTGATATGAAGGATGAGGATGGTGAATGTGTCACACACAGGATTGTGCACCATATGACTGGTGATATGAAGGATGAGGATGGTGAATGTGTCGCGCACACAGGATTGTGCACCATATGACTGGTGATATGAAGGATGAGGATGGTGAATGTGTCGCACACAGGATTGTGCACCATATGACTGGTGATATGAAGGATGGGGATGGTGAATGTGTCGCACACACAGGATTGTGCACCATATGACTGGTGATATGAAGGATGGGGATGGTGAATGTGTCACACACACAGGATTGTGCACCATGTGACTGGTGATATGAAGGATGAGGATGGTGAATGTACACACAGGATTGTGCACCATATGACTGGTGATATGAAGGATGAGGATGGTGAATGTGTCACACACAGGATTGTGCACCATATGACTGGTGATATGAAGGATGAGGATGGTGAATGTGTCGCGCACACAGGATTGTGCACCATATGACTGGTGATATGAAGGATGAGGATGGTGAATGTGTCGCACACAGGATTGTGCACCATATGACTGGTGATATGAAGGATGGGGATGGTGAATGTGCCACACAAAGGATTGTGCACCATATGACTGGTGATATGAAGGATGAGGATGGTGAATGTGTCGCACACAGGATTGTGCACCATATGACTGGTGATATGAAGGATGGGGATGGTGAATGTGTCACACACACACAGGATTGTGCACCATGTGACTGGTGATATGAAGGATGAGGATGGTGAATGTACACACAGGATTGTGCACCATATGACTGGTGATATGAAGGATGAGGATGGTGAATGTGTCACACACAGGATTGTGCACCATATGACTGGTGATATGAAGGATGAGGATGGTGAATGTGTCGCGCACACAGGATTGTGCACCATATGACTGGTGATATGAAGGATGAGGATGGTGAATGTGTCGCACACAGGATTGTGCACCATATGACTGGTGATATGAAGGATGGGGATGGTGAATGTGCCACACAAAGGATTGTGCACCATATGACTGGTGATATGAAGGATGAGGATGGTGAATGTGTCGCACACAGGATTGTGCACCATATGACTGGTGATATGAAGGATGGGGATGGTGAATGTGTCACACACACAGGATTGTGCACCATGTGACTGGTGATATGAAGGATGAGGATGGTGAATGTACACACAGGATTGTGCACCATATGACTGGTGATATGAAGGATGAGGATGGTGAATGTGTCGCACACACAGGATTCAGGGGCAAGGCTGTGCATCTTATGATTGGTGTAATAAAGAATGGGAACAATATATTTGTCGCACACACAAGATTCAGAGATGAGGCTGTGTATATGAATGCTGTAATACAGGGTGATGGATGTGTCGCACCCAGGATGCCTCTAGAATTCTCTGCCATCCCCAGCAGGATGCTTCTCATTATCAGGTCAGGTGTGGCGGAGAGATGCTCTGCAGCTTCTGCTCTGATGATGCTTTGTGTCTACAAGGATGATGCCATGTGGAGCTATGTGTGTATCATGTGATGTGGAATGAAATGCTCTGCAGGCTCTGGTCATGTGATGCAGGGTGCAATGCTCTGCTTAGGTGATCAGCTGATGCTCCTCACTAGGGGTGACGCTCTGCAGAGAGCAGATCTGTGCAGTCTCTGGGGTGCAATCATCTGCAGACAATGATCAGCTGATGCTCCGCCTCCTCCTCCCTAGTCCAGTAGTGATGCTCTGTAGCCTCTGGCCATGTGATGCTCTGCAGACAATGATCAGCTGATGCTCTTCCCAGTCCTCCTCCTGGTCCCTCCCGAAGTCCCAATCTGCTCGACGATCCCCAGCAGCATCAATCCCGGATGGCTTCTCCGTCCTCCTCCTCCCCTCCCCAGGGCGGGGCCCCTGATGGAGGAGGGCGGGGCCCCTCTCACCTGTGTCAGGTACACTCAGCCACCCGCTGGGCCCCTCCCCCCTCCGGAGACTCGCATCGCTCCGGGGGCCACCATGGGGGCCACACGCTTCTCCCGGCTGCTGAGCAACCTGCGGAGGCTTCCAATCCGATACCAATTACTGGGGGGGCCCGAGCTCAAAGACGAGGTGAGTGTGGGGGCCACAATGGGGGGTGGGGTGTAAATAATCAGCGGGGTGTCCGTATTACATGTGGGGTGTATATTATCAGTGGGGGGGCAGTATTGTATGTGGGGTGTATATTATCAGTGGGGGGGGGTGGTAGTATTGTATGTGGGGTGTATATTATCAGTGGGTGGGGAGTAGTATTGTATGTGGGGTGTATATATCAGTGGGGGGGGCAGTATTATATGTGGGGTGTATATTATAAATGGGCTGTCCCTATGTTATGTATGTTATGGGGGGGAGAAGAATTATATGTGGGGTGTATGTTATGGGGGCGGGGGAGTATTATATGTGGGGTGTATATTATCAGTGGGGGGGCAGTATTGTATGTGGGGTGTATATTATCAGTGGGGGGGGGTAGTATTGTTATGTGGGGTGTATATTATCAGTGGGGGGGGCAGTATTGTATGTGGGGTGTATATTATCAGTGGGGGGGTAGTATTGTATGTGGGGTGTATATTATCAGTGGGGGGGGGAGTATTATATGTGGGGTGTATATTATCAGTGGGGGGGTAGTATTGTATGTGGGGTGTATATCAGTGGGGGGGGGGTAGTATTGTGTGGGGGGGGTAGTATTGTATGTGGGGTGTATATTATCAGTGGGGGGGGTAGTATTGTATGTGGGGTGTATATTATCAGTGGGGGGGGGTAGTATTGTATGTGGGGTGTATATTATCAGTGGGGGAGGGGTAGTATTATATGTGGGTGTATATTATCAGTGGGGGGGGGAGTAGTATTGTATGTGGGGTGTATATTATCAGTGGGGGGAGGGGTAGTATTATATGTGGGTGTATATTATCAGTGGGGGGGGGTAGTATTGTATGTGGGGTGTATATTATCAGTGGGGGGGGGGGTAGTATTGTATGTGGGGTGTATATTATCAGTGGGGGGGGAGTATTATATGTGGGGTGTATATTATCAGTGGGGGGGCAGTATTGTATGTGGGGTGTATATTATCAGTGGGGGGGGTAGTATTGTATGTGGGGTGTATATTATCAGTGGGGGGGGTAGTATTGTATGTGGGGTGTATATTATCAGTGGGGGGGGGGGTAGTATTGTATGTGGGGTGTATATTATCAGTGGGGGGGGGTAGTATTGTATGTGGGGTGTATATTATCAGTGGGGGAGGGGTAGTATTATATGTGGGTGTATATTATCAGTGGGGGAGGGGTAGTATTATATGTGGGTGTATATTATCAGTGGGGGGGAGTAGTATTGTATGTGGGTGTATATTATCAGTGGGGGGGGGAGTAGTATTGTATGTGGGGTTGTATATTATCAGTGGGGGAGGGGTAGTATTATATGTGGGGTGTATATCAGTGGGGGGGTAGTATTGTATGTGGGTGTATATTATCAGTGGGGGGGGGAGTAGTATTGTATGTGGGGTGTATATTATCAGTGGGGGAGGGGTAGTATTATGTGGGTGTATATTATCAGTGGGGGGAGGGTAGTATTATATGTGGGTGTATATTATCAGTGGGGGGGGAGTTAGGTATTGTATGTGGGTGTATATTATCAGTGGGGGAGGGAGTAGTATTGTATGTGGGGTGTATATTATCAGTGGGGGAGGGGTAGTATTATATGTGGGGTGTATATCAGTGGGGGGGGGTAGTATTGTATGTGGGTGTATATTATCAGTGGGGGGGGGGAGTAGTATTGTATGTGGGGTGTATATTATCAGTGGGGGAGGGGTAGTATTATGTGGGTGTATATATCAGT